>BTHU01000002.1:155053653-155576153 GCA_036184795.1 Tokudaia tokunoshimensis
CAATAGAATAGGAGCTGTTTGACCTTAGAGTCAGGTCTGTCTGTCCACAGCACAACTGTGCTGGAGTCAGGTCTGTCTGTCTATAGCACAGCTGTTGAGTCAGGTCTGTCTGTCTGTCTACCTTGTGACTTCTGGAAGCAAACTCAGGTGTCAGGCTTAGTCCTCACGTTTACTCCCTGAGCCATTTTGCTGAATTTACAATTTTTATTGTCTTTGACACATATTCAAATTGAATTTCAAAGCTTTTCTGCTGACACAGTAAATTTTTATGCCATGATGCTGATCTCTCTCTTCTATGGTCTTGTTGAACTTGGGGAACATAGGTTATATTTCAGACAGAATTGTTCTCTTAAGAATACAAACTGAATGCATTTAAGATGAAATGATAAGGCCATTGGTGTTTCTATCTCAGTAAAGTGGAAGGCATAGTAGACCTGAGTCTTATAAAATAAGATGGGCCTGGTTCTGATCATTTCTAAAGCTGGGCTGAAGCAGGGTACATAGAAGCCCAAAGGCCAGGGCTTCCATGGAAGTGTAGACTGAGGCTTTTACAAAGTAAGTATGTGTGATCTCCCAGCAGCAATTTCACTTCTGAGTGTGGAGGTGAGATCTCCACCTTCTCTCTGGAGGGTAACAGCTAGGAGCACACTGGGCATATGATCAGTGGAGCTGCTGGGACAGGAGTCTTCCCTTCTGTCCACCATCTGAAGCAGGGAACCAGACAGCTCCACAGCCTTCTGTGCACAGACCCTGCCAGAGGAGAGTTGGTCTCCCAGGAGTACAGACACAGGCTTACAGGGCCATAGGAGGGACAAGCTTCAGCCAGAGACAGCAAGACCAACTAACACCAGAGATAACCAGATGGTGAAAGGCAAGCACAAGAACCCTACCAACAGAAACCAAGGCTACTTGGCAACATCAGAGCCCAGTTCTCCCACCACAGCAAGTTCGGGAAACCCCAACATACCGGAAAAACAAGAGTTGGATTTAAAGTCTCATCTCACGATGCTGTTAGAGGACATCAAGAAGGACATAAATAACTCCCTTAAAGAAATACAGGAGAACATGGGTCAAAAGGTAAAAGCCCTTAAAGAAGAAACACAAAAATCCCTTAAAGAATTACGGGAAAACACAAACAAGTGAAGGAACTGAACAAAATCATTCAGGAATTAAAAATGGAAGTAGAAACAATAAAGAAATCACAAAGTGAGACATCTCTGGAGATAGAAAATCTTGGAAAGAATTCAGGAGTCTTAGATGCAAGCATCAACAACAGAATACAAGAGATAGAAGAAAGAATCTCAGGTGCTGAAGATACCATAGAAAACATTAACTCAACAGTCAAAATGCAAAAAGCTCCTGGGCCAAAACATCCAGGAAATCCAGGACACAATGAGAAGACCAAACCTAAGGATTATAGGTATAGAAGAGAGTGAAGATTTCCAACTTAAAGGGCCAGTAAATATCTTCAACAAAATTATAGAAGAAAACTTCCCTAACCTAAAGAAAGAGATGTCCATGAACATACAAGAAGCCTACAGAACTCCAAACAGACTGGACCAGACTAGAAAGTCCTCCCGTCACATAATAATCAAAACACCAAATGCACTAAACAAAGAAAGAATATTAAAAGCAGTTAGGGGAAAAAGGTCAAGTAACCTATAAAGGCAGGCCTATCAGAATTACACCAGACTTCTCACCTGAGATGATGAAAGCTAGAAGATCCTGGGTAGATCTCATACCACCCCTAAAAGAACACAAATGCCAGCCCAAACTACTATACCCAGCAAGATTGTCAATTATCATAGACGGAGAAACCAAGATATTCCATGATAAAACCAAATTTACACAATATCTTTCCACAAATCCAGCTATACAAAGGATAATAGATGGAAAATGCCAACATGAGGAGGGAAACTATACCCTAGAAAAAGGAAGAAAGTAATCTTTTTCCAACAAATCCAAAAGAAAGTAACCACACAAACATAAAAAATAACATCAAAAATAACAGGAAGCAACAATCACTAGTCCTTAATATAACATCAATGGACTCAATTCCCCAACAAAAAACATAGTCTAATAGAAATATTTTTCATGTAAATCTTCAATTTTATCAGAAAATGTTTGTAATTCCTCTTTCAATCAATTTAGCAATGTTTCTTATGTCTACCATTATAAATGTATTATTTTCCATGATAATCTTTAATTTTAACATTTTTCTATATATTTCTTCAATTTTTATCAGAAATATTTTCCACGTAAATCTTCAATTTTTGTCAGAAAGTGTTTATAATTCCATTTTCAATCAACTTAGGAATATTTTTATGCCTACCATTTTATCTGTATAATTTTTCCTTGAAATAGCCAATCTTAATGTGTTTTTCTATATATTTCTTCAATTTTATCAGAAATATTTTCCATGTAAATCTTCAATTTTATCAGAAAATGTTTATAATTCTACTTTCAATCAACTAAGGAATATTTTTATTCCTACCATTTTATCTGTATAATTTTCCATGAAATAGTCAATTTTAACATGTTTTTCTATATATATTTCTTGAATTTTATCAAAAATATTTTTCTTGTAGATCTTCAATTTTATCAGAAAATGTTTATAATTCCAGTTTCAACCAACTTAGAAATATTTTTATGCCTTCCATTTTATCTGTATAATTTTCCATGATAATCTTCAATTTTAATGTTTTTCTATATATTTTTTCAATTTTATCAGAAATATTTTCCATGTAAATCTTCAGTTTTATCAGAAAATGTTTATAATTCTACTTTAAATAAACTTAGGAATATTTTTATTCCTACCATTTTATCTGTATAATTTTCCTTGAAATAGTCAATTTTAATGTGTTTTTCTATATATTTCTTGAATTTTATCAGAAATATTTTTCTTGTAGATCTTCAGTTTTATCAGAAAATACTTATAATTCCACTTTCAATCAACTTAGAAATATTTTTATGCCTACCATTTTATCTGTAATTTTCCATGATAATCTTTAATTTTAATGTTATTTTATATTTTTCTACAATTTTATTAGAAATATTTCCCATGTAAATCTCCAATTCTATCATAAAATGTTTCTACTTCCTTTTTCAATTAATTTAGCAATATTTTTTATATCTACCATTTTACTCTTTAATTTGTCAATCTTAATATGTTTTTCTATATGCTTCTTCAATTTTGTCAGAAACATTTTCCATTTAAATCTTTAATTTTATCATAAAATGTTTTTACTTCCTTTTTCAATAAAAAATAAAATAAACAAACAAAGTAAGTATGTGTTATGTTACATACCTGTACACACAGGCACACACATAACACACACACACACACACACACACACACACACACACACACACACACACACACACACACACACACACCCGACAGCAGGCTGAGATCTTCTCTCAGCTCCTGCACTGCTGTCTCCCTCCTGGCTGTGCACTTGTGAGTGAACACAGCACACAAGCGAGGAAAGAGCAGCTGCTGTCTATCCACGAGCTTCACTTTATTGAAATCAAAGCCATGGTCTTCAGTTTCTAGTTAATCCTGATGCCATGGTACATTTTCTGATACAAATCCCTCTGAATTTCCTCTAATATTTTGAGCAGAATGATCTCATAATTCTGAGCACAATGAAGCCTGTGAAAGTTATCCATTAGCACTTACCACAGGATTTCATTGTGTACTTGAGACATTTCTCAGAAAAACAGTGTTTTTCTGCTTAGAGGCACAGACTATCAAAGTATGAGCAACTTCATGGAGTACAGGCCAGTGCTGTGCTTTGGCCCAAGTGAGAGCCACCTTCATTCTTTCAAGACAGTTTATGAGTCTCATTCGTGACACTGAGGACACAAACAAGCGTTACACTTTCACACATGGACCATGGCTCTGTCTCCAGCCTTCCTAAAATTCATGTCTTTGTTGCCTCTCCCTCAGTGACTTAGTCTTACATCCCTCAGTAAATTCTTCTCTTCTGTCTTCAAGGAGGGAATCTCCAAATGCCCCGAGAGCCCCTCAAACAAAGCAGGCAGTGTATATGACCAGTCACAACCGGCATCGTTCCAGAGCCCGGAGGTCCTGTCCTTCAGGGATTCTAATGCTCCTCGAGTCTCCACCTCACTTACCTCTTTGGATTTCCCAAGTCTGTGTCCCCTCCGTTGCTCAGGAGTATTGCTGAAGGGTTTTTCATGTGGGTTCATCTGGAAGCTTCTGCTGGAATGTGATGAGTCACAGGATTTGCTGGTCTCTGCTGGGTCCCTCTGCCCATCTGGTTTATAGCCATTTCTGCCTGGCTTGGTTTTCAGAATACCTCTGTTTCCTATACTACCACCTGCTGAGGTCATGAGCAATGTTAACTTGAGCAATTATAAAACTGGTAAAAATGTTTTTGTATTTTCTGTTCCTTAATATGTGTTTATTAAAATGCCATAAAACTACCCAAATCCAGTTCAGTGTCAGTGATGACTCTTTGGTTGGAGCTCTGAGGGTCCATCTTCTCAACCCTTCCAGATACATTTTCTTCAGCTTCTGCTGCATTTGGGCCTTTATCTGTTTAGGTTCTCAGGAAATAAAAAAAGAGATACAGCCACAAATGTAAACAGAAGCTCCCCACCCCCTCACTGCCCCAGGCTAGGAGCTCTGCTCTTTATGACTTACTGTCTTCTTAACAGGTGAACCAGTCCTGAGGGCTCTGTGCCTGGATGTCCCTTTCCTCCCTCGTCTCCCTCCCGGGCACTTCCCTTTGTTCTCTTTTGAAATCATGCTTCTTCCTCTTCAGCTGTTGTATTACACACACACACACACACACACACACACACACACACACACACACACACCCCTACACCTACACCTAAATACATAAATATAGCCTGTTCATTTCATAATGTTGCTTGCATGGATATGGTTTCTGAGCTACAGCTGGGATTAGATAATCCAATATGATGCTCATCAGCCCCTCCTCCTGGGAAGACTATTTCTCCCCACCTCAGTTCTCAGCTTGCCTTTCTTGCCTGGCTATGGATAAAGCCCTTGAGATTTCCCTCTTCCATGTAAGTAATGTATGTCAAAAATAGATTTTTAATTTTATTTTATGTGCATATATTTATGTGTGTGTCTAAGCATAGGTGAATACCTTCTGCCGAGGTCAGAAGAGGGCATTGGTTCCCTGCCAGTGGAGTTACAATTGTGAACTGCTATGTAGGTGCTTGTAACTGAACCAGGGTCATCTAGAAGAACATTCAATGCTCTTAATTGAATGAGCAATCTTTCCAGCCCAGCCTATTGATGTTGTATCTGTAAGTTAAAACTGAAGATGGGTGTTTATCCATATACTTCTTTGGACCTCATGCTCAAAGAACCGCTTTAGTACCCAAGGGACTACATTAGTTGAAGATTGCCCATCTCTGGATGCTTTGTGGACACCAGGGTGTGACAAAGCAGAAGGGAGCAGCGTATTGACCCAGTTTGTCCAGGAGGTCTGAAAGGGGGTGACATCCCACCCCCACACAGGCAGATTGTCCTTGTTCCTTAGCAAGATCTCCAGCATTTAGACCCTGGACAGTGTTCAGCTTGAACCCTGTCCCAGGCTGCCCTTTCTGCTGCCCCTTGCTTTTTGACATCGGGACCCCACACTCCAACCCCCCACTCACAGAAGGGATTGGCTCTGTAGGGCAGGTGAGATGAGCAATTAGGCGTGGGCAGCCTGTGGGTCACAGTCAGCTGTCTCAGTGCATCCATTACCACAGCCCCAGTCCGGGAGTTGGTCTTTGGAGAGATTGCCTTGGGCGTGAAGTCGGACCAGGCAATGGCAGGGCCTGTGTCCAAGTCAGTTCTGTCCGGGTCTGCCCATTCCAGTGCCCAGCGGGACGTCAGGAAGGGGAAGGAAGAAGGGGAGAATGAGGAAGGAAAGTGAGGAGGATGGGTGAGCAGACAGATGTCTGTATGGGAAAGTATGGAGTGCAGTGTTCCTAGAGGAGTTGGGGCTGCAAGAAGTGTAGATCTGAGGCAGCCACCTAGGTGGCACCATCTTTATTAGTACCACCAAGGCCATGGCCATGTGATTCCCACCATCTTGGTTGAGGACAGTTGTCCTCAGTGGGGAATGGTCAGTGAGCCACATGTGTGTGAGCCTACTTACCACTGAGGCATGAGTTCCCAGCAAAATTACAGATTCATTCATCTCCTAGGCTTGTCATGGGTTGGCCCAGGCCTTTGAGTTGAAATGCAGCTGCCTCTGGCCCTAAGTGCAGAGGTTATCTGGGTGTTAACTCCCGGTCTAACAGTAGGACTTGTCTGGCACCTACTGTGCTGCTTTGTCCTGGCATGAGCATGGCCCTGTTGTCCTAGTACGGCAGGGAGGGGTCTAGACGTACCACAAAGCCCCAGACACCAGGCATTATAAGGGCGAGAGACGAATGAAGAAGAAAGGGGTAGCTTAGACTGATAGTCTGTTAGGGCGCCTGCCTGTCATCTCCAAGTGAATGTATATTTAGGACAGTACACAATATTTGATCACATATGTTACCAAGGAGCATGGAAGAACCCTTTTGTGGGTTATTGTCCTCACAGATAAAATAATTTAAAAATGAACCCACATGGAAATTGAATTGTAGATAATTTTATTGGAGTTCAAGAAAAGGGTGATGGTGGTTGTTGTGAAGACAGCTTGTAAATCTTGTCAGCTTCCAGAAGGAGGGATGTGATGTTTATTGTTGTCAACTTGACAGATTCTAGAATTGTCTGAGAGATGGGCCCCTGGACTGATCTTGAGGGATTATCTTTGATTATACTGATTAGAGTGGGAAGCCCCACCCACTGTGGGTGGCACCATTCCCTAGGGAGGAGAGCCTGGACTGTAAGAGTGGAGCGAGTGAGCTGAGTCCAAGCATGCATGCATTCCTTGCTCTCTGCTTGGAGATTATGGATACACCATGACCAGGCACGTGGAGCTCCTGCTTCTGTAACGTCTCTACACTGAACTTCGAGCTAAGGCAGATGGTTTCTCCCCTGAATTGTGCCACATCAACAGGAAAGGAGTAAAAGGAGATGATGGAAAGGAAGAAGAGAGAGAATCCTCCTGCTTTTGAGTTAGAAATATGTTTATGAGCATCTGTGTGGGGAGGAGGGGTGGGGAGGACTGGGGTGGAGGGAGTCAAAAGTTTAGAGTGTCAGATGTCAAGACAAACAGGATTAGGATTTGGGTCTGTATCCAAAACAGGGGGAGAGAAAGTGGGGAAAGCAGAGGTCCATATTCTGAGGTACAGCGCAGGTGCAGCGTTAAAGACCTGCAATCCGCTGCAGAGGTTTCATTTTTACAGTAGCATATCTTAGCAATAAATATCAAGTATTCCTCTCATATTTTTATTTTTAAAAGGTTATTGTTGTTATTATTATTATTATTATTATTATTAGTAGTAGTAGTAGTAGTAGTGTGGTGGCATGTACTACCATATAGGGAGGTCAGAAGACAACTTCCAGGAGTCTATCTCTCCTGCCCTGGGTTTTGGGGGAGGGGGGTCAAACTGAAGTCACCAGTCTTGTGTGTGTCAAACAATTTTCCTTGCTCAGCCATCTCCTCAGGGCTGGGACATCTTTGTAGTAGGACTGTCAGTGTAGCTTATTTCTTGAGGTTACAGCTTTGAGGGGTCCTATCTAAGTGATTGATGAGCCCAAGCGGATTGCTTCTTAAGGAAAGAGAATAGTACATCTTTATAAATTATATTCTCATAGGCAATTTAGAGTCCTGCTGTAGTTCAGGGTCAGACACAGAGCCCACATTTCATTCTTTTGCCCCAGAGTCTTAAAACAAAGTAGATCAAACTAATTCAAGAAAAGTAGAAAAAAAAGTCTATAAACTACCATACCAGGAAGAAATTACCCTCTCCCCCACATTCCTTTTTGTGGGACATGATTATCTCTAGATAGCACTGGTTAGCCTGGAACTCAATATGTAGACCAGGCTGGCCTGGAACTCACAGAGACCCATCTGTCTCTGCTGGGATTAAAGGCATGTACCACTATGCCCTGCTTGAAATAGCCTCCTCTTACTAGGCACCAGCAAAGCCATTCTACACAGCCCTCCTCCTTTCATGTGTTCGCATCTTAAAGTGCAATTATGATGCTTCCTCCCTCTTCTGTGGCACTTTTTTTTAAAAGATTTATTTATTTATTATATGTAAGTACACTGTAGCTGTCTTCAGACACACCAGAAGAGGGCATCAGATCTCGTTAGGGATGGTTGTAAGCCACCATGTGGTTGCTGGAAATTGAACTCAAGACCTTGGGAAGAGAAGTCAGTGCTCTTAACCACTGAGCCATCTTTCCAGCCCCTTCTGTGGCACTTCTAACTGTGGCATTTTCCCTTTCTTAAAATTAGTGTGTTACCAGGGAAACTAAAACTGGGATCCAATGCTGATTATGAGAGGGAGGACTGATTTCCAACGGCCTCCAGGACCGCTAATGCCCTGCCGGCTTCCTAACATGAATATGGCAGACAGGCAGCAGGGTTTTCCTATTCTTCCCTCCTCATTCTGTTCCTGTTTCCATTAAAGTCCAGTCATGTTTGCTTTGTCACCCTTGTCAAGCCTTAACTGGTGTGTTTGTAGCGTCCTTCCAGGCTCTTCATGGACAGTTCTATGCTTAGCTTTCATGTGGATTCTGCTTTGCTTAACAGGGCTGAAATTTTTTGTTGGAGAAATGTCTTCTGAGTCAGAAAAGGATAAAGAGAGACTGATTCAAGCTGCCAAATTATTCTTCTTCCACATACAAGATCTGGTTTCCTTCATAAATAGGTTCGTGGAGCTGTTTAACCTCATGATGAAGACTCAGGTCCTCCCCGTGAATCTGAACGAAGAGAGCTGCATTAAAGATTTCTTTGAACAAATGATCAGAAATTTTAAAGAGATGCAACTGGTGGTGGATAGAAAGCACACACAAATGCAAAAGGAGCCTTTGTGTTCCAAGGTGCTGCCTGCTATGGCCTCTGCCGCAGAGAGGTGTGCCAACATCACCACACACCACACAGCGGAAGAAATGCTCAGAAACATCCAGACGTCAGGGGCCGCCTTGGTCCTGAAGAACAGTCACATTCTTGGGAATCTAGAAACTTCTCTCTCACTCTTGATGCAGTTCCCCATCATGGGTCTTCGATTAAGTGACCTCTATAGAGAGGAGACCAGAGGGCAGTCGGATACCGCCACAGATGCCACCACCTCTGAGAAAGGCACGAGTCCGGAGTGTCCCAAAGTCACTAGAGAGGAAACCTTGAAGAAGCTGCAAGATGTGCTAGGCACTGAGAATGCCCACACCCCGGTGGAAGCAGCCGCAGATGAACTGGAACAGTTTGTCAAGACTATGGAGATGACTTTCCAGGCCCTCCAGAAATCCATAAAGACCATGGAAGGGGATATCTCTGTACTTACACAGGCCCAGGGCAAGTAGAGGAAAATGTGTTCCTTTCTGAATGAAAATCAACTTGAATTCTCGAAGATTTTCATGGTACCATGTACATTTCATTGATGCTATGTATTCAGTATGTTAGAACCCAAGGGCAGGGTCATCACGGGTCAAACCACTTACCTGTAGTTCTGCTTTGTTAAATGAAAAAGGAACAACCAAAGAAAGCCTGCTTAAAATGGCAGCGACTAAATAGAATGTCCTGCTGTAAGGATCGAGGCAGCATTACACTTGGGGTTAGTTCTAAATAAGTTGTTGCACTTAAAGCATAATTAAAGCTACTGATCTCTCCTGCTCAAAAGTCTATCTCCGGTGGCAACAGTGTGAAGTCTAGGTAAGTGTTGGCATTATCATACGGCAATCTGTTCATCTCCATATGGTAATCTATACCTTACGGTAATCTAGAAGGCATGATTCTTCAAGCTTAGGAAGCAGACAAACCGAGTTCTGTCCTTCATATGATATAGGCTGAGAGCGGAGTCTCATGGTCACCTTGTTGGGATTTCCAGGTTCCTGCGTCCTGGGACAAAAGAAAACTAAGAGAAATCTATACTGTAGCAGAAAGAGTTTATTAAGAAAGGATGTGCTTTCAGAGAGGAAGTGGGCCAGACCTGAGAGGGAAGGTTAGATGCTCAAGCCTTGGGAGGGTTGTGACCCTTGATGGGGCACTTGCATAATGCCGGCTTCCTCACGTTTATTCTTACGCGCTTTTGTGCCTAAGCTGTTCTACCTAAGGGAGTCAAAGTCTTCCCTCATGCTAAAAGTTTGCTTCATATGCTAATTACACAACCCTTGTATATGACTTTAATTTTTTCAAATCCCTTTTAAAATGATGGCTCTTGAACACGTTAACCTCCCTTGTAGCTTACTACCCACCAGAGGTTGTAGAAAAGAAGTGAAGAAAAGTGGACCTGTTTAGAAAGGCTCTTCGGAGCAAAGTCTTTGTTGTCTGGAAATCAGCTTAGTTCACGGGTCAGCGGGCAGCGGCAGATCGCTCCGCTCGCAAACACCTCACAGACACCAGCAGTCCAGTTAGCTAAAGTCGATAGTGAATGAATCAGCAGAGATGGCATGACCTAGCGGAGACAGCAAGGCCTCAGCCTCGGCTTGAGAGGGACCCAGAGGGACACCAGGAGAAGTTGTCCGCTGTGCCTCCCTCAGGGAAGGGAAGATCAGCGAAGATGCAAGACCCATAACCTTTGCCCAGTTGCTGTACCAGCAAGCCAAGCTGTCTCCATCACTCTGTCCAGTCCTGTTTCCACCCTCTCTATCCCCTCCAGACATCACGCATCCTCCACGTGCCTTGCCTCGGCGCGTGCAGCAAGTCCAGTCAGCCCAAGTCCACACAGTCCCAACAAGTGCAGCTCAACTACTCAGTGTAAGGCAGACCAATACATGTGTGATGTTAGCGAAGAATCCTTCATCACATCCTTTCATGTGTTTGCTTTAGCAGAACATCCTCTCTCCTGTGTCTGCTTCAGCTAAACCTTCCTTCACAAGTCTGCCTTAGTCTTGCACCTGTGTCCACTTCAGGAAAACACTCCTTCATGTGTTTGTCCCAGCAGAACACCTTCCAACACAATTGACTTTCCAAAGAACGCTTAAAGTTTCCACTTCCTTTGTGTCAGGTTTTTCCTGACCCTCTCTCAGCCCTGGTCTCCTGCCTCAGTACAATTTCTGTAATGTCCAGTGTCTTGACTACAATAAACTACTAGATATTCCTGATATGATTTACTCAGGACTAAGTAAAACAATGACTGGATAGCAATATAATGTTCTTGCTTACATGAGTAAGACCAGAGCACACAGTTTGTTCCCATCTGCTTTCTCTAAGGTCTTAAGGGAAGGGGATACTAGTAATTAAAAAGGATAGGTACTGTTGTCAGGGTAGACAGAGGAGGCACAGCTCCACTCTCCCATTGACAGCAGTTCAGAAAGTCCCTCTGATATTTTAGGGAACCTCCCCTCAGGCCAAACAAGGAATCATGGCTTCTGTGTAGGGAACAATTTTAGGAGTGGCCACAGTTTACTAAAAGAATATTTTTAATATAGACTTTAAACATGCAGGGAGACCTCCATGTGTGTGAGTATGGTCTCCACAGATAGGAGTCTCACTGCAACCTGGGCATTGAAAAGATTGAATGGACACAAAGTCACACCCTAACCAAGGAGCTGTTTGCAGCTGACAGCTGCTGCAGAGAGAAAATCAGTCTCTCCAATGGAGTGAGGAGATACTGAGTGTATCAACCACACTCCAGGCAGGCCCAGGGATAGCTGGGCAACACAAAGCAACCTCCATTTTTGTTAGTAAGTTTGTTTTTGTGGGCTTTTTGTTTTATTTTTATTTTTGTCTAAATGGTGCTTTGTTCTTTTGATTTGCCTGAATTGATAATTTTGAGGGGGGCGGGAGAGAGAGAGAGAGAGAGAGAGAGAGAGAGAGAGAGAGAGAGAGAGAGAGAGAGAGAAAGAAAGAGAGAACGAGAACATGGAAGTAGGGTAGATAGGGAGGTGGGTAGAGTTCGGGGTGTGGAAAACTATCAAAATATATAAAAACTTAAAAAGTAATTTAAAAATCAAATTTCATTGTCTTTATAGTACTTACATGTAAGATGTTGGTGGATGCAAAGCTATTGCCCTTAAGCATTTGTCAAGGAAGCTAAATGTTGAATTTTGCCAAATCAAGCTTAGATAGGGCTGAGGATCCAGCTGAGTTGGCAAGCTGCTAGTCTAGCCTGTACTAATCCCTTGGCTCGATCCCCAGGACTGAGGAAAACTGGGCCTGGTGGCACACACTTGCAGGCCTAGTGTTCCTGAGGTGGAAGCAGGAGGATCAGAGAAGTTCAAGATCATCCTCAGCTAAGGAGGGAGTTTGAGGCTAGCCTGGAGTTCAGGAACATTGTTTTAGAAAACAAAACAACAAACTATTTAAAAAGGAAAATGAGTTAATTCAACCTAAATCAACTGGAATTAGATCACTGGAGAAAGAAATCCCAAAATCCCGATAATGTAAGCAAATTATCCAGAAATTTTTTCCACTGGTTTTTCTTTTATAAAGATTTATTTCTTCTCATTTTAAGTTATGGGTGTTTTTCCTGCATATATGTATGTGTACTGCATACAAGCAGGATCCCTCAGAAGCCAGAGAAGAGCATTGGATACCCTGGAACTGGAAGTTTAGAGTATTGTAAGTAACCGTGTGGGTGCTGGGGACTGAATCTAGGTCCTATGCCAGAAGAGCAAGTGGTGGACCAGTCTCCAAGCCATTCTGCTGTTTTAACTGAAAGAGTACACACAGAGCTTCAGATGGGCGTACTAAAGAGAACACTGCACTATTGCAGAAATAAAATAGCAAATTGATTCGGGATATTTTTATATACACAGACAACATATGCTTTATAATGGTTTGTATATGCTCTTCCCAGGGAGCAGCACTATTAGAAGGTGTGGCCCTGTTGAATTAAGTGTGTCACTGTGGGTGTGAGCTTTAAGACCCTGATCTTAGCTACCTGGAAGTCAGTCTTCCACTAGCAGCCTTCAGATGAAGATGTAGAGCTCTCAGCTCGGCCTGCACCATGCCTACATAGATGCTGACATACTCCTACCTTGATGGTAATGGACTGAACCTCTGAACCTGTAAGCCAGCCCCAATTAAATGTTGTCCTTTATAAGACTTGTCTTGGTCATGATGTCTGTTCACAGAAGTTAAACACTAACTAAGACATGCTTGTATCATTTCAATGAAATCTCTATGAGAGATAATTCACTAAATACCTTGTCTAGAAGTTCCTTTTAACAGTCCATGCAAATTTTAATCTGAGCACTGGTTTTACCTATAGAAGATATCACAGACTAACAGAGGAAGAGAAATAAGAAATTACAGTGAAATATCTAAATGAGTCTTCTAAGGTTTCATGAGTGTGGGAGAGCTTGTGTGTGTGTGTGTGTGTGTGTATAGATGCCAAAGGTACATATCAAGTGTCTTCTTCTATTGCCTCACGTCTTATTTTTTGAGAAATGTTCTGTTTCTGACCCTGGAGCCCACAGATTGCCTACAACTATCTTCTAGCAAATTCTAGGCATCCTCCTGTCTCCAACTCCCAGTGGTGAGATTTTAGGTGTGTTATCATGTCTAACTTCAACCGAGAAATGTTAACTTGGACTTTGGCCTAATTTAAATAAATGGCCCACTTTACAGATTTCATACTGTAAATTGTTGATCTTCTGGGAGACCTCAAGGGAATATGAGCCCTTCTTTTATCCTTAACCAAACTCATAAATCTAGATCATTTGAAGAGAATTATTTCTGTGTTCAGAGCTTCGAAGGGTCTGTGAACAACAGAAGGAGGGAGAATAAACTCATCCTTTGCAAACTTATGCCCTGAGAATCATGACCACATCCCAGGCACAGTGTTCTCTGTTGTTGGAAGAGAGAGCAGAATTGTATGAAGGTGCAGATTGCTAATGAGTCTGCTGACACAGTTCCCGGCTTTAGAGTCCACATTTCCACTATGTTTACTAAGGGATGTTCAAAACAAAGACAAAAACAAGAAACAAAACTGGAAACCAACAGAAACAAAAGAAACGATAATGAAAGACCCGACACTGCTCCTGTGGAGAGCACTCTGTAAGACTCACCTGTGAGAATCGCTTCCCTCAGAAGCCCGACTGTGCGTGGAGATGAGATGCTTTGCACTGACTTTCTTACTTCACTGTGTGGCTTTATAAATTTAAAAATATTATAAATAGAATGTGTGTGTGTGTGTGTGCATGATGGACATGTGGAGGTCAGAGGACAACTTTTGGAAGTCTCCTTCTACCATTCTGGGGATCAAGTTCAGGTCATCAGGTTTGTGGGAAGTCCCTTTAACCCAGAGCCCTCTCTCCAGTCCCACGCTGTGACTTTAAATCCTTCACCTGCCTTCCTCCTACCTCTGCCACATCTATTTTCTGGATCTGTTGAGTTCTAGGATCATCCCCGCTTTGCGGAGCCCTTCTACTTGCCCCTTTCCTACCCACACGTGGCCCCAATCTCACCTAAACAAACCCCTTCCTCTGCTAGAAACCTTCATTATCCTGGGACCAGAGGCGTTTTGTTTTCTTCTGTTTCAAGCATCTATGGCTCATACTTGTTTTTGGCACAAAGCACTGCCACATACAATGTGTGATTGTCTTTCTCCCCTCTCACTCCCTCTCCCCTTCCTCCCACGGTACATCCTCCGCCCTGGCTCAAGGGCTGCCTCCACCCGAAGCTTCCTGGTTCTTCAAGGCATCTTTTGCTCGGACTCTCCAAACATAAGACTTGGTGGTCCTTTCCTTTGATAGTCCTCTTGTGGCTTGTTTTTTTTTAATTTTCTTCTTAGAGATTACAAATCCATGAGAGGTCTATTCAAGTATATTCAACTTTTAAAAGTTAAAAAGTTTGTAACTACTGCTGTGTGTGTGTGTGTGTGTGTGTGTGTGTGTGTGTTTATGGCCATGCCCATGGTATACGTATGGCCGTCAGAAGGTAACCTTTGGAAGTTTTTCCCCCTCCCACCTCGTGTTTAAGGCTAGGTCGTTTTGATGTTTCATCGGCTGGCCGCCCATGAGCCTCATGGCAGTTCTTCTGTTTCCCATCTCACTGGCTTGTTAAACTATGCAGCCGGCAGCACCTTTACCTGCGGAATCAGCTCGCTCTCCCTAGTCACACCTCCTAACACCCAAGATAGTTTGCATATCATACAGATCAATAAATGTATTTCTGTGGCCCAAAAAAGAAATATATGCCAGATGTTGCGTGGCTTTTTTTCCTGCGATGTCATTTCACTGTTACCCCTCCAGGGCTCACTGCAAAGCTGTCCCCTAGATAGCTACCAAAAGACCGTACGCCAAGATTGACAGGAATTATTTGTGGAAGTTCTTGTTCTTTGTGCTGGATAGTATTATATACATCTGAGGAGGAAACCTCAATTAGAAAGCCATGCCTCTATACGATTGGACTGTTGGCAAGCCTGCAGAGCATTTTCTTTTTAAATTTTTTAAAAGATTTATTTATTACTATATGTAAGTACACTGTAGCTGTCTTTAGACACACCAGAAGAGGGCACCAGATCTCATTACAGATGGTTGTGAGCCACCATGTGGTTGCTGGGATTTGAACTCAGGACCTCTGGAAGAGCAGTCAGTGCTCTTAACTGCTGAGCCATCACACCAGCCCCCTGCAGAGCATTTTCTTAAGTGATTTATGGGGGAGAACCCAGACTGAGCCATGCCATTCCTAGGCTCGTGGTCCTGGGTTCTATAAGAAAGCAACCCGAGTAAACTCTAGCAGGCCAGTAAAGCAGCACCCCCATGGCCTCTGCATCAGCTCCTGCCTCCAGGTTCCTGCCCTGCTTGAGGTCCAGTCCTGACCTCCTTTGATGATGAACAGTGCAGTGGAAGTGTAAGCCAATAAACCCTTTCCTCCCCAAGTTGCTTTGGTCACTGTGCTTTGTTGCAGCAATAGAGACCCTGCCTAAGACAGCCCTGGTAGTCTGAGATTGCCCAGTTGTAGACAGCGTGTTGAAGGCTGGACATCCAACAGGTGGTTAGCATCGCTAGCTATCCATTCTGATGCTTGAATTGTAGCACAGCCCCTCCCTTACTCCTCTCTGGGGCACAAGAGTTGATTTCCATTTCTGCTACTTTTTATCTCATTCTTCTTCAAGGGGCCAAGAACGGCACATGTGGTCACAGCTCAAAAGCTCAGAGTTGCCCCCAGACTCCTCCCTCCATGTCCCTGAGTAGCGGGGGCCTTTAGAGATCAAGCCTGCATTTACACCATGTACTTCCTGAGGGAAAGGATGGAAAATGTTTCCAGTCCTCAATTCCAGTAGTTTATATTCTGTATCTCCTAGTGCATAACGAAGCTCAAACATTTTGGTAGTAGTCATTGATAATCAGCTTTTCCATATTCTCACCTTGACTTCCACAACAGGTACTTTTCTATACAGATTTGAAATAAAGGTTTCCATTTCGTCTATAAGGTAACATGCCTAAATCCCAATTTCTAATAATGTTTTGGGGATATGCATGTAGGAGCTTGTTACAGGCATGGATGAAGTTTTTTATCTGGTAGAACGTCATAAGACAGGGTGCCTACAAATGGCCTTGCTGGGTCTGCCTGTCACAGAGAGGGAGGACAGAAAGAACGAGAGTCAGAGGCGCAGGCTCCTGCGGCTGCACGATGGGCAGTCATCTGCTCCTGGCACCTCGCTGGCGCCCTGAGGCTGCATCCTGAGCCCACACAAAGAGAGACTTTGGAACTGCTCTATCCCCTTATGGGTACAGGTAGTACCCTCACTCCACCCCCATGAAGAGACTTTACTGGACACAGGCACCCCTTTCTCTCGGGAGAGTGTCTGTCCCACCTTGTTCTGGAATAAACAATCAGGTCTGTTGAGATCAGGCTCCGGTCTCTTTTTCTGTCTCTCTCCACTGCCTTAAGAATTCCCACACTAACACATTCTCTCTGTCTCTGTGTCTCTGTCTCTGTCTCTGTCTCTCTGTCTCTCTCTCTCTCTCTCTCTCTCTCTCTCATTCCCACATGTCTTCCGCTTTGTGAGCCCATTGATCTGATCTCGAAAGCTAATAAAAAAATCTCTGGAGAAAGATCGTGTGCCTCTCTACTGTCTCTTTGATTTGTTAGTACTTGGGGTCACCAGTTTCAAAACAAGCAGTGCAAGTCTGTACTCACCTGAACCTCTCCAATCGCTTGAGATAGAAGACACAGCCTGGATTGCATTAGCACAGACACCGTTTATTAATTCTCGAAATGACGAGGCTGACTGCGCGGTTACAATTCGGTGCTAGAGGCTCGTTGCACTCTTGCCCGCCTTCTTCCAGGTTCTTAGCGCTGCCACCATTGAGTTAGTTTCTCAGGGAGGCAAACTCTTCTTTCTTGGTGGTGAGAGAGCTGCCCGCAACTCTGAGTGCCCCGTGTGCTCTGATTTTGTTATCACTCAAAAGAGAGATTCTGAAAGCTGTGCTCCTAAAACTAATTTTGAAAATGTACGCTGATTCCTTCAGATTGTCATTTCGACGTGGATCTCAGGCCAAGTCACGGGCACGCGGTGTCCTTGAGTGCCTTGACTGGGTAAATCAAAGGCACCGAGAGACTGGCAAATGGGACAGGCAAGGAGGACGCCAGGCATGGCTCTCAGGAATAGTGTGATTAGGGCCTTTCCAGTTCTGCTTGAGTGACTGCCGAGAGTGGGCCTTTGTGAGGTTCCTGTGGAGGGCAGAGCAGACAGGTCTGTGGAGGGCAAAGCCTGCTCAGAGCAGGGATATTCTGTCTGTCTGGACTCCCATCTCCACTCCTGGAGAGCGCACTGAACACTAAGACCCTGCTGTGGTTTGAATGTTAACCGTGCCTCGTGTGTTGAGTGCTTTATCTCCTTATGGTGACATTATTTTTCGTGGCTGTGGAATCTTCAGGAGGTGGAGCCTGGCTGGAGGAAGTGAGTCACAAGGGGCGGGCCTTGAGGTTGGATATCCTGCCCCATATTGGCTTCTGTAGTGCCTAATGCTTCTGGTACCAAACAGTACTGGCTATGATGTTCTGAACCTTTATAAGTCAAGTGAAGCTTTCCTCCTGAACTTTGAACTTCTGTGACTGGTTTTGGTGACAGCCACAGGAAAACGTAGCCAATATAGACCCCCTTTAGGTAGGGATTTCAGACTTTTCTGTCTGTCACATCTTTTGTGGTATGGTGGGAAGTGTGGGCCTCAGATTCTGGTAACTAAATAGGAGCAAAAAGTTTAAGTAGTTCCTTTAAAAAGGAGCCAGTAGATTCCTTTGCTCTCTGCTTTTGGACGAGATAACAACAGTGACCAGACAGAGGCAAACAATAGCCATTGGGGCCGGGGTGCTCTTCTTGCTGGAAGCTGCGGAAAAACAAAGAAGACACAACATAGAGATGAGGTCGGTGGCAGAGGGAGTGGTGGGACGTGCCTTCAGTCGTCCCACTCGAGTGCCAGAAGCAAGTGGTTCTCTGTGAGTTCAAGGCCCAACTGTAGCAAGTTCAAGGCCAGCCAGGGCTACAGAGTGAGGCAGTGCATCAGAATTATGTATGTATGTATGTATGCATGTATGTATGCATGTATGTATGCATGTATGTATGCATGTATGTATGCATGTATGCATGCATGCATGTATGTATGCATGCATGTATGTATGCATGTATGTATGCATGTATGTATGCATGTATGCATGCATGCATGTATGTATGCATGTATGTATGTTTGAATTGAGTCTCACTCTCTAGTTCTGGCTGTTCTGGAAGTTGCTATGTAGACAGGTGACCTCCAACTCACAGAGATCCCCCTGCCTCTGCCTCCTGTGCGACATTTGCTTTTGCTTTGAAATACAGGTGCCCACATGGGTGGTTGTGAGCCACCAATATGTGCTGGGAACTTGCTGGGAACTGAACTTCATTCCTCTGCAGAAGCTGCTGGGGCTCCTAACTCACAAGTCATCTCACCAGCCCCAGCAGCAGAGAATTTTCTTTGGGAACTAGCTCATGTCTTCCTTGATTCAACTTAACACAATGACTTTCTAATGGAAACCTTTGAAATCGGTTACTTTTAAAAACCCAAACAACTCTCTCCTGTGGTTTGATGTAAATGTCCCGCCAGCTCTGCTCTTGCATCCAGTCTCTTGCTGGTGGTGCTGTGGACTAACCCTTACTAGGTGCAGCCTTGGTGGAAGAATTACTCATTGGAGGCGGGCCCTATTTCCTGTCTGCTTCCTGTTTCCTGTGGACTCACCTTGAGAAGCTGCTTTATGCTCCTGTCCCAGGGCCTGCCCCACTGTGATGAACCACATCTCCTCAAGTGTGAGCCAAAATAAACCCTTGGTCCCTTAAGGTACTGCCATAGCATCAAGAGAAGGAACCCAGGCAGTATCCTCTTAGGTTTCTTGACTCAGAGAAGCTCAAGTTATTTTGCATATGATGAGACTAGAGAGAGGCACAGGGAGAGGTCCAGAGACTTGTTTGGCTGCCCTGGCATCACCGTCATTAGCAGCAGCAGCAGTAGTATGACTCCACCCCCCTCATCCCTATCTTTATCATCGTTTTCATCACTACCATGAAAGCTAACGTTTGATGGTTATTCGGGATCTGTTTTGAGCCCTTCGCATTAAATATTGTTTAAACCTTATTTTTTTGAGACAGAGTCTCTCCCTGACCCTGAAGCTAACTGACTGGCTATAATGGTCAGCCATTCAGGCAGGGTTCCACCTGCCTCTTCCTGTCCCCCTTCAGTGCTAGGTTTATAGATGTGTGTCACCACACCTGGTTTAAAAAATGTGTTTACTGACTTTTGTGTGTGTGTGTGTGTTTGTCAACTTGACACAGCTAGAATCATCAGAACAGAAGGAGCCTCAGGTGAGGAAATGCCTCCATGAGTTCCAGCTGTAGGGCATTTCTCCTTTAGTGATCAATGTGGGAGGGCCCAGTCTATTGTGGGTGGCATCATCCTTGAGCCAATGGTCCTGGGTTCTATAAGAAACAGATTGAGCAAGCCATGGGGAGCAAGGTAGTCAGCAGCACCCTTCCATGGCCTCTTCATCAGCTCCTGCCTCGAAGACCCTGCCCTGTTTGAGTTCCTGTCCTGACTCCCTTTAATAATGAACAGCGATGTGGAAGTGTGAGCTGATTAAACCGTTTTCTCCCCAGCTGACTTGCTGCTTGTTTTTGGTGTTTGTAGAAGCACCAGGAGCCTGAACTCTGACAATCTGGTTGCTGGCCATCCACACTCAGGTGCTCAAGCTTGTATAACTGCTTAGCTGGCTCGGTCACCATTACCCAGCCTCCTACAATGTCTCTTAGCTTATTCAATCCTCACAATGAACCTATGCGCTATTTATTTTCCTTGTCTTCACTGTGTAATCGATAAAATTGTAGCAGAGGGATGTGACTGTCACAGGTGTGTGCAGAGGGATGTGAATGTCACAGGTGTGTGCAGACAGAGGGATGTGAATGTCACAGGTGTGTGCAGACAGGGATGTGACTGTCACAGGTGTGTGCAGAGGGATGTGAATGTCACAGGTGTGTGCAGACAGAGGGATGTGAATATCATAGGTGTGTGCAGACAGGGATGTGACTGTCACAGGTGTGTGCAGAGGGATGTGACTGTCACAGGTGTGTGCAGACAGAGGGATGTGAATGTCACAGGTGTGTGCAGACAGAGGGATGTGAATGTCACAGGTGTGTGCAGACAGAGGGATGTGAATATCATAGGTGTGTGCAGACAGGGATGTGACTGTCACAGGTGTGTGCAGAGGGATGTGAATGTCACAGGTGTGTGCAGACAGAGGGATGTGAATGTCACAGGTGTGTGCAGACAGAGGGATGTGAATATCATAGGTGTGTGCAGACAGGGATGTGAATATCATAGGTGTGTGCAGACAGGGATGTGACTGTCACAGGTGTGTGCAGACAGAGATGTGACTGTCACAGGTGTGTGCAGACAGAGGGATGTCAGTGTCACAGGTGTGTGCAGACAGGGATGTGACTGTCACAGGTGTGTGCAGACAGGGATGTGACTGTCACAGGTGTGTGCAGACAGAGGGATGTCAGTGTCACAGGTGTGTGCAGACAGAGGGATGTCAGTGTCACAGGTGTGTGCAGACAGAGGGATGTCAGTGTCACAGGTGTGTGCAGACAGAGGGATGTCAGTGTCACAGGTGTGTGCAGACAGAGGGATGTCAGTGTCACAGGTGTGTGCAGACAGAGGGACGTGACTGTCACAGGTGTGTGCAGACAGAGGGATGTCAGTGTCACAGGTGTGTGCAGACAGAGGGACGTGGCTGTCACAGGTGTGTGCAGACAGAGGGATGTCAGTGTCACAGGTGTGTGCAGACAGGGATGTGACTGTCACAGGTGTGTGCAGACAGGGATGTGACTGTCACAGGTGTGTGCAGACAGAGGGATGTCAGTGTCACAGGTGTGTGCAGACAGAGGGATGTCAGTGTCACAGGTGTGTGCAGACAGAGGGATGTCAGTGTCACAGGTGTGTGCAGACAGAGGGATGTCAGTGTCACAGGTGTGTGCAGACAGAGGGATGTCAGTGTCACAGGTGTGTGCAGACAGAGGGACGTGACTGTCACAGGTGTGTGCAGACAGAGGGATGTCAGTGTCACAGGTGTGTGCAGACAGAGGGACGTGGCTGTCACAGGTGTGTGCAGACAGAGGGATGTCAGTGTCACAGGTGTGTGCAGACAGAGGGACGTGGCTGTCACAGGTGTGTGCAGACAGAGGGATGTCAGTGTCACAGGTGTGTGCAGACAGAGGGACGTGGCTGTCACAGGTGTGTGCAGACAGAGGGATGTCAGTGTCACAGGTGTGTGCAGACAGGGACGTGACTGTCACAGGTGTGTGCAGACAGAGGGATGTCAGTGTCACAGGTGTGTGCAGACAGGGACGTGACTGTCACAGGTGTGTGCAGACAGAGGGATGTCAGTGTCACAGGTGTGTGCAGACAGGGATGTGACTGTCACAGGTGTGTGCAGACAGAGGGATGTCAGTGTCACAGGTGTGTGCAGACAGAGGGATGTCAGTGTCACAGGTGTGTGCAGACAGAGGGACGTGACTGTCACAGGTGTGTGCAGACAGAGGCAGTCTCTCTTAGGCTGATCCCTCCTTGTGAGGCTCATTTCTTAGATTCTTCTATGACTACTCTCTCTTGCCCCCTTTACTCAGTGTCACTTTCTCTGGTGCTTTCCCAAATGTGCAAGCATCCCACCCAGCATCCCCCAGCCCCTGGCCGTGCTCAGTTCTGTTCCTAGTACCCGCCACCTCCTCCTCTATGCTTCATTTTGTTCTCTCACTCACTGGGCTGTCTCGTCACACTGGGATGGGATTCCACGAGGGCAGAGGGTGTCCCCTGAGCCATCGCACAGCTGGGACAGTTTCAGCGCATAGGAAGTGCTCGGTGAATATCTGCCGGACTCAGGCCCTCTAGCTGTTTTTATTATGAGGATGCTACTACATCAGTCACAAAAGTGGCATTGGCATCCTATAATCCTGTCCCTCCTCTTCAGTCCCTGGCATAATATTTTTAACTGTGTGTGTGGGGTGTGGCTCCTGGGTGAGGCCAGGTGCCTGAGGAAGCCAGAACCCTCAGAGCCTCTGGGACCGGAGTTACAGCTAGTATTGCTGTCTGCTGTGTCTTCTAGAAACTGAACTCAGGCCCTTTGCCCAGTGCCAACCAGTACATGTTCTTAACTGCTGGGCCATCTCTCCAGGCCACAATTTTGTATTTTTAAAATGCCATCCTATCAGGTTAAATTAGCTTTTCCTTCCTGTTAATCTTTAGAAGATTCCTTATGAAAATTGTGCCCTTAAAATGTATTAGACCTTCTCTTTCTGTTTGTCTCTGTCTTCACTGTCAGTGTCACTAAAGCACATGGCTATACTATTAAGTCATTATCCCTCTTTTACATGCAAAGGCCTTCCTTCCGAGTTTCTTGCTTCTGTTTGAGTAGGTACTGGACACCTAGGTTCTGTCACATCATTTCCACAAACAGGTATTGCTTCTACTTCATAAGCAGACCAACCAGCTCAAAGGTTCAGGCAGCCTCACAAGTCCTCATTGCTGCTGACCCTTTCTGACTACAGCGTCCACTCACTTTTAACTCTGACAGGTCAGATTCAATGACTTGTTCTTTCAGTCCAGGTCTCAGCCTAGAGTTCACTATGTAGTATAGGCTTGGGCTTGCAGCAGTCCTCCTGCCTCAGCCTTTCTCTCTCCTAGAGTCAAGATTACAGTCATTAGACAGCTTAAGCAGCTCTACCCAATCCCCCCAGACAGGAGATGTTCCAGAGGACTGAAGTCCAGGCCAAGATGAAACAGGAGGGAATCGTAATGGAGCTAGAGGTCTGAGTCCTTCAGCATGTCCGACTTCAGCATGTCCAAGGGCCAGCATCGAGCTTTCCCACACTATAAGTCGTTTTCTTGTTACCGGAATCTTACAGGACAAGTTCAAAAGATAACTTTTCCTTTTTCATGGAAAGCAACAGACACAGAGGCTAAGCCCCTCCCCCAAGGCCACAACACCATGGTTTGTCCCTGGCAAAGGTCACAGGTAAAACTAAGCTGCTACAAATAGCTGCCTGTGTTTTTTTCTAGAAAGCATGCCAAGAATTTTGATGATCTGAAACATTTTGACATAAATCCTTCTTTGTAAATGCAGTGATAAAGAGCAGATTGTGAATTTGTGTGTGTGTGTGTTTGGCACACATTGTTTTGCTGAAAGAAACCACTTAAGGGAGAAAAACAAATTCACATTAGTTGGCATACATTGAATCTTTTAAGAAACACGAAAACATGTTACTATGGTAACCAGTATAGGTCATGTGAGGAGCAACAAAATAATTAGAGAGGAGACAGGGCAGTGTAGAATAATTTAACTTTTCCTTTTCATATTTCCTCCCTTGAATCTTCTTTTGCTACCAGATTGAGCTCTTGCCTCACTTCTGAATGGTACAGCTCCATGGTACCTGGATCTTGGGCACCATCGAGGCTTATTAAATGTCTGTGTTTTCCATATAGTACAGAATATAAAATCATCAATTTTACTTTTTATGACTTGATTTCTAGTCACCTGTGCCCTGAAAATTGTACACGAAGTATTTCAGAAACGTCACCTTTCATAAACTACATTGAATCCCATTCTGAGTAGTAGGATGAAATCTTGTGTAATTTTGGTCCATCCCTAGTGGGATGTCAATCATTCTTTCATCCAGTGTTTCCACACTGGACATGCTGCCCACCCAGGCCATTCCTCATCTTCTCAACACACATGCATTGTGTTGAGTCACGTTACAGCAAGGAGGGGGGTAAGATACAATAAGATATTTTTGGGTGGGGAGAATGAGCATTTTAAAAATACATTTGGCTTATTATAAATTCAATTTTATCATCGGTATGTATATATAGGAAAACCATCATATATGTAGAGTTTGGTAGTATCTAGGTTTGCAACCATCTTCTGGGTTGCTGGAACAAAGCCCAATGGATAAGGATCTAAATTGGTACCACTGCAGAGACTCTTTTTCTTTTTAAAGGTAGAAGAGGATGGGACATGAAGCAGAAAGTAAGTTTAGGTGGTCAGTTCCATTGTCACTGGGGGCAGGTTTCCCTGCTTTCCACTCTCTCACTCCAAGTCCACTCAGTAAATACACACACACACACACTCAATGTATATATACCTTCTATAAACGAAGAGCGATTTCTCATTCTCATGCGTACAGACCCAATTTAGAGCAAGCTCACCTTTTAGCAGCTGACAGTTATATGCGCTCCTGTTCCCAGCAGACCACACGTTTATCAGATCTCCTTTGGAACTGCAGTTCTTACTTACGACTTCAAATAACTCATAGGGGGGGATCAGGACTTCCTTCCTGAGAGTGAAGTCTTGCACAGAGGCACCCAGACAAGTGAAGATAGTAAACACTGTTTGGTTTCCAGACGCCTGTGTCTCTTCCTCTAGCAGGGAGGCAGAGAGGAACTGGCCGAATCGAATGGTGGAACCTATGTTGGCATCAATGTTCACATCCTTCATCCTGTGATGTACCGTGTAACACAGAATGCCACCGTTCTTTGTAGAGCTGTCTTTCCTCAGCAGCTGGATGGCTGAGGTGAGGTAGTAGTGTAGATACTTGAAGTGGAAAGACTGACTGTACTGCCCAGGAGACCGTGCAGCCCTGGTCATGGCCTTGGCAAAGTCAGAGCTCACATTGAGATTCAAGGAGAAAACCAAGATGGCCACAGCATGCACAGGGGTCATGCCCTCAGGGAGGGACTTCGCCTGGTTCAGCCAAGTTAAGTGGGCTTTTTGCCATGCTCTGGAGTAATACTTATGAGTATCTATTTCCTTCATGAAATAGTCTCCTTGATTTAGCTCCTCCACCACCTGATTGTAACAACCTTGGTATTGATCATCAAAGGAATCTGGTGTTAAGTCAACGTCGACCTTAAGAGCAGCCTATGAGAAAAAGAAATCTGGATTTGCATTATTCAAATCAGATGGAAACGAGGTTGCAGATTTTTGTGCCCAACAGTGCTGGCTGAAGTATTTTACATGGTCAAGCTGTGCCCACTATAATGACACCAAGCTACCAGGGTTGGCATTATTATTATTCCTAAATGGCATAGAACCCGAGGCTCATCTCCCCAGGAAGGAAGTGTTGTCTACCAGAGAACTCATGCTGTTTCCGCACTAACCTTATGGTTTCATTACGCTTTCCACTTCCTTCAGTTTTCTCCTCCTCATATTCTCTCATGGGTGTCAGAAAGCATTAAGAGCTGGGTGTGGTGGCTCATGCTTATAATCCTTAGAAGGCCGATGTAGGAGAATTGCTATGAGTTTGAGCATGCCTGACTACATAGTGAGGTCAAGGCTGGTCTGCATTGCAGTGTGGGACTTTGTCTCAGTCCAACCAACCCAGTACAACTAAAGCAACCTTATGTTCATACATAACTGTTTATTTCACTGTGCACTCGAGTACAGGCACACATAAGCCAGAGGTCAATAACGTAGGTCTTCCTCCGTTACTCTCTGCTTAATATTTTGATACCAGATCTTGCCCTGAGCCAGGAGCTTGGCAGTTAAGCTGAGTGGTTGGCTAGTGATCTCCAGAGCTCCAGGGATCAGACTGTCTCTGTGAACCCCTTCCCACTGCCCATGCTGGGGTTCCAGATGTGCACTCCTCCAGTCCTGGATTTTATGTGCATTCTGGGAACCCGAACTCAGGTCCTCACACTTGTGCATCAAGCACTTTAACCACCAAGCCATCTTTGCAGTCACCCTAAAATAAATCTTTTAACTCTATTGAAGAAAAACTTCGAGTGATAAGTAGCGTTAGGTTTTCCAAGAGAAAAACTTTCTTGCTGACTTAGATTCTAGGGGGAAAAGGAGGGGGAAAAACCCTAAAGTAAACAAGGAAGCTGAAGTATCACATTCTTCCTTAATTAGGCCCCAGGGGCACACACACCTTTGGGTCTGGCGGCAAGTTGGGCTAAGAGTAAATTCCAGAGCCTGTCAGACTTGTCTCCCCAGTTGCTGGCAGTGCAGGACTGAGGCCTCTCAGGTATCAAGTTGTCATGGGGGAAAAGCACTTATGCCATAGACCTAAGGTTACCCAGGCTCCAGGGTGGAGGGCAGAGAGGAACCCCATGAATGCAGGCTGTACTTCCAAAGCTCAAGAGAGCAGTGTTTCCAGGGGAACAGAGCAGGACAGTGTCTGGGAGCGCCTCCTCTTTGGTAGTGAGGGGCTGGGAAGTACACTCCTCTTTGAGGTGGGGAAACCGTTGTATTGTCTAGAGAGTGAAGACTTGAAAAGAGGCTCACTGGCTTTCACCAGCTCCTCAGTGAGAACCATATTAGCAGCACCCACACTCAGACAGATGTTTATTTCTTGACAAAGCAAGGAATGCTTTTTCTCATGAACAGTACTCATCAAAAGGCAAGGGTCTGCCTGAGGTCAGTGTTGTTGGGGATGGAACTAGAGAACACACGATTTGGTGTTTTAACCGTGACATGCTGTCTAGTTGCATCCAATCTAGATTCAATTTTTTAAGACTGATTGAATTGATGTTAACCAGTCCATCAGATTTTAAAACAAGCTTTCATTAATCCAAACCAAGAATCACATTCCATCAGATATCAAAATGAACTCAGACATATTTTTAACATGTCACCAGATTTCAAATATTTCCTGTCATCCATTATCATTTAGCTTATTCTCAGTCTTTAGATCTTTAAAATTAGAATACTCCAAATGTGTGCTGTCTGTATAAAGCAGTTTGAAGTCAAACAGGCGATTCCACCTTATTTCTCCTGTGGAAACATTATTTTAATACTTAAAAGAATCAGGAAAATAACTCCATGGCAACTCACATCAATTATGCCAGATTTATGACTTATAAAAAACAATTTAAAGTTTTTATAGCAATTGTTCCTGTCACTCTTTAGTAACATGGCTTACTCTTAGATTGCCAGTGGCTAAGCTCTTAGCACTTAGGTGACCAGGTGAATATCGTATGGTGCGTTGATCACAGGAGAGACCAACTTCTCAATAGTCCCTACCTCAGCGCTCCCCGCGGGTGTCTGTTGAACTCGGAGCAGTAGCAGCAGCAGCAGCAGGGTGAGCTGCCCTCCCGGAAGCCACAGTGCCATCCTCCTGTCTGTAGGACTTGGTAGACACATTCTCTTAGATCTACTGGTCGGTGGGCAGCTGTGGTGGTTTGTGTCAGCAACGTTTCTTTCTTCTGAAAGCCTCATCCCGGGATACACTCTAGAATCTTCCTTTGGCATTTTCTCTTCCAGCCGTGTCTGAGGTTCTGCTCCTGCCGCAACTGTGACTTCTGTTCCCCCAAGGTAGCCGTCGAGAGCTCCTTTGCAGCACCGAAGTCTCCGCCAAAGGGCCAGATGTGTGCGGCACACAATGGTTTTCAGTTTAAAGAAGGCAAGTTCCTCTCTTTATCTAGTCGGCATCCTGGGGAATGCCAAGGGTCTGTTCAGGGTCAGGCTGCAAAGAATTCAGCCTTGGCTTTCCCGGAATGACAAAAAGAGGCATGCTCCAGTAGTACGTGGGGCCAAGTCCTATTATCTGGAGCCCCAGGCTCTCACTGTGAGCAATGACAGTGTCATGTGCAGTGCAGCTGGGGAGATGTGATCTTAAGGTGGACCTGTGTCAGGCTCAGCTGGCGCTGCTGATAGCCCTGCCCCGGAGAGTTGACCTCCGCGACCAGCACAGGCTTTAAACATTGTGTGTTTTTACCACTTCTCCCGTGTGTTTGAATCATCCCCGTCCAGAGACGGTGGCTGTTGGATCCACAGCTTTGAATAGTTACTTCCTCTGAGAACTTCAGGTTTTCTACCTACGGTATTCTGTGTTGAGTCCCACAGGCAAGAGTTAAGTCCGACCTTCCACTCAACATATTTCCTGCTCAAGTCTGCCTGTCCTTCCACTTCTCCCGGCCTTTCAGAGTCTGCTCGCTCACAGACATTGTTTATGTTCCCTACCTCTTATCTAACTGTGCCGAGAAACCAAATTCCGTTCTTGGAAATCGTGGTCCTGCTTTCTTTTTACCATGTTAAATATAGGTCTGCCTGAAGTCTCTGAAGACCACGGTGATTCTCGCTCATTAGTAGAAGCTCAGAATATAGAAAGGAGCTTAAAAGAAAAAAATGCTAATTATTCAAAACCCACTGCTTGGAGAAAGCTACTATTTTGATTTACATTTTGACTTTATACCCACCACCCACATGCACATGTGTACACACACACACACTCACACACACACATACAGAGCAGAAATGAAATCACAAGACTTTGTACAGTTTCCCATTAACATTTTATTTATTACACTTGTGTATGTGTTTGTGTGTGTATTCATATGTGTACATGTGTGTATATGAGTGTATGTGTGTGCATGCGTGTTTGTATATGTGTGTATGAGTGTGTGTTTGTGTATGTATGTGTTTGTATATGTATATGTATGTTTGTTTGTGTGTGTATGTGTATATGTATGAGTGTGTGCTTGTGTTTGTGTGTGTGTGTTTATGTATGTATGTGTATGTATGTGTGTGTGTATGTGTTTGTGTATGTGTGTGTTTGTATATGTGTATGTATGTTTGTTTGTGTATATGTGTGTATGTATGTGTGCTTGTGTTTGTGTGTGTTTGTGTATGTGTGTGTATGTATGTGTGTTTGTGTGTATGTGTGTATTTGTGTGTGTGTATATGTGTGTATGTATGTGTGTGTATATGAGTGTGTGCTTGTGTTTGTGTATGTGTGTTTGTTTATGTGTGTGTTTGTGTGTATGTGTGTTTGTGTGTGTATGTGTGTGTTTGTGTGTGTGTATGTATGTGTGTGTATGTTCAACTTGAGTGTCTTCCTCCCTCATTCTCTACCTTAGCTTTTGACCCTGGCTTTCCGTGACCCTGGAGCTCACAGACCTCGGTAAACCGATTGAGAAGCCCGGTCTCTGCCTCCCTGCTCTGGGATTGCCTGTACTGTGTTTTCTCTTTTGATGCTGTTTTGCCTCATGAGTTCTGGTGAGCTGCAAGGCAAGTCCCTTCCCAGCAGAGCCAACTTTCTAGCCCTAATGATGAATTTCTCAAGGGATTTTTTTTTTTAAGACAGGGTCTCATGTATCCTAGGCTGGCTTTGAACTCACTATGGAGCTGAGGCTGACACTCAACCTTTGATTCTCTGTCTCTACCTCCTGGGTACTGGGATAGCACGGTAAGCCATCATAACCTGTTTATATGGTACTGGGGGTCAGACCGCCCAGGCCTTTATGCTAGACAAGCACTCTACCAATGTAGCGACATCAGCAGCCAGCACCGTAACATTCTACTGTAAATATCTAGATAAATAATTTAATATTTATTAAAGTGTGTGTAGAGCTCTGACTTGTCTTAAATGCTTGATCCTCTGTCCTTGTCTCAGAAGTGTTGGGATTACAGGTGTGCACAACAGCTCCAAGCTTAAGATAAAATCATGTTTACTGTTACCCACTAATACCTAATACTTCACAAAATTAACTTGCCGGCTCACGTTCAGAGTGCATAGGTGGAGATATCAGGACTAGAGAAGATTAGGCAAGGATAAACATGGAATGTACTGCTAGGAGGTGAAATCCAGCCAGTGTCTTAATTGACTTTTAAAATAGCTTTAAATAAGACTTTGCTCTGTGATTCATTTCTCTTCCCTTCTTTTCTTCTCCCTCCCTCCCTCCCTCCCTCCCTCCCTCCCTCCCTCCTTCCCTTCTTTCTTCTTTCTTTCTGTCTGTCTGTCTGTCTGTCTGTCTGTCTTTCTTTCTTTCTTTCTTTCTTTCTTTCTTTCTTTCTTTCTTTCTTTCTTTCTTTCTTTCTTTCTTTCTTTCTGACAGAGTGCCTTGGCTAGCCTGAACTCTTCGTGTAGGTGTAGGCTGGCCCCAGTGTTACAGAGCTGCCCTGCCTCTGCTCCCTGAGTACTCTGATTAAAGGTGTCTGTCGCCACAGCCAGCAGCTCTGTAAGTTTTAAACTTACCTTTACACCTCACGGCAATTTGAACTGGCCATGGATTTGACCACAGTGTAGTGGAGCCTGTGTGCTCTGCCGCACGCAGTTCTTTCCAGTAGCTATGTCTCATGAACCATGACACCGTGTTAAAGCCAGGAAACAGACCCTGGTGGAATGCGTGCATGTCTGTGGCATTTCATCACGAGTGTGGCCTTGAGGAGACTTGGCCAGAGGGTTTGCCGCCCTCACAGAGGATCTGGGTTTGATTCCCAGCACCCACGTGACAGCTCACAATGATTTGTAACTCCAGCTACAGGGCATCTTATATCCTCACCCAGCCTCCACAGACAAAAGGCACACATGAGGTGCATAGACATGCATGCAGACAGAGAATCCCCCCCAACACACAAAATAGACAAATATATAAAATATAAGAAAAATGTAGGGTGGGAGAGATGGCTCAGCGGTTAAGAGCACTGACTGCTCTTCCGAAGGTCCTGAGTTCAAATCCCAGCAACCACATGGAGGCTCACAACCATCCGTAATGAGATCTGACGCCCTCTTCTGGAGTGTCTGAAGACAGCTACAGTGTACTTACGTATAATAAATAAATAACTCTTTAAAAAAGAACAATGTAAAACTATATATCACTGCATATAATCGTGACCTTGTGACCTCTAGGAGTCACACCTTCCCTCTCCTCCCTACCACCCCTAATCTCTAGAAAGAGCCATCCACTTTCCCACCATCTCTGCAGCTCTGTCACTCGAGGGAGATTGGTAAATAAATCACACAAGGTGTTGTTAGTTTTAACCCTTTCCCACTTAGCATAATGCCTTGAGGCCAATATGCGGGACTTACGTTTTGTAGCTGTATAATCTTTCATTAGGTGCTCTCACTAATGGACCACTGAGGGCTCTGTCTCAAGAAGACCATGCCTGTTCTTTAATGTTCGGTTTTGGACTATTGTTACTAACTCTCGGACGTGCTCTCAGCACAAGCCTGCATATTTCCCACAGTTTTGAAGACATAATCTAGAGAACTGACCATTGAGATATGAATGTGTATTTTTAGGTTTAATGGCAACTACCAGCGATGTTTGAAAATAGCCTCTTAAGATGTTTTAAATTCTTACGATTCCCCATTACCAGCTGCTCCTAGGGTGCTCAGTCATGGCAAGAACTGGAGTTAGAATCCAAGCATTCGGACTGTGGCTCCTGCCTCACTCTGCACTTGCTGAGCTAGCTTTAAAGTGAGCGGTCTTGCTGGGCCTCCTAGACTCGGGAAGGTTGTGAGGTCAGAGTCCTGCTCTAGTAAGAGCTTCTGCTCTGCGCCCCTTTTGTCTGGGTTTATGTTTGCTTTCTCAGCCTGCAAGAGAGCCATACGAAGAGACACTGAGAATCTTATATCTTCATTTTTATTGTATCAATGTTTTGCTTTCATGTGTCTCTGTTTGCCACATGTGTGCCTGGTGCCTGTGGAGATCAGAAGAGGGTATCACATCCTCAGGTATTATAGGCAGCTGTGAACTTCTGTGTGGGAATTGAACTCAGGTTCTCTGCAAGAGCAGCCAATGCTGTTAATCACTCAACCACACATCTATCTATCTATCTATCTATCTATCTATCTATCTATCTATCTATCTATCTATCATCATTTGTGTATGTGTTTATGTACATATATATGTATATGTGTATGTATGTATGTATGTATGTATCTTACTTACATGTGCCTGGATGAGTTTATGTTCTCCACGTGTGTGCAAGTGCCCTTGGAGGACAGTGAGTGGCACGAGTTCCCCTGGAGCTCGGTTGCAGCAGTTGTGAGCCATCTGATATAGGTGCTGGGTCCTCTGCAAGAGCAGTAAGTGCTTCTAACCTCTGAGCCACCGCTTCCGTTCTGGAAGAGTCACCTCAACTTTCACTCCCTAGATGTGGCTGCCGAGTGAGGTTTTGGGACGTTGATCGAGTTACTTACTCTTCTCTCCTTCATACTCCACTGTCTCTCCAAGGTCTAAATGAGCGGTGTCAGTTTGTAATTATTGTTTGGGCAGCGGTCCTTAACAGTTTTTACTGTGAACGCCACTTCTAGACTAAGACCACTAGAGGGCAGCAGGACTTTGATAACATTTTAAGGTGACTCCTTGGTGTTGTGTGTTGGGGGAGGAAAGGGAAGTGTTTTTCAGTGTGATTTTTTTTTTCCCCAGACCTTACATTAAGTAGTTTACTCACTGGGAGGGTCTTGCCTAGAGTTTAGGGGTGGGAGATGATTGTATAGCCTTACAGGATTCTCAGCAGTTCCTGTTGAGATCTTGAACTCTCACAGGTATGTCCCTTTTATCAAGGCAATGTTGTTGCTACAAGTCCATGCTGTTGCCAGGAAAGGAGTTTGGTAGAGGCCCCGCAATTTGAGAGTCAAATCATTTTTTTTTTGAGTTTTCTGTACTTTAAACTTCTCAGTTATCATTTACCATCAACATCCTTAGAGAAGTGAGTGAAGCTGTCAGCTACCGGGGTGACTGGGGACCGATCCACTCTCGGCCCTATGGAGAAAGCATCTTAGGCTCTATCTGAGTCCTACAACAGCTGGAAAAGTGTTAGAATGCGCCATGTTAGAATGCTCATTGGCTTAGCCTTGTGATGGTGGCCACAGCGGCGGTCGGTTCAAGAGTGCAGAGGTGCTGTCACGTCCTGTGACACTGTTATACCCTGGTACTCCATGACTCCGACTCTTCTCGCTCTACCACCCCTCTCTGTGAAATTCCTTGAGCCTTGGAAAGGTGCGCACGCACACCAGTGTGCGTGTGGGTGTGTGTGCGCATGTGTATGACGTAGATGTCCCATTTGTGGCCAAGTACTCCTTGGGACACTTTCCACTTTGCTCAGCTGTGCTTATCACTCTCTAGACGGCCTGTTCTGAAGCCTCACGTGGGGTCCTCGGACGCACCTGAGACCCACTGCCCTGATGTTAGTGTAAGGTTCTCAGAGGTTCTCTTGCCATCCTATACCGTCACCTTAGGCTCCTCTGGGACCGCACTCTACCCTAGAGCGTGATTTCCAGCACCCTTAGTTAGCTTTGTGTCTCTTACTTTTTAGAGCTTTTATCTCCTGCTTAAAAAAAAATGACAATTTGGGGGCTACTTATCAGTTGTAATCTCAGTTCCCTAGCTACGTAAGCTGAGTAGGAGTTTTTAATTTTGTTCGCTTGTTTATTTGGCTTGGGATGTTTGTCGTGTCTCCTCCTAACTCTTCTGTCACCACTATCTGTGGACTGGCCATCAAAACCCTCCAAAGCTCTCAGTTTCGTGGGAATCGGGACCATAAACCTTTAGTTACTGCTACATTTCTGGGTCTTTACCAGGATTATTCCTGCCTCCCAGACACATTCCTAGAAACTGAATAAATGGTACTCTCATTTGAATGTGTCCTCCAGAAGCTGATGTTTCAGAAACTTAATTTCTAAGTTTATGTTAGCAGCATCTGAAGGTGGGACCTATGGTATGTAAGTAGGATGAATTGAGATCCCGAGGAGAGCTCTCGTGGAGTTAAAATGTGCACTGTCTTCCCGTAAAACACCCTCCATGCTACAGCTGGAGATAACATAGCCTGGAACAATGTGGGCCTTTAGCTCCGTGCTCCAGCCAAGGGACACCTCTGCTATGTTGAGATGCGAGAAGAAGGCCCTAGCAGGTGTTGGGAATCCCACTCTGCAAAGCCATGTGCTAAATAAATCTTTACCTCTTTTTTATTTGTTAATACCTATTTGGAGGGAGATGCAAAGTTAGCGTGTTGCCAGTCAGGGACAATGTAAAGGAAGGGGTTGTCTCCCTCTACTCTGATGGCTCAGGTCATCAGTCCTGGTGGCAAGTACTTTTCACACTGAGTCCTTTGGTCCTTAAGTGTTCATTACTGAGGCCAGAGATGTGGCTGAGTTGGAAGGACGCTCAGCTGCCATACATGAATCTCTGAGTTCAACCCTCAGAACTGGTCTAAAACCGGGCATGGTGACACGTTCCTCAGCCTGCACAAGGCGCTGCCAACAAAACCTCTTCCTTCTTCACAACTTTCCCAGTTTGGAGTACTCAGCAACTGAAAACTACCCTAAGCAGATGATCCCTCCCCTCCCTAGACACAAGGAGGACTAAGCCTTCTGAGGTGGAATGAGTGGGCTCATCGATGGGAAAAGGACGGAGGTGATGTCTGGGAGAACAAAGGACTGGAACTATCATTCCAGGGGCATCTGCAGGGTCATGTGCAGTGAAGGTTTTTAACTTTATGTGTGTGTGTGTGTGTGTGTGTGTGAACTAATTTAGAACCGCTGAGAAACCCAGGCCCAAGAAAAGTGTATGTGTTTTTCTCAATTCTTTCCTATGAACTAAGTTCAAGACTGTGCCAGGAGAGAGAGGAGAGAGAGAGAGAGAGAGAGAGAGAGAGAGAGAGAGAGAGAGAGAGAGAGAGAGAGAGAGAGACCCTTCCTCCACCTACAACAGGCTCAGCAGTCAGGAACAAGGGACACCAGACTGGCACCTAGGCAGGAATGGATGGAGGAGATGACTCCCTACTCCCAGAGCTTGCATGGCAAAGCTTAATGAGAGCCTGGAGTAAAACAGAACACACACACACACACACACACACACACCGAGAAAATCCCTCAGTACTCCGAACCCGGAACCCCACACTAAGTACAGGGTACAGAAGCCCATGACTGTATGAACACGACGTCATGGCTCCCTTAGGTAACGCCAACATACCCAATCCAAACTCAGCTCAGAAGCTTGGTTGGCTGCTCTGCAGGAGACAGTAAGTGTCCATTTCAGGTACCACCAACCTCAGTCTTTACTCTTTCTCGACAAACAGCATCCAAAAACTCAAGAGAAAATTATGATATACACACACACCTAACTAAGATGTTAACCCCTAACACAATTAGCCCCCAATTGTGCATGAAGTTGAGGGTCTCCAGGATACAGACAAGGAATTAAGACCATTGTTAAGACATAAGGCAACCCACAGGAATACAATTAGTATTTCTAGACACTGGTAGGCAGGGATTCACACCTCGTAGTTTCCACGTTCTCTGGTATCTTACACACACGTCTACTTACCTTTCCCTTTAGTTTTTCTTCCACCTTCTCTAGGCTCTAAGACAAATTCCTTCCAGTTCCCATAGCGCTTAGAGACATCACCATGGGTTACGGCAATGCAAAATTTCCATCCTTTTTGTTTGAAAGTTTTTTAATTTTTTTTTTGTCACAGGGTCTCATGTAATCCATGTGGCCTCAAGTTGCCAAAGTACCATTTGTAACCCTGATCCTCCTGCTTCTCCCAAGATGCTAGGATTACAGGCTTGTGCCACCATGCCCACCTAGAGTTGGGTTATTTTTAGATAACTAATTTGTTTTAGAACTTGATATCCTTTTATTGTCAACAACTTAGGTCCCATAAATCTAGGTAGAGACAAGGGATTTTGTTTTAGATGCTTTTGAGCTTCCCAGGTGAGCTCTACAGGTCCTTAGAGACATCACACACTTGGCATCAACTGTGCCAGTGGTTAAGTGAGCTTTTCTTTAGGTGCGTATACAGTGGGGAAATAGGTAGTATTCTAAAGGATTCCTGACTTGGTCTTGCTAGCTCTGCGGATTCCTATTCTGTCATGGGTGTTTTAAGGATGACTGTATTTTGTTGTTGTTTTTGTTCCTATAGAAGAAGATGATGCTGTGTATATCTTGCAAACAAAGGCTTTTCAAGTTCAACACACTTTTGATTGTAAATGTATTAATTGAAAGACTCGATGCTATTATCTAATGTAGAAACCAGCAAGACACATTTTAGCTGAAACGTAACATGGGTTTTCTGGTCTTAGCATGTGGTTTCATCGCTTCATTAATAGCAATTTTCTTCCCTTAATTAAAAAAATATGTCTTTAAATGTTGTTTCAGGCTGGCAGATCTTTGGGCAAAACCCTAATTGCTGTCAAGGAAAACATTGTTCTGCAGCCAACGTGCGAGCAACCGCACAGTTACGCTTTCATGTAAGTTGTGTACAAAACTGTAATGTTGAGAAAGGAAAGTTTTGGTCAATCTGGTGCCTCTGGATTCCAACTGCAGTCACATAAACATTGACATTTTGTGACTAATGAGCAGGAAAAACAGCTACTCACACTCGGAGTCCAGCTTAGGCACTGTTCACATATTGACCTGGTAGAATGGCCGGCTCTAATCCCCTCTGTGATTTGAACCATGACTTTCCAAGCCAGCAGCTACATGCCTGGCCTCTTGCTTGATCACCTGTGCCTGACCCAACCTTGGACTCTGTGACCTTTGTCTTGGCTTTCAGGTCACAGAGGTAGGTGAAGCTTAAGAAGCAGTCATTATGGAAAACGTTATAGGGTACTGAGACGGGCGGACGATTGTTCACCACGGGGAGATTTTTAACAGGGACATGAATTGAGGAAGCTGATACCAGATTCAATTTAACCTAGCAATGAAGAGTGGCGGAGGGAGGGCGAGGAAATGAGGGTTACTGAGTAGACAGATCTCTTTTAGTATTTTACATGGATTTTTTTTTAATGATAGAAACATCAGTCAGATTTAGTTTAAAAAGTATTTGAGGGGGCTGTAGAGATGGCTCACTGGCTAAGAACATTCGCTGCTCGTGCAGAAGATCCTGGTTTGGCCCGTAGCATCTGCGTGGCAGCTCACAACCATCTGTAATTTCGGTTTCAGGGGATCACACACCCTCTTCAGGCTTCCATGGATATACAAGCACACGGCACACATACACAATGCAGGCAAATACTCATACACATAAAACAAATAATAAACCTTTTTAAAAAGTATTTGAGGGACATCTGGGTTCTTTCCAGCTTCTGGCTATTATAAATAAGGCTGCTATGAACATAGTGGAGCATGTGTCCTTATTGCATGCAGGTAAGGCCTCTGGGTATATGCCCAGGAGTGGTATAGCCGGATCCTCCGGGAGTGTCATGCCCAGTTTTCTGAGGAACCGCCAGGCTGCTTTCCAGAGTGGTTGTACCAGCTTGCAATCCCACCAACAGTGGAGGAGTGTTCCTCCTTCTCCACATCCTCGCCAACAACTGCTGTCTCCTGTGTTTTTGATCTTAGCCATCCTGACTGGTGTGAGATGGAATCTCAGGGTTGTTTTGATTTGCATTTCCCTAATGACTAAGGATGATGAACATCTCTTTAGGTGCTTCTCAGCCATTAGATATTCTTCAGGTGAGAACTCTTTGTGTAGCTCTGTACCCCATTTTTTAATAGGGTTACTTGGTTCTCTGGAGTTTAACTTCTTGAGTTCTTTGTATATCTTGGATATTAACCCTCTGTTGGATATAGAGTTGGTAAAGATCACAGCCTTATTTATAATAGCCAAAAGCTGGAAAGAACCCAGATGTCTCTCAACGGAGGAATGGATTCAGAATTTTACACAATGGAATACTACTCTGCAATAAAAAACAATGAACTCACAAAATTCCTAGGCAAATGGTCAGAACTTGAAAATATCATCCTTAGTGAGGTAACCCAATCACAAAAGAACACACATGGTATGCAGTCACTGATAAGGGGATATTAACCCAGAATCTCGGAATACCCTAGACACGATTCGCGCATATCAATAGATTTCCAAGAAGATGGAAGGAGAGACCCCGGTCCTGGAAAGACTGGATGTAGGGGAATGCTAGGACAGAGAAGTGAGAGGGGGTTGAATGGGGAAAAGAGGGAGGGAAGGGGGCTTATGGGACTTTCAGGGAGGGAGGAAACGGGAAAGGGGAAATGATTTGGAATGTAAATAAAAAAACGTAGAAGATAAAAAAATGGAAAAAAAAGTATTTGAGTTTTAGAAAATGCAGAGAGACGTAGTTCGTTTTTATATTTCTATGTATAATATAGGGGAAACCATTATATTAAATATTTGTGCTAGAAATTTAAAACAAAACAAAGGTGATGTGGGAATCTAGTAACAAATGGTTGCTGTTATGATTAGTTAATCTATTTTTTGCAATGTTGGGGAATGAACCTGGGCCTCACCTACCCTAGGCAAGCTCTCAGCTATTGGATTTTGAAGCTTTGACGCTTCCTAATGACACTATCTAACTAAGCATGACCTTGAACTTTAGACCCTCTGCCTCTACCTCCTGATGGCTGGGATCACAGACATGTGCCTTCATGCCTGCTTTTACACAGTGCTGGGAACTGAAGCCAGGGCTTTGAACTTGGTAGCCGAACACCCCAACAACTGAGCTATCACCAGGCTTAGGCTTAAGTGCTGTTGCTTTCTGTGTCCCTTCTCAGATGTGGTCCCCTAATCTCTAGCCCACACCATGTAGACTCCTGAAATGATCAGGAGACAGGCATCCATTCTGATTTAAGAGATGTATTATTGCCCTGTGCTTTCAACAACATGTGGGTGGGCTTTGTGAGACTGGCCTGTGGGGGGCTCTACTATGCCACAGTTAGGTTTTTCCAGCTAAAGTTGAGACATAAGAAGACAAGGCAAGGAGTCCTGAATATGCCCCAGTTAAAGAGAGAAACCGCTGGGGATGAAGGTGATTTGCATCCTGTACCCTTCAGGAAGGATCAAGTCTGCCAGCCCAGCCTTCCCAAGGAACTACAGTTTCTAAAATGCCAGACAAAGATGAAGTGTGGCAACAAAGCAAGGAGCAAGGTCACCAAATGGGGACCGTCCCGTCCAGAGGCCTCACTTTTGTGAACCTCTATCTCCTAGGGTGTTTGGTAGCTTGTTTTTCAGTTGAGGCCACAATGAGGGCATCTCCTCATTTTTCTTTGAGAACCCGTCTCAGGGCACCGTAAGGGGCAGAGCAAGACAGCTCTTGGTAGATAAGAATCTATCCTGTGGGGCAGCCTGGTGGGAAAGCTATGGGACTTCAGTAATGACACTGAAATGACTTTGTAGAACACATACTGCCAGTTCAAAAGCTTAAATGTCTACAACCTTAATTCACCCCGCCCAGGTCTTACTTCGCCTCTCCTGCGTTCAGTGTGAGGAGATAAATGACAGCATTGTTTAAATTGTTGAGTGTGCGCATGCCAGGCAGGCACAGACCTGAAGCCCGGCTTTGAAGCTTCCCCGTGGCAAAACCCACCTCAGGGAACCATAAGAAACTCAGTCCAGCTTGGGGAAAACCACAGGCAGATTTTGGTTTGGATCAGATCCTTCTTTTCATCTTTCAGGTCACAGAGTGCAAAGGGGTAAAAAAAAAAATCTGTAAATATTTTTATATCTTGTAGCACAGTTTTATTTTTCCCTCTTGCAAAATTATTTGATTTTTGTCCAAAGGATCTAGTACATTCTAGAAAAGGGACTGATTGCTTTTTTCTTCCTATGCCTTTTTAAATATTTTAAACAAATTACTAGCATATTTTAATCATGCCTAATGATGACACTCATTGTGACCTTTTATACTCCACAGATTCTGTCGTGGAAGCTGTAGCGTGTCACAGTGTGTCCCTCAGTATACCCTTTTGTCCACACTTCTTTGCTTGCAAATGTTCATTGCAATGACTTGTTGAATTAATTTTCAGTGATATAAAAGTGGAGAGTCCCCGTTCTAATGTTATACAGAAAATGCAAGTCTGCTCTGCCCATGTTCCGGTTTCTGATTAAGACATCCTTGGAAATCACAGTTGCGATTTCCTGAGTAAGGAAGGTTTGTAGAGGACTGGGCCCATCAACACCTCATCACACAAAAAGGATGGGCTCATGGGGCTCCACCCCTCCTGGAGGATTGTTAATAAGGGAGGAAGAGATTTTCCTATCAGAAGTGTAGCTATTAACAAGGTGCCCATATTCCTGTAAACAACTTTAGTGGCATTCACTGGGTCACACACACAAACACATACACTCACACAGACACACATGCTCACAGAGACTTATATGCACACACACACACACACACACACACACACACACACACACACGAGATACAATAACAGCAAAGTTGAAAAGTCATCTGGGCATACAGCAACTTCCAGCAGAACACTAGCCAGAACTCTGTTGCTCTCAACTCAACTGGGAAATAACGACCTCTTTTCCCTTGCATTTTCTTTCAGTTCCACATTCCCCTGTGTGTTTACCTGCACAATGAAAAAGAATGCCCCTCCCTCCCCCTTCTTCCCTCCCTCCATCCCCCTCCCTCCCTCCCAGCTTCATTTTTTTGGGGTACACTGTAGTGTTTGGGGTCCAACTCACTGCTATGGGCAAACCATAGGAAATAGAATTTTCTTCGAATAATTTTAAAATACAAGAGCCTTTCTGTGTCTTTCCAAGATTTCTCATAAGGAGTCAAAACTCTTACTCAGGCTGTTTGGAGACATCCATGTGTGCGCAGATTGGTTATTTTTTTAATTTGTTGCCAGAAGGAGTGACCATTATCCTTAGATGAAAGGAGCGCGGCAGACAAGCCTTGTGTGTGGCTGGACCCAAAGTAAAGGGATCAGACGGTTTCTAGGCAAACATCATAAAAAGCATCCTGTTTTAACTAAGTGAGCAAGGAGTACATTTCTTGAACAGTGTTTTTCAAAGCTTCACCTCAGGCTTTAACAACCCCAGATGACTCGGGTTGCTGGCTTTCGTGTTTCCTGGTTCCCTTTCAATGCCTGAATTCAGAAAAGCGAGAGATGGAAAAACCCCCTTGGGTCACCGAGTTCACTTCTCTAAAGGAGCTCACAGATACGTCTTGTGGCACACAGATCCCTCCTGTGTGCTAGGTGGGTGGGGAGCTCCGTTTTCTTTTTTTAACTGACATTCCCAACTTTACTGAAATACAACCGACAAAAGTGATATACAAGTGAGTTACACAACTGGATGTAAGATATACGTTTACTTGGACAAAATCATTTCCAAATCATTCTGTGATGTGTTTTTAAAGTAATTGTATGTGCAACACATCCTGCGTTTCCACATTCTTTATCCCGTCTCTCTGTCATGCGTCTCAGGTGTCTCAAGACACTTTAACTCACTCCTGGGCTTTTTTGGTTTTTATTTTATTTTTTTGCAGGTTTGTGTCCTTGCCTTCCTCACTACATTGCTAAGTCATTATACCATCTTAGTAATAAAATTCCACAAATGTGGCTTAAGATGGTAAGATGTATTAGCCTGTAATTATGACAGCCATAATTGAAATAGACACCGTGACACTGACAACAGGGTGCCAACGGGACACCATTATCTTAGAGCAGTGGCCCTCAACCTTCCCAGTGCTGTCACCCTTTAATACAGCTCCTGCATGCTGTGGTGACCTCCAAGCATAAAATTATTTGCTACTTTATAATTTCGCTACTGTTATGAATCATAATGTAAACGTCTTGAGTTTTCCGATTGTCTTAGGTGACTCCGGTGAAAGTGACCTTTGACCTCAAGGGGGTCACGACCCAGAGCTTGAGAACCGAGACATTGCAGTCTTTTCTCGCACCAGCTCCATACAGGATGTTCCAGGAGCAACTTCTCCAGGACTCTCTGGTTGGTCTCTTTCTGGGAAAAGATGATCACGGAGAGGTTCTAGTTACTCCCGGATGCTGTGCTGTTTGACGGAAATATTATTATCCAGTTTTCATGCACTAGAAGTCTCCTTTCCGTCTGTATAATGTTTCCTTCAGGGTCAGCTCTTGGAGGCGGTAGGTAGTTCACACCTCCCAGAAAGCCGTGGTCTGTGAAGGTTAGCGGGATCACTACAGCCCCTGTGGCTGTGGCAGGTTGCAAGGCCACCACTAATGTGTGCTGTCTCCCTCTAGAGACTCCCTGCCCTCGGCTTCCCTAACTCCCAGCACATCTGGTGACCCTGGTGTCTAACTTACCTGGGGACAAAGAACCCCACTCTTGAGTGTGGCAAACTTAGCTCACTCCACTGTCTTTGGGTTTGCTTCTTCTGTCTATTATCACAGCTCATCCGAGAAGTAGCAAGAGATGCGGAGGCGCACTGCGAGGGCATCAAGTGTGTGTTTCCTGCTTCCGCAGAAGCCCCGCCTTTTCCTGATGGACAGGGCTGATTACCCTATGGGGAAGACCCTGAGTTCTTTCACCACCCAGCCTCTCAGTATGAAGGACCCAAGTTCCCAAGGGTATTTGGAGTTATGTGGAACTCTTTCTGTGTTCTGTCGGGAGACTTTCCATTCTATGTAAACCAGGCTCTCCAGACCCGCTGATTAGAAACAGAGTTGAAGCTCTTAAATGGGAATAAACCCAGCATTTTTTTATTTCACGCCTTAGTTGCTGGCTCCGATGTTCTTCTCATCGGAAACACGACTCCCAATGTTTGCAGGTTCAAGGCTGTAGCACATTCTGCTTAGGGGTACTTAGTTTTCGGGGAATCACAGGCTAGACCCCCACACTGGATCCTCCTCTTTTGCTCCAAGTGACACAGATGCCTGGGAATTAATCACTGGGGAGGGGCGTGGAAGAAGTTTATCTAGCAGTAATCAGATAGATGATGGCGTCTGTTTCAGAAGGCCTTCTGGAGGGAGGCAGAGCCCTGGCAGGTGAACAGAGAAACAGAAGTAGTCTAAGCAAGGTGCCACAGCTAGGGATCAAAAGAATTCAGGAGAGAATTTTGAATCATTAAAATTTTACTTGAGCTAACTTTGTCGAGTTGAAGAAGAGACAATCATAAGACCAGAAAGTGCTAGAATACCTTATACCTCGCGAGCTGAGCAGCTTTGGGATGTGACTTCAGGTGGACACGTGTGCCCCCCCTACATACAAACAAACACGGGATTAAAAGTAAAGCAAATCTTTAAAAAGAATGATAACACACACTGTGCAATATACCCACTGAGGGTTGTACCACAGTTTCCTCTGATTGAGACCTCGTTTCCAGAGTAAGACTTGGGATTTGAGCACGCTCCGCCTGTCGGAGGAAGCTGCCTTAGAGGCTCAGGAAGGCCAGCTCCAAGATTGTGGAGGGGGCGCTGACCAGCTGTGCTGCTGAGAGGAGAGTCCCCCTCACAGCAAGCTGCCTGCCTGCAAGCTCCTCGGGGTGGGCTTTTCAGTGATGAAACTGCCTCGGAGCTGTATCTACTCCTTTAATTAATGCCCCCCCCACTCCTGTATGTGACCCCCAATAGAAACTCAGGGGTTCACAGCACTGATCTGTCACGGGTTCCCTACCTTGGGTAGTTAGACCTGCATGTGTGTGAGGTTGTGTGAGTGCATCTATGTACGTGTGTTGTGTCTACTAGGGAAAAGTCACACACCATACCAACTTATGGAGATGCCTACAACTGGATTGTGCATAGACTATTCCTACATGTGATTATGGACAAAGTTGGACTGAAGTCTTCCATCTTGCCCTGTGTTTTCCATTATCATCTTTTCATTTCAGTTTTCTTTTTCTACATGGCCTTGGTACCGTGGAGATTTTTTTTTTCTTTTTTAATGCACGAGAGATGGGAAATAAATGAAGCGAACTCTCTTTTCTATGTGGTTACACCTCCACTCAACAATACACACAAGATCGATACAATCTTCTTCTTCTGGTTAGTCTGGCTATGATTTAAAATATCTGAGCATTCCCCCTCCCCACCCCCAAAAAACCTGATTTCACAAAATGAAAGTATCAAACCAGAATTTTATTATATATAAACACATTTCTTAATACTGTTCTTTCATTACTTTCAACCCGCGGAAGGAGGGAAGGAGTGGGCCAGCCAGACAGGAGATCAAGTAAGGAACAAGCAACGCATACGTATCTGTCTACTTCAGAAATGCTACTGCAGGGGATATAAAACGAGACTCTACAACAAAACGCCTGTGTCTTCGCGCTCTCATTTGGCTCCTCGGCGCTGCCGGAAGTAGCGATTGTAGGCAGCGTTGTATCCGTAGACCATGGCGTAGCGCTCGCACAGCTTGTAGTCATCGCAGGCCTCCCTGTTGATCTCGTAGGCAGGCTTGTTGCGTTCCCGGACTCTGGAGAGTAGAGAAAGAGACACAATTGAACGGTAGAAAGACAAGGGTACAGTCAGAAAAAGGAAAAGGAGGGGGGTGCGCACTGGAGAGCCCTGCCCCGAGTACCGAGAGGTAGGTGAAGAGCAGGCATGAGACAGGGTTTTGATTTGGGTATTATTTTTATGAATCAAAGTAGAAGCTTTCTTTCAGTCTCCTTTTCCTTCCTCCCTGTCTCCTTTCTAAGCCCAGAGCAAAATAGTTTCTAAGCCTTCTGGTTTTTTTTTTCCTGTGTTGCTTTTCAAAATTCCTTCAGTTCAAGACAGACATAGTAATGAGTGGTCTTCCACACCCTGTTCAGATCCAGCCTACAACCCCGGAAAGAACGGCTACCCCTGTCGAGTTCCAGTACGCACCTCTCTTGGGCTTTGGCTCGCCATCTCTGCTGAGGGGACATAAAGGTGTTGGCATTTCTCCTGTTGATGAAGGGACCTAAAACAGAAAAATAAACAACTGTACTTTCATGGGAACAGCTGATGGAAGTATTTTGTAAATAGTCCAAGGGCCAAAAAGCATCTGAAATCTCATTAATCTCCTTTTTTTTTACATAACCAAAAATATAAAAATATAAAAATAAATAAAATAAAAATAAAATATAAAAAAATATAAAAAATATAAAAAATATAAAATATAAAAAATATAAAAGATATAAAATATAAAAAATATAAAGAGTCTAAAGCAGACTTTATAAGCTGTATGATCAAAGGAAATGAAAAACTCATTTTGTGTCTTGGGGACTTATGACACAGGCCACAACAGTCTTATCTGCTTTGTCTTTGTGAAATCCTTTGCTACTTTTGGTAATATCCACCCAAGGAGCTTTTAAATGTATTTAAGAGAAATGTTCTCACCCTTAGCGCCACCAGCCTGGGAACACGTTAAATGGTTTGAAAATAAGGAACAAATTAAACTCAAGATGGAGGCCCGATAGGGAATGTGGGGGTGTGGGGGAGCACACCTGCCATCCCACCACTTGGGAGGTGGGGGGCAGGAGCATGACGAGTTTAAAGTTATCCTCAGTTGTGCACTGAGTTGGAGGCCAACTGAGTTACAGGAGACCCCGAGTCGAAAACCAAACCAAATAAGAAAAACCCATCTAATTAGCCAACCAAACAAAAAATGAGAATGCTGTTCTCCCGTCTAGCTGTCGCCAGACTTTCCAAGTCTCTGCTCAGGCGCACAGTCTAACGCCGACGCCTGTGGTCTCTCAGATGGCGGCTCCCTCTCCGAGCCTTCTCGGTTGACATGACTCCTCATTTTCCATTTGTGTGGCTGATGTGATGTCAACCTAACATTTCCAAGTGTTCTGGATGCAGTCTCATGTCACATTACACCACTTACAGTGTTGAACGTTGTTTACTTGGACAATTTTAGTCACTGGGTTTTAAAATTCAGCTCTCCCAAACAGGCCCCCTCCTCCCTTCTCTCTCTGTCACAGACCTGACCAGCACTCTAGCTTTAAAAGAAAATGGGGTGATATTCTTTAATGAGGTATCCAAGCATCTACTTACTGATTTCATAGGACTCCATGCTTTCGTGAGATTCTGGAATAAAGAGAAAGATTCATTTTAGGCTTATTTGTCACACGCCGTCGCTGTCTAAACGTAGAGGCAAAAAGACGGGAGGGGAGCATTTAACAAGGTTGTTGTCAGGAAATTCTGGTCACATAGGAATTATGAGTTCTTTATTTCTATCTTTGCTTTGAGTGTCTCTCTCCTTGCCCATCTGCTGGTATTGGAGGTAGTTGCCGGTTTGGGCTAAGACTTCCTGAGGTGGCTGAAGTGCTCAGACATAACTCGCAAGACGATGTGTTCAGTGTAGCATGGAGATTCCGGAATGCCCTCTCTTCCGATGCATTCAGGGGCCAGTTAGAGACTAGACTCAGGGGCGTTAGAGGTGGGTATGCAGTGGCTGGGCTTCTCCAGGTCGGGAGCTCCAGGGTAGTTATTGAGCTGCGTGACCCAGACGGTTTCTAAGAGGGTTCGGAACAGCTCTTAAGAATGGGTGTTAAATTGGCAGCCTCAGAAACCACTGACTCCCTCTCCCTGCTCAAAGCTGGGCACAAGGCCAGGGCGGAGAGGACGTCAAAGCAAAAGCTTCTGCTTTCTATGTCTCTCCTGAATGCAGTGCGCAAAGCGGGACTAAGAGGCTGTGTTTATAAGCGTCTGCCTGCCCGAGAAGTGAGAGACGGAGCCAAGAAGAGCAAAAGGCATCTGCAGAAAGTTTATGAAGAATTCAAAAATTGAGAGACATGACATTAGAGCTGTTCATACCATATATATATGTATATATATATATGTACATATATGTATAAAACAACTAAACATAATCAAAGCAATTTAAGCAGACCTATGTAAATAATTTGGCTTTAAACCTATGAACAAATCACATATGACTTAACAACAAATAGGGAGCAGAAAAAAAATTATCCTTCGTAAACAATTGTGAAATTGATGCTTTTCTAAACATTCAACTGTAAAGTTTCTTTTAAAAATAAATTGGTTGAAAAAAACACACTGAAAGCATGGTACTTTCTTCTGTCCCTAAAAAGGGCTCTCTCTCTCTAATACTTGCCACGAGAACTTATTTTCTTAAAGTAAATGATTCACTAAATATCCTTTATCCTTCAATATTCAAGTCTGAAATAAGCATTCTTAAAGGTAAGGTTATAAGGGCGGGAAATTGATGCATCCCTGAAATATTTTGTTTCTAGGTGTGTAGACTTATCCCTGAAAGCCCCCCTCCCCTCTCCCCCCGGTAAAATAGCTCACATGCGTTGGGATATCTAGAATATAAAACGTGCGCTGGAATAGCCAATGACCATGGCAACAGGGAAACTTACTTCGCTATTCTCTGACTTGTAATAGAGAACGGGAAGGATGAGGAAGAAGGGGAGAGTTGACAGTAAGCATGAAGGGAAGCCCGAGGTAGGAAGGAAACCCCGCAGATGCAGAAGGCAGGGAGAAGTTTCTCACCGTAGCACAGGGCTACCACGGCCAGCGCAGCCAGGATGGCCAGAGGGAGCAGGCTCTTCATGGTGTCTCGGGTGTCCTGTGAGTCCGCCTCTGTGTCTGGTGCGGCAGCCGAGGGGAGAGGCTCCTACATGCTTCTGGGGAAGGCTGAGCTGTTTTTATAGGAACTTGAGCAGCTGAAAGGAGGAGGAACCGGCGGGAGAGGGCTGGAAAAGGTGGGATGGCTTGGCACTAAACTTGCCTTGGGACTTCGCCCAAGTACTCATTCCTTCCAGATAGTATCTACACAGCGTGGGCAGTTTCCCCTCACTCCCAGGCCTGGTTGTGCTATAGCAGGATGCAGAAATTGTGGCCACCCTATGTTTGCGAGCCAGACCCCAGGCACATGTCCTTGGAGAGGGTAGTTACAACAAACACAGGTTTGCCTTTCGAATTCCTCCTCTGATCTACTTGCTGGCCCTGACCACTGGCCGTCGGGGCTTGGTCCATAGACAGAGCTGTAGTGTTCTCTTTGCTACCCGGATGGATGGAGGAGAGAGGCTGGGGGACAAAGGCCCCCCTCTCTTTATGCTGTGACATCTTAGCCATCTTCCCAGTAGGGCAGAATTTTGAACCCTAGACCAATTGAGCATTTACCTGGCCACAGGCGTGTTATGCAGTTTTCAAGGGTTCAGTGGGTAGGGATGTGGTACTCCGGTTTTACTCACTAATAATTTGATTATTTAATTTTGTGATATGAGTCCAGTCTTCTGCCCTAATGTTCTCTCAGGCTGATGCTACTGCCTGAGCAAGTAAGGCAGGGTTGAAGATGCACACTGGTCGTCTTCTCAAAGCATTGCCTTGCTACTGAGCTAAAGCCATGAGCAACTGAGAAGTGGACGGTACTGGATTTAGGTGTTGGGTGCTTGCGACAGACCAACAGAGCACCTCCCTCAAGGAGGCAGAAATAGCTCAGGCTATGCCTCTTACCCTTGACTGAAATGTACCCCTCCCCCCCCAATGCAGGTTTTCGCAAGTCTGTATTTCTCTGTACTGTTAAGTCTGGAGGTTGTTGCTTATTTTACAAGGAGAATTTCAATATGGTGCCTTGGCTAGGAGGATCTCTTTCTCTAGCTCTCTCCCTTAGGAAAATTTTCTACCCCACGGTGTCTTGGCTGTTTGGAAATCTGTGAGTCTTCTTCATGTCCCAAATAGTCTTGGGTCTCAGAAGCACACTGTAGAAGACCCATCTTTAACACACACACACACACACACACACACACACACACACACACACACACACCACCCGTTTATATGTTTCAAAAATTGTTTTTTGTTTTGTTTTGCTGTTTTGTTTTGAGACGAGGTCTCATTGTATAGCTCTCTGTCCTGGAATTCACTATGCAGACAAGGCATATAAAGATCTGTCTGCCTCTGCTTCCAGAGTGCTGGGCTGTGTGTGTGTGTGTGTGTGTGTGTGTGTGTGTGTGTGTGTGTGTGTGTGAAGGTCAGAGGGCACCTTTAACAGTCACTTCTCAACATCTACCTTATTTGGGGTAGGGCATCTAATGAGCTTCCTGGTGATTCCTCTATCTTTCTCTCCCATCTTACCACAGGGGTGTTGGGACTGTAGATGCCTGTGGGTTTCAGGGATTGAATCCGTGTCATCAGGTTGTGTGGCTGGCACCTTTATCCATTGAGTTATCTCCGCAGCATCAAATTGGGCCACTTTAAATAAGGGAGTCTCAGATGCCCCTGCCTTCACTTCTGTGCAGTGATCAGATCAAGGTAATTGGCGGGCTTCTGGCTTTATGCTCTCAGCTCCAGTGCCTCCCTTCTCTGTTTCTGGGTTCAGAGGGCGACAGCGCTCTTTCAGCTTCTCATAGGCTCTAAAGCCAACCTAAGCTTCTCAACTTTTCTTAGTGTGTTCTTAGTTTTCTTTGTGTGTGTGTGTGTGTGTGTGTGTAGACGATGGATCTTCTACAGTGTGCTTCTGAGACCCAAGACTGTTGGGCCATGAAGAAGACTCACAGATTTCCAAATAGCCAAGACACCATGGGGTAGAAAAGTTGCTTTAATGCAGCTGTCACCAGATCTCTCCAGCTTCTGTTTCCACCATCTAGGGTTCGCCAGGTGGACCCTTTTCTTTTGGGCACTGTCACTTCCAGACCCCTTGTTTTCTTCTCACTGTTAATCTACCCCTGAGTTTCCCATGGTAAACACTACTCACAAGCCACTGCTAACCACCATACTGTTTTAGAGTTTAGTCTCCTGCTTTTCCCCATCAAAGCTAATTTTATAGACATCAACTTTAATCACGTGATCTGTTAGTTTCTTTTGATGATGGCTCTCCACAGCAGGCCTTACAGTAGCTAGACAAGGCAACCCCTCTGCCATTGTGCTGTATCTTCCACTGCAAGTCAGTCTTATATGTGCATATGTAGTGTGTTTTACCATGTGTCTTTGTGTATATTGAGTATGATGTGTCTCTTTGTGTGTATATATGTGTACCTGTGTATATGGAGGCTAGAGGCTGATTTTGGATGTCTCTCAATAGCTCTTCATGTTATTTCTTGAGACAGGGTCTCTCACTGAACCTATAGATTGCAAATTTTGTCTAAGTGGCTGACCAGCACACTCTAAGGATTCTCCTGTCCCTGCCTCCCTACCTCTGACATTACAACTGCGCCTGGTGTTTTTATGTGGGTTCTAGGGGATCCAACACATGTCTTCCTGCTTGTGTGGTGAACCCTTTAACGACTGAGCTATTTCCTTAGTTCCTAATGAATTCTTACAAAGAGAACTTGGGCCACCCTGTGAAAAGGCATGGACTCTACATTGCAAAGGGCCCAGACTGACCCATCTGAATAAAGAAAAAAAAAAGAATGGAAATAGAAGAGAAGTTGGGGAGAAAGAGATGAGCAGGTCTTTGCAGGTTCGGTGTTTATGGTGAGGTTTAGATAGAGTTTAATTTACAGGGAGGAAAACCTCTAAGACGCCCTTAGATGTACTGAAGAGACAAAGGAAGACAAAAAGTGCCCATTTGGTTATTACCAGGATTGTTTGAGATTATTAATTATCACTTGAGAATCACCTGGAGTTATTTGAAGTTTCAAAATTCCTTTTGGCTGACAGTGCCCATTTTCCTAACTCAGATAACATAATTCTGAATCATCTGTCACTCCAACTCATGCTTGGATTTAAATAATTATGACAAACGTCTAGAGAGCCATCTTTCCTTAACCAAAGAGAGGTGCTACCTAGTAGAGAGTGACTGGCACTCTCAGGAGCGCCTGCTACAGTGGAAGGCAGCCACACAAGTGCTAGTTATCCTAGTTTACAGAATCTTCTCAAGTAAGACTGGCAGGGTAGTAATCAGGTGACTAAGAACACAGAAGAAAACAAGATTTCTCAACCCCTCTCTCAGGAGGAAGACAGAATATCATTGTTTAGTCAAGCATGTGCCACCATGCCTTTAATCCCAGATGACCTTGAACTCAGAGATCTCCTAATCTTAATCTTCTGGAATTCATAGTCACTATGCATCAAGATCTCCAGGTCAGAAACTTGTATCTCTGAGCCTCCAGATTAGGATTATAGGTAAGCCTTCCAATTCTTGATTAGTTAATTCTAGATTTAGTCAAGTTGACAACCAGGAAAAGCCACTACACCACCCACCTATCCATTCATCCATCCATCCATCCATCCATCCATCCATCCATCCATCCATCCTTCCATCCTTCCACCTACAACCCATCCAATGTATTGAGTACTTCCTATGTGTAATTCTATGATAGAAATATAGAGAAGGAAAAAAAGTACCACTATGCTTCCTATCCTCGTGCATTCAGGAGCTTTTAGGATACAGATTTAATTAGTGTCTCCCTTTATCTAAAGTCTTGTTTGCAGCCACTGGTTGGCTTTAGAGAAGACAATATGATATGCATGGCTTATCATGGGACTGACTCTTCCTGGCACCTGAGTGCATCTCTGCATCCAGAGCAACAAGACAAGCACTGATGGCCATCAGAGAAGATCAGAGAGAGAATGGAATAAAGTTGTCAGCCCTTCCTGTGGGGAGATGCATTTCAGAAAAGCATTTGGAAGAGAAGGTATCACCAAAGAGTTATCCTGCCTCTTTGGTATTTGTGAAGCTATAATTATGACACAGGGATTACAAAAGTAATATATTTTCTCTACCAACTCTCTCTTTCTCTCTCTCTCTCTCTCTCTCTCTCTCCCTCTCTCCCTCTCTCTCTCTCTTTCTGTCTCTCCTCTTTTCTAGCCTATTAATTTCTAATAAGCCTTCATTTCTGATGGCTAAGCATTTTGTGTCTGAAGAAATTTCCTGACTCCAATAAAATTAAAAAAAAAATCTTACTTTGCCAAGAGATTTATTTGCAGAACATTAGCTTTATAAGTGCATTAAAATCTTTTTTGGTAGCAGAATACGAACTATTATCCTTTCCAGCAAAGGAAAAAGCAAATGAGAAGAGAGGTAGTAAGCATAGCCCTGAGAATTAAAAACACAAAGCGGCAACAAAGAAACTGAAGTCACTTCCTAGGACATTAAATGACAACGATTGAGAAACAGAAACAAGGCCAACGTTATTGACTCAAGTCTATTCTTCTTTTAAGATTTATTTATTTTATATACATGAATACACAGTCTTCAGACAGACCAGAAGATGACATCAGATCCCGTTACAGATGGTTGTGAGCCACCATGTGGTTGCTGGGAATTGAACTCAGGACCTCTGGAAGAACAGTAGGTGCTCTTAACTGCTGATCCATCTCTCCAATCCTTCGAGTGTATTCTTTTAATGCACTGGTTCTCAACCTTCCTAATGCCGCCATCCTTTAACACAGTTCCTCAGGTTGTGGTGACCCCTAACCATAAAATTTTTTTCATTGCTACTTCATAACTGTAATTTTCCCACTGTTATGAATCATACTGTAACTGTGTTTTCCGATGGTCTTATGGACCTCCATGAGAGTGTTGTTAGACACCCAGAGGGGTTGAAAACCCACAGGCAGAGAACCACTGCTTTAATGGGAGTTTCTTGAATGAATTCTGTCTCTGACTCCTTGATTGACTTAGTTTTCCAGACATAGAATAATTTGCTCCTTTTCTTGATTTGTCTAAGTCGAACTGAGAAGAAGCGTTTGTCAGCCTCAGGTTGGGGTACAGAGGCCCACCATGGGCAGACATTTCCAGGGAAACGTTAAAGCTACAGAGCTGCTGGTTGGGACGACTTTACCTTACCCCATATTACATCAGCCATGTGCTTCCTTCTTATCAAAGTTTTCATTTCTCAAAAAACGATGGTTCTGCAGGTAGGATGGTGCTGTAGGAAGGCCCATGCAAAAAGCTTGGTCCTGAGATTGGTGCCAGGGAGAGGCGATGATGCAGTTAGTGGTGGATGCAGGTGCTGGTGTGGGTGCTGATGTGGATGCTCCGGTCCCTGGGGTACCTTGGAGGGGATCGCGAGACTCCTGCCTTTTCTCTGTCACTTTACCCCCTGCTTTGCCATGTGAGCCTTTTTCTTTCACCACAAGTTTGGGAAACCACGGTGAGATTTTACCTCCTGGTAGGCCCAAAAAAACACAACCGGCTGGCACAGACTGAAACCTCCAAAATGGTGTGACTCAGATGCCTTGCAAGTTGATTATTTCGGGTATTTTGTGGTAGTGACAGAAACTATGAACACAGAGAGTAAACACCAGGTAAGAATCACCGTCCATCCGTGTGGTATGATTCTGTGCTGAGCATTTGCTTGGCTTTCATTCATTTTGTCATCTACTCTTCAAAATGATAGAATATTATCCACGTCTTCTGTGTAAGAAGGCTCTAAGTGTCTCTATGGTTTATGTAAGATTGCACAATAAATATGTGGCAAATGGACTCAAAGAATATTATTTTATTCATAGATATAATCATTCAACATCCCTCAAGCATCTGACATCCTCACAGACTACAGATTGTATCCACAGAGCTAAAGGTAAAATCAAGCAAAAGGTTGTACATATTAAAAATAATAGTTTCTTCAATATCTTTTAAACTAGGACAATGGGAATTGATGGCTTACACATTACCATGGAAGCCCAGAAAACTAAAATGAATTAGGAAGCAGAAAGGGATGAACTCGGTGTTGGATCCACCTCCCACGCCTCCACTTGTACCCCTGTATTGTCTGCCCAAACATGTTCCAGTTTAAATATGTGACATTCCAAAAACCTTTCAGCTCACTTCAGGAGTCACCACGGACGTCTCCTCCCAGTCTGGGAACTCGTGTTTGCTGACTGTCATGTGACACTAGCTCCCTGGTTGGTGTACTCAGGTGGCCATTTCCCAGTGCCTATAAAGCCAGTTTCTACAGTTACTTAGACCTCAGAGAGGGAAAAGGGGGGAATGTAGGCTGAATTTACAAAATGCTCTTTCAAGTCAAAGCAAAATAGACAGCAGGGTCTGTTGTCCAGCTTGGCTACTGATGAAGGTAAGGCCGGCTCTCTGCTTACTCGTTCGACCCTAGCTGTTTTCTCTGGATGAGAGGTAACGAAGATGAAGTCTGAGAAAGTTTTACTGATTCAGAGGTTCTAGTTAGAGACCGAGGCATAATTTTTTTTTATTCGTTCTTTGTGAGTTTTACATCATACACCCCAAATCCTCTTCCCCTCATAACCTCCTCATCTGCTCTCCTCCTTGCAACCTCCCCCAACAATAGAGGAAAGAAATTCTCATTGTAGCAGCTCTAGCGTGTATACCCTTTCATACACAATTCTTTGTTTGCAAATGTTCATTGGAATGAGTTGTTGATCTGATACAAGGCTTCTGGCTTCTGTTACTCTTTCACTACTGGAACTCCTCTCAGATATCCCGTTGTTGGCCTGTGTCATGGAGATCCTATAGTTTTGGATCTCTAGGACTCACCCCTCCATGCACTCCAGCAGTTCATCAATGGTATAGATGTTGGGGTGAGCCAATTCAAAGCCCTGGATCTGGGCCTGAGAGGTATCTGAGCTGGTCAGCCTACAGGTCTCCTGGTCAAATGACCTCAGAGGTCTCAGCAGTAACCCCTGCAACCAGGGCCATCTCTACTGTGCTGCCCAGCTGTGGTGCAGGGCCGGGCAGCTCTCCCAAGCACTGCAACAGTTGAGAGGCAGGACCAGCTCTCCTGCCCGTTGTAGGCGGCAAAGGGTGAGGATGGTGAAGGCATCTCTCCCTTGCCCACACTGCCCCATGGCAGACAAATTGCAGGGTCAGCTCTCCCATGCTCACACCCTTGAGGCCAGCTCACCCATGAATCTGCCATCTGTGTCAGCTCTAGCGTGCTGCCCAGGTGAGGTGCAGGGACAACTCTCCTCCTCTCATGGCCCCATTGAGGCCAGCTCTCCTGCCTGCCACTGGTGGCAAGGGCAGAAGAAAGGGGACAGACTCTCTCCTTCGCCACCACCAAGGCATCCTTTATAGACCCCTTCGCTGTCATCCCAGTCTCTGCCACATCCTCAGAGGTAAACTACTCCTTCCTATGCTGGGGAACTGAGCTGTGGGTATCAAGGGGTCTGTTGATGACTGGCCGACTCGGGAGGGTTGAAGGTGCACTTGGTGAGGTGCAAGAAGATCATGCCAGCAGCCTCAGCGAGGGGTGTGGAGGCAGAGCGGAACCATGCTCATCATGTACAAAGCCTCGAAGGAGAAGATTATCTTTTCACCCAATTGCTATACACAGAACTTGGGCTTGTAAGCCCAGCTCCCAGGAGGCTGACCCTGAAGGATTGTGAGTTAAAGGCCAGCCTAAACTACACAGTTAGACTCAGCCTAAACACAGGGACTCTGGACAACACAAGATGGAAATAATTACACTTTAAATAATGCTGACTGAAAGCAGCTTTAAGAAACAGCTTTTTAAAAAATAATAATGAATGTTAGAAGAGTGAGCTTGTCCTGGCTTCCCCATATCCTGCTGCCCCCTCCAAACTGCTGGTCTCTTGGAAAACTGCCCCCACTTCAGCTGGATTGGACTCTGAGGACCGGCTTCCCAGAAAGTGACACCTCTCTGGCTGTAAGTGGTTTTGGGGATAAGAAAGCCTGGATTTTGACCCAAACCCAAGTTTTCCCATCTGCTTTATGTGTTACATTCATCATGTTATTTAAACTCAGAAGTCTCTTGCTTCTCAGTGACACAAATGAGGATTATAAAATCCAACTCTGGAGGAGCACTGGCTAAGTTAAACAAGACAGCACACAGAGCATTACCAGTTTAAAGGCTGCCACGAGATATCATGAAACATGCATACACACACGTGTTACCAAAACAATAACAACAAACAAACACTTGCTCAACTTCATCAAGAGTCACTGTAGTGGCTATTCCTGGTTGTCAACTTGACTAAATCTGGAATGAACTAATCAAGAATTGGAAGGCTCACCTATAATCCTAATCTGGAGGCTCAGAGATACAAGTTTCTGACCTGGATCTTGGCATGGAGATCTTGATGCATAGTGACTATGAATTCCAGAAGATTAAGATTAGGAGATCTCAGAGTTCAAAGTCATCTGGGATTAAAGGCACGGCGGCACACGCCTTTAATCTGGGCCACACCTTCTGCTGGAGACCTATATAAGGACAGTGGAAGAAGGAAGACTCACTCTGGCTTTTTCTGGCCTGCATCGTGTGACTGAGCAACTGCTAGATCTTTGGACTTCCATCCACAAGTACTGCTGGCTATTGTTGGGGAGTTGGACTACAAGCTGTAAGTCATCAACAAATTCCCTAACTATATAGAGACTACCCATACATTCTGTGACTAGAGAACTCTGACTAATACAGTCACCACCCCCCCCCCCCCCGTTTTTTGTCCCTTACCTCTCCTTCAGTACTAGGGGAATGTACCACTGGTGATAAACAAAACAGAAGAGAAAAGACCGAAGGTGTCAGCCCAGCAAGGCTTTGTGCAGTGGAAGATGACGTGGAACCTGGAAAGTCTGTTTGGTTCTGACAAATCCACTCCATGGCCATGTGAACCCGGAACAGGTTATCTGTGTTTGCAAGCAGAAGGACTGCATGAGACCGCTATAGTTTGGGGGTTCTAAATTATCTCAGTCTCGAAAGGCTAAACAAGCTGGGAAGACAATCCTATGAGCCAGGGTCTGAAGGAACACTTAGTTCTTCCTACAGGGTCTCAAGTGGTCCTTCACGGGCTGCCTGCATTGGACTGTCCACACTTCAGCCTGCAAAACTTTAACAAGGTGGCCTGCAAAAGTCTCATTCAGATCGCTGCCCGACCATGCATTCTACTGCAACTTCTCAGTCGTCAAATAAGTGCACAGACAGGCTTTGAAATGCACGCCACAAGAAAAGCAATCTTTCCAGTCAGGGTTTGGTTCCTGAGAGAAAACCCTTCTTTTGGCAGAAGAGATCTAAAGCTCTGTAATTCATCTCCTTGACTACATAGACTAATTACTGCAAACTAAGGGGTTAGATGGAGTCCGTAGAGGAAGCGGAGGGAGGGCGCAGAGGAGCCGCTTCCAGGCTAATGTCAAGCAGGGTAGACTACAGGGCCGTACATTTGAGAGTGGGATGTCTCCATATCCGGGTCTCACTGATAGAATTAGAATGGAAAAATGCAGAGAAGTGGGGTTTTAGCTGACCCGTGGGGGCTCATGTCAGCCCTGCCCTCTGGAGTCTGGGCAAGAGTTCTATAATCACCGCTCCTTTGAGTTTGGATGGTCTCGCTGGGGGCTCAGACTCTTCTAACTTATCATTCCCCAGGTTTCCCGTCTTCTCTTACTCCTCCGTTATTTACCTCCCGACATAATGACATTTTTGGAAGAAAATTTTATTTTGTCGAGAGAATGAAAGTCAAGTTTTCTCCAGGATTCTTTGGGTAGGAGATACGTGAATGGGGGCATGGGCGGGACCAAAGGGAATGGAAACAGACGGAGGGGACAGGCCGACCGCAGTGCAATGCCTTTCTTCACTCATTCTGTTTGAGAAAGCAAGAGAAGAGCTTGCGGACCCGGCGCAGTGAAGGGTGTGGTGTGAGTCAGAGTCCAGGGGATATTTGTTGATCTTATTGTTCTGTCAGACTTCTCTGAAGACAGCCTCTGGGTCATATTAATATCTACTTATGTGTATGTATGTATATATGTATGTATGTATTTATTTTATTTATTTATATATTTATTTAATTTTTGAGACAAGGCCTTGTTAAGTAGCTCAAACTGGTCTCAAATTCAGAATCCTCCTGCTTTAGCTTCCCAAGTGCACTTGGGGCGCTACAAGGTATACTACCGCCATGGGCCATATTTGTCTTTAAAATACACAGCACCTCCTCGTGGCTTCCAGAACTAAGCTAATATCATTCTTGTGTGCCGTCTCAGTTCTGCCATGGTGTAATGAGAGACTGAGAAAGAGCTAGAGCTTTGGAGTCAAGGAGATGCTCTATGAACTTAGCATCACGCATCGCTTACTGACCTCTCTCATCTTCCCAGTGCTCCCTTGCAGCTCTTACAGAGGACCTGAGTTTGGATCCCAGCCTACGTCTGTCCATGACTCCAGCTGTAGGGGATTCAACACTCTCTTCTTGACTCTGAGGGCACAGGCATGCTCATGGTGCACATAATGTCACACCCACATAAGAGAAGGAAATAAATAAACCTTCGAATATTGGCACATAGAACTAGTGGGCCTTTTTCCTTCTAAGATGTTACTGAAACCTTGATAGTTTAACAAATAGGTCGTCGGCCATGCATGCACAAATTCACTCAGAGGGTTGTCGAAAGGCTTGATATCTTCTTACTTTGATCTTAATCTCAGGACACTCAAAATGGCTTAGGATTCTCCCAGTGTCCTGTGTTTGAGTTCATCTAACCATCTACTGCACGGAAACCATTCCCTCAAGTCAGCCTGGCCAGGGCCTGTCTCTGCCAGCTTGGGCTATTTCTCTCCTGTGTGATAGGAAGGCAATGGGTTCGGCCTTTCACATCTCTTCAAGCCTACAGGAAAGGTCTCAAACAGGCTCTGCCTGGCCCTGGAAGGGATGAGCCCGATACATTGTAAAGACCAGATGGGGGGCTGAGAAATCCACGATAGGCTGACAGTTTAACTGAGGACAACACTGACGCGCAGTTGTTCCGAGAACATTTTTATTATTGTATTGTTGCCCATTGGATTCCTTCCTGGCCATGGAACATGAAGCAGTCAGGCACCGCTGTGATACGGAGAGAGAGCAGCTCACATCCACACCAGTTTCCACTCATCCATCGCCAGCATCTGGCTCCAGAGCGCACATCCTCCTCAGGCTTCAGCTCGCGTCCTGACCTGGTGAGAAAGTTCACATGGTCACTGGCAGCTGAGGATGAGAAGCTTGAGATTTGCTCCAACATATCCACCACAGAGCCTTGGAAAAGGAGGAACATGGCAGAGTTTTCTTCTTTTCAGTTACTCAGTAAATGTGTGATTGTAAGAAAGAAAGAAAGAAAGGAAGAGAGAGAGAGAGAGAGGGGGGGGGGAGAGAGAGAAGCATTCTTAAAGAATGGAGTGACTTTGAGAGATCCATGCTTTCTTCATGAACTGTCTGTTTGTCACTTATAGACACTGAATTCATATTTTCCCTTTTAACTGAACCATTGTTCCTGGGCCCCTGGCAAGATGAATAAGCCCAGTGGATGACTTCATGCAGGAACATATGTGCGCCATACATTGGACTGGATGGGTCCTAAAAAGAAATAAGGCACAAGATGGGACTGGGAAGAAGAGCAGTGAATGAGATCAAGCTATACTGTAGGAAATTCTCAAAAAAGTTACAAAAAATATATGATTAAGATTGTTCCGTGTTTTAAACCATGTAGCATAGATGAGAAGCTTGTTTGGGGTAGACCAGGAAGAGAGAGGAAAGAAAGAAAACATCACATAGTAGGCACTAATTACTGTATTAATATAGTGAACTCATTATATATATGAATATATAACATATTCATATAGAGAATTGATATCCTGAATATAGAGATCTGCCTTCTGCTTCCCAGTTACTGGATTGAAGGCATACATCATCAGGCTCAGCTCAAAAATGTTATTTCATTTATTTGTGTGTGTGTGTGTGTGTGTACACCATAACATGCACGCAGAGGCCAGAGGATACCTTGCCTGAGTTGGTTATCTCTTACTACCATGTTAGTCCTGTGCATGGGGACGCTGCTTTTTTGGTTCTGCACCACCCTAGCATGTGGGAAGCCCTGAGTGTGATCTCCGGAACTGCGACGAATAAACAGACAGGCAAGCAAAACTGTCCTTAGCCTCTGAAAGGGCTGGAGTAATGACCAGCCTTTGCCCCTCCTCCTAGTTCACAGATCCCTGGCGGTACAGCTTGATTAGCATATGATTAGCATACGAAGAGTGGAGAGGGAGGGCTCCCCCTGGACTGATAGCATAGGGTGACTAAAACAAAAGATAGTTCTTGGACTCTTTCTTTCTGGATAATAGCTTTTAGTAGGTTTTACCCATTCTTGTAAAAGCATAATGATAACGATAATGGAAGAGATATAAGGACACATTTAAGTAACGTGGCCGCACCCTTCAGCATGACCTCCTGGGTGCAGTGTGCTTACTCTGTGCTCTGCTCTCCTGTTGCACAGACCCTTACACTTTATATTCATTTCCAGCCACAGACACCATTCTTCGACTTACTCACAAGTTCATTTTTAGTACAGAGCCATTTTCCTGGAACCACTACAATAACATTTTTTGCTTTCATTTCAATGTACCATTCACTTTCACTCAGTTTTCAAACCATGTAATTTTTTTTTTGAGCCTCCTACTCTGTGTAGGCAGGTTTATGCACGGGAAGCCAAAATTCTGTTCTCACAGAGATGCGTTCTGGTAGAAGCGATAAAGACAAGTAAGAGAAGGGAAACCCCCAGAGGAGGTGATGCTGGGAGGAAGAGGAAGAGGAAGAGGAAGGCAAGCTTTGAGAGTCTGCACACTTCACAGCAGTCACTTGATGCCCCCATCGATCTCAGCAGATATCCAACAGTGCACTGTGCTATGCTAACGGACAAGAGCAGGAGGCCTCCTCCCAGAGAGGAAGCATTGTTTGTGCCTAGGCACACACACTTATAAGAAAAAAAGAGGTTATAAAGTTGAGAGGTCATGGAGGGCACCGGAGGTGTTGGAGGAACAGAGAGGGAGGAGTGAGAATGATGGAAACATGGTACCCACGGATCAAGTTCCAAAAAACAAAACAAAACAAAACAAAACAAGCCATTGAGGTCGAATACTGGATCTGACTCAGAAATACCAACTTAAGAATTATCAATTCATGCAAAAACCACATGTGTCTATTTTCAGCCTGAGTGGGTCTTCCCTTCTTCCTAAGGGGTTCCCACTTGTTTGCCCCTGTGGAAACACCAAGTGTTTAGACCAACAATGGATAAGAAGAGGACTCCTTATGGTGACTGTCATTTCTGGTAACTTCCTGTCCTTATTCCTCCATGAGTAATAATAAAACCAAACAACATATTGCATAATTTCAACAAAAGTAAGTTAAATATAGAGAAGTCAAAACACATGAATCCATGGACAAGGCGGCGGGGAGGGGGGCGGTGATTTTCATAGAGTAGACATCCTGGTTTGACCAAATCACACTGAGAATACAGCTAAATTACTCTCTTAGGGATAGCTTATAATTGAGTTTGTGTCCCCCCTTTATGAAGAGAAAGTCTTTCCCACCTCTGAGGCTAACTTCAATGACAAAGGCAGTTTAGTGACTTGTCATGACTTCAGACCCAAAGTTTCAATCTTTCACTTAGCTTTTGGGTGCTGTGAGCCTAATTGGCTAACGTAATTTGGCAAATACGGAGGTTCTCCCCACCCCCAGAAGGGCAATGTGGAAAGAATGTTATGATTTTGAAAAAAGATTTTTGCCTCTTTTAAAACGACATATCTACCCAAATGCTCTACTTCAGGAAAATGAACGACAATTTGTATTTTCCATTCCGTCTCTAGGGACCAAAGACTTGACAGGAACCTTGGCCAAAATAGGCTCGTGAGATCAGTAGGAGGAGTCTGGAGAGACCAGATCAGACAGGCTGAGGGTACTGTCGCTGAGGGGTTGGAACCATCCGAGTAAGCCCAGGGATTGGTTCCCAGACAGAGGCTGTAGATGGGAACCATGGGCAGACAAGAGTTGGGATCAGCAGCTCACAGCGGAGTCCAGGAAAGAAAACTTCTAAGAGGCTGAGGATGTACAAAGCTATCCAGAGTTTCTCCCCCCAGCACAGGGCAGGTGTTGAATGGTGTCTAAAAGCCCAGGACCACCCGGATCCTAGTCTCTTTGCTTCGGATCAATGCATTCTTTGTGTTCCTTTGCTCATCCAGCTCCTTCCTGTTTTCTGTGGAGCGGCGAGTCCTATTTCTTAGGTGTCCACTGATAAGCTATTGAATTGTCCTAAACACAGTTGTGATATAAATCTATTTCCTAATGAAAATAGCAAAGCATTGTGCTGTCCGTATTTCTGAAGGGACCCTTGGAAGGCCCCGTGAGTCATAGGCATCGTTCTCTTTCCCAGTCATTTTGGATACACTCATTTAGCTACTTTTTAAAAATCCCCAGGCATTTTTTAGGATACGAATAAATAAACATCTAAACTAATTAAATTACATTTTTAAGTTCACGTACCACTTGTTTGTTGTCTGGGAATCTGCTTGAGGTTAGGAATTGTGTTTACCTTATATTGTCTTATGTATTTTGTAAAGCTAATATCAGTCACCACTAGCATCCCTTTAGCATTTAAGTCAGTGGTTCTCAACATGTGGGTTGTGACCCCTTGGGGTGTGGAATGACCTTCACACAGGGGTCACCTAAAACCATTGGAAAACACAGATATTTACATTATTATTCATAACAGTAGTAAAATTATAGTTATGAAGTAGCAATGAAAATAATTTTATGGTTGGGGGGGAGGGTCACTGCAACATGAGGAACTGTTTCCAAAGGGTCAAAGCATTAGGAAGGTTGAGAACCACTGATTTAAAGGCTTATATTCCAGACACCTAGTTTATTCCTAATTTTCATGGGAATTTTTCTAGGTAGGAATGTTGCTTTTGTCTTGGGCTTAGAAAGCATAATCTGTTCATAGACAGAGCCAGGAAAGGCTGAGGCTGTGATCAGAGCTCTCCACTTCTCCAGGTTACCTTTAAAGTTGTTTAATTCCATTAAAGAATTGTTGTTTATGTAGTTCCTAATCTTCGTCTCCTAGAGCCTTGGTGATCATCTCCAGAATCAGACTACAAGGAGTTGGGGAGGGGAATATCTTGGGCCTTTTCATATCACAATGGAAAGAAAACCCCGAGTGTTAATTTTTGTCTGCATTCTTTTTTCTCTCTATTAACCTTGACTCTCTTTGTTCACAAATACTCATGAACAAAAAATAATTTCTCATATTTCCACTCTTTCTCTCTCTTCGCTGATACAATTGTCACTACGGAAACTTGGTCTTAGCTATGTGTACAAATTTCTGGAGACTCCTCTGTTAACTCACTAAATTTCAAAACACCAATTTGCTCAAAGGGGCTAATTTGTGTGATCCTCAAGAGAAGCCCATATACACGGGCACATGAGATTTTAAATTTTTGTTTTATTTTAAATTATACGTCTGTGTCTGCTTGGGTTTGCCTCCATGATTGTAGGTATGCAGAGAAGAGGCCGTCAGAATTCCTGGAACTGGAGTTAGATGTGGTTGTGAGTTGCCAAATATGAGGACTGAGACCCTAATTCAGATCCTCTGTGAAAGTAGCAAGCACCCCTTACCCAGTCAGCCATCTCTCCAGTCCCAACAGACAGATTTTTTTTTAAAAAAAAATAATTTTTCAGGCATTTTTGAGATTATAATGTAATGACATCACTTCTCCTTCCTTCCTCCAGCCCTCTCATGTGTCTCCTTTTCTTTCTCTTTAATTGTTGATATATATGTGAAATATATATACATGTATATGTATATATGTATTCATAAATACGTAAATACAACATGCTCAGTCTGTATAATGTTACTTGTATGTCTGCTTCAGGGCGTTTGGTATTGGGTACCAGTTGGTGTGCCCTTCCCAGAGAAGACCTACCTCTGCTGCTCCCAGTATCCTTAGCTGCTCATAGTCTTGGTCTAGGGTTGGAGCCTCCTGAGCTCCCCTACTTTAGCTTGTCTGTTGGTGCCTGTCTTATTTGGGTCATGTTTAGACAGCCATGTTGGTGAGAGTTTATGTGTGTACCTTCTGACATTTCTATGAGACACACTCTCACAGCAAAATCTCTATTTCTCTGACTCTTAGAATCCAATCTATACCCAGGTTTTTTTAGAGGAGAAAACCAAGGCATTTTAATAAATTTATTCTTGGTGATAGCCAAGATAATTTCCTTTGCGTGTATGTGTGTGTGTGTGTGTGTGTGTGTGTGTGTTTGGTTATATGTTCGTGTATGTAGTTACATATGTGTGAGAGTGTGTTGTGTGTGTTGGTGTGTGTGTGTTTAGGTGTGTGCTGTGTGTGTGTGGTTATGTGTGCTCTTGCATGGAAAGCCATGCCAGTAGCCCAGAAGGAGAGCCAAAGCCAAAAGTTACAATGCTAGACTCAGATAAAAATACAGTTCACTCCCTGGAATTGATTTGCCAAGTTGTATAACAATAAAACAAAAGGTCCTGCGAGGGGGCAGGTCATTCATCTTCAGTGACCACTGCAGACCTTGAAGAGCTAACTTGTTTATTCTTAGCTTTATCATTCCCAAAGGGTCAGGTGTTGAACATGATCCCCAGCAATAATCAGATGTTGGAGCCCCAGATTCCAAGGGCTTTGGGGAACAGCTTGGCAAGACGGAGTGGAGAGGAAGCAGAGGGAGGCTGTTTGTTTGTAGAAAGAGACCCTGCCCTAACTTCCTGAACTGAAACCAGTCTAGACTTTTTTTTTTCCGTTTTACACAATGTCCGAAACAGAATAAATTTATTAAAACCAAATAAACTGGGGGCTGAGTTTTGGCATGGAAAGCCAGACAGGAATAGAGTCAGCTGCTTTTGAGTTCGAGAAGCCCAACATCTGACCCAGGTCAAGAACTCATGGGGCCGTCTATTCAGATCTCCTTTTCCTTCAATTTTCAAAACTCAGAACATTAGCATGAAACTTTCCGGTCATTTTCTCACCGCTTTCTGTGTGGAGGAAGTTTAGTCTTGGAGAAATTGTCCATCCTTCTCTTGATAGTAGTGGGCACGAGTAAACACATCACCGAATTACCAGGGTCTACAGAGGAGAGATCCAGTTCTGTCTCCTAACATACAGCAATTGAATATGTGTGCACGGGGTAGGGTCCTGGAGTCCGTTCTCTATGAATTGGTGAATCTACATTTGCAGATTTTCCAGTTTCTCCCTTCTCATCCCAAGTGGGTTTAGGGACTTTAGGATCATTCCAGGATCTAGGCAGCAGTGGGAATATATTTAGGGAGTGCTAGTTCCTAGGAATTTCTGAGCACAAGCCAAAGTCAGCATGTATTTTTATATTCTGAATGCTTCCCATCACCCATTTCCTTTTGTCTCCCTCATGTGAACAGTGCCAGACAGAAGACTCATTTAGCTCTGTTTTGTATGGGGGAAGAATGAGGCACAACAGTAACCCCAAGCTGAGGTTAATAGAAAGGACAGAATTAGAACCCAAGTCTCTGTCTTGTTTAAGTTCTCTTTATGAAAGGGCAGTTTCCTCCCCTAAAAGGAATTAGGAAAGTTATTCAGTGAATGAGTCCTGAAAGGCACACATGCTCTCCGTTCATCTCTGCAAAAGATTAATTCATCTATATAAACATTCTGGGTTAATTTTTGAGTGAGGTATAGCATGCAGCCATAATGACATTTTAGTTGGACTTTTGTTTAACATTTGTCTTGACTAGACAAAAAACAAAACAAAACAAAACAAAAAAAACCATTCATTTTCAGAGTGAAAAGCACTCCACCCTGTATCTCCATGCAGAAGAATGGAACTAGACCCTTCCCTCACAATGGAAGCAACCGCCAACTCTACATGGATTAAAGACTTAAATCAAAGACCTCAAGCTCTGAAACTGGTGGGAGAAAACATATGGGGAATTCTTTAGGATATTGGTCTAGACAAAAAAAATCTCTTTTTTCTCGGATATGAACTAAAAGCTTAAAGAATAACAGCAAATATTGACAAATATGATGGCAGTCAACAAGACACTTCTGACCATCAAAGGAAACAAAGGAATCAGGAGACGGTAGGGTGGGACAAAACATTCATAAATTACACATCTAGCAAGGAGTTAATATCCTGGATTTATAATGAATTTCCAATAACCCAATAGCAAAGCAAGCAAAAACCAACCAACCAAAAAATAATAAATACTCTAATTTGAAAGTGGGTTTAAGGGCAAAAGGCTCAGAGTGAGTCCACGCAAGCTGGATAATCTGAGTTGGATCGCTGGAATCCGCTAAAGAGAGAACAGTTCCTAAAACGATGGTCCTGACCTCTACAAGTGCTGCTGCAGGGACACACATTTGCTCATGCATGCATCTCCACACGGAGAAATAAAAACATAATTAGGTTTAAGGACTGAATAGGTGATTCAAGAAAGAAAGAAAGGAAAGAAAGAAAGAAAGATCAGAAGAGAAAAGAATTATATGGTCAACAGTTATATGGAGAAATGCCAACACTCTCAGGGAAATACAGCTTGCCTGTCCTGGAATTCACTCTATAGACCAAGCTGGCCTTGAACTCACAGAGATCCTCCTGCCTCTGCCTCTGCCTCTGCCTCCCCAGGACTAGGATTATAGGTGTGCTCCACCACTGCTCAGCATCAGTCTTCGACATGTAATGTCTGTCTTCCTGCTACAGACACAGAAGTCTAGAAGTTCCGACTTGAACTTTGGGATAGCCCTTTGAGTGCTGAGTGGAGGAAAGAACCCCAGTGGGGCCAGCAGCTGCTTGGGAAGAAACTTTATTCTTAGAGGAGATAGATTTCTCTATTCCCTTGAAATATTTCATTTTCAGACAACTGTGAACTTTAATCTAATCTCAGAGGTTCAAACTCTCTATAGGAAAGAAAAACAGGATGCTAATCACAAGGGGGTTTGAATATCTTTTGTTTATGGGGTATGTCCCTTCCAGGAACATGTTCAGGAATTTGCAGAGGAACATGAGAGACTGAGATTAGTTCCACACACAAAAAAACAGCCTTTGCTGTGGCTTGGATTCAGATCTGTTTAGTGACTAAGATCTGTTGTTACTAATACATGCCCTTTCCCAAAAATGTTCCTTCTGGGATCCTGTCTGATGCTTATCACAGCTTCTCATATACATTCCTCAGGTATCAAAGCACATTTCTTTTAATTTTTTATCCTAAAACCTCTCTCTGTTCAGAAATTGGAAACATTGTGCTTAAACCTGACATTTTGAAAGCTAAGCACTCAGTGATTTAACTTTTTTGAAATGACCACACTAAGAAAGCAAACTGGGATTAAAATCACTCCTTGAGGCATCCAGGGAGAACTTGAGCATTTTCCAACTTGACAAATTAAAAAATGAAAAGTAGAAATGGAGAGTTATCACTCGATGAGTTCTCAAAGGATAGCTTTAGTAAATCAACATTTTAGCACACAGTCTGGCCAGCTTAGTTCTGAACGGATGGGGCCTACCGTCAGCCATGTTTTGACAGTTACCAGCTGGATCAGAGAGAGCAACACTTCTTGACCTCCTGACTCCCACTTTGTACATCAACAACACCTCACTGGCATTTCTTCTTGATTTCACAACCATGTATGCATCTTATCGCAAACCAGCATGCCTTTCACGAACACCTCCTGCTTCCACTGTTGGCTGACGGCCCCTTTCCTTCCCCAGCACAGAAAACTTGTGAGGTTAAAGACTGAGTCAGTACTAGAGAGGCTTCACCTGGGAGGGATTACATCACAAGTATCAATTTCTCATTTTCACCGTGACGTGTTGCCAAAGTGTGGTAGAGTGTATGTTACACGCATCCCATGGGTAGTCTCTTTGGAACCAACGTGATGCTAATGGCCATAGGAATGTCGGGAAAAGCCAGAATCTTGCAGGAACCGTTCTACATGCGCCTATTTTCTCTTAAATCCTTCCATTCCTAACTACTCTTCTCTGTGCTTAGCCGTGATGCTATCACTCACCAGAACCTTTTCTCCATTAACTACCTGGAACAGCTGTGAGAGTTAAAGTTATATTTTAAATTCAAATTACTATGCTTAAGAGATCTATAGAACAAAAAATACCCCTAACCTGTAAGTCCTACAGGTAATAGAATGCTGGGGGCCGTTGTTCAGGTAAGATAACAAGTCACATGTTTTTACTTCTGTAAACAAGTTTGGCTGTCTCAACTGCACAGGATGTGTTTGATCACATGTAGGCAGGAAGCATGTCAGGATGTGTGCTTGCCTTGCCTGTATAAGCACCTGACTAACGTAGTTCTCAGCCATTCTTTGGGAATTCCAGATATGGACTTGGCTAATGCCCATCATTCTTGTCCAGCATTCAATAAAGCTTGCTTCAATTTTGGCTCAAAAATTGTGATATTGGTCTTATTCTTGCCCAGTGGGATTAACAGTACATCCTAGGGAGAGGGAATGGAGACAGGCAGAAACAGAGGCTGTGAATCTTTAGAGGAAAGTCGGGAAAGATGGGTCACGGAGTAGGTAACTGTCAACAAGATGGGTGACATTTGAGAAGGACCAGGGGCAGGAAGTGTATACAGGAAGTTGTTATTGGCAACACTCAATATCCCGAGAAAGGATACTTAATGAATTATGAGACTTTAAGATATCTAGTTGGTATAAATCAGCATCATGTGCTGTCTACAGCCAAATCTAACACCAGTGTTTGCTAACTTGCAAGTTGCCGTTCTGCTTTTCTCTTTATGATCTGTTGTCATTATCAAAATATATGACTACTTGTTTACGTGCTTTAGAAACTCAGAGTGCATCTCAAATCAAATCCAGGTGATGCAGGAGAGAAGGGAGTGGAGTCAACCGGACGCTGTCTTGGATCTCACATATTTCCTCAGGTATCTTTCCTCGTTGTAGCTGCTCAATAAATGTTTGAAGGGGTGAGGGGGAAACCCCCATTCTGCTGTTAGAAGTTTGCTCTAGGGCTGGAGAGATGGCTCAGCAGTTAAGAGCACTGACTGCTCTCCCAGAGGTCTTGAGTTCAATTCCCAGCAACCACATGGTGGCTCACAACCATCTGTAATGGGATCTTCTGGTGTGTCTGACGACAGTGACAGTGTACCCACATACATAAAATAAATAAATCTTAAAAAAGCAAACTTTGTTCTAGTTCTTCCCTGTTTGTTTCTTTGCTTTTGGGAATAGGGTCCCTTGATGTCTCATGGACCCCAAATTGGCCTGGTGCTCTATAGGCAGCTGAGGTTGATCTTGAACTTCTGCCTCCTCTGCCTCAACCTCCTGAGTGTGGGGATTACAGACATGAGCCACCATGCCTAGTGTATGTGGTGCTGGTGATCAAACCCAGGGTTAAAGGTATTTCATGATGGTAGACACGATGTCCACTGATTAAACTATATCTCCAGCCCTACCCTAGTCCTTTCTATGATAACAAAGGCTTGTTCTCCTTCAACCAAAATCAATGGCATTTTGTATTCTTTAAAAGATATAAAATTAGTTCATCTTGTCCTCAGGAGCTGCAAGGCATCTACAGGTGATGATCACTATCGGGGTAGTAAGGTCTGATCCCCATTTTCCAACTTGGAAGAGTTTTTCAAGACATCCTAGCATAAAGCTCCCCACGGGATTGTCTAAGACATTATTATGTTTTTTTTCTTCTGTCCAGACCTACTCCCATTTCAATACAACTCCCAAGAGCTTCCCCCAGTAAACTTCCTGCAAGGGAATAAAGTCTCTTAACCATCTCCCTGGGCAATATGAGCTGTATTACAACCTGTTTATTATTTTTAAAATTCTTACTTCACCACAGCTTGAATTATGTCAAATATGTTCTTGCTTTTCTTCCTTATGTCTAGGCTGACCCTGTATTGCCATCCTGAGACAAGTGTGTCTAAAGTAGGAATTGAATCCTGCCCTTATGACTTGAGTAATTATTTGGGTAATTAAATATCAACATGTAACTTCCACATGATTATTTATATCCTACAGAAGCAGCTGGCCCTGCCTAGCTCTTCTCTCACCCACTCCTTCCCACCATGACTCAACGTTTTCATGGTCAAGTTCTCACTAAGACTGAACTCTGGTTTCAGAATAGGAAATGACTTATCTTAGAAACAACGTGAAGGGCTAAGTCTTTCACATGTGCAGGTATGCTTTTTGAATTCATTTATTTCTTTGGTTTGTTTCTACAGTTCTTTTTTTCCAGGGGTTCAGATCCCAGTAGTCACTAGACCTTAGCCCAAACTTTTCCACATTCTCTACATCTTCATGCAAAGTCTTTGTAGTTAGAAACTAGGGGGCAGGCCCATTCCATTTCCTGTTTTGTTTTTTATGTGCTTAAAAGACCTGGTATTTTTACAAAGGTGAATAAAAAAAGGTTGGCTCCTGTTGGGAATCCTGTAGGGGCTTTGTCCTAATTCAGGTTCCCTGGAGGGTCCCTGCCCCAGCTGGTTTTGATTGACAATAAAGAATTGCCTTACAGTCAATGGTTGGGCAGAAAGATAGAGGCGGGACTTTTAGATTGCTTAGGCAAGGGCAGAAAGAGAGGAAGAGATGGGAAGAGAGGGAAAGAGAAGGAGAGAGTGGGAGAGGAGGAGGGGAGAAGGAGAGAGGAGGAGGGAGAGGGGGTGAGAGGGCGTACAGTAACTAATTCACCGCTACAGGCTCCAGGTTCATTTGTGAAATAGGATTTGTCTGTGGTGAGCCCCTTTCCTGATAGATTTGCCATTGTGGCATACCTGGAGACTCCTTAGCCACTGCGGCTCCCTTTAATTGCTCCCCACATCATACCTCCTCTCCTCCCCCCAGCTTCCTCTGATCTGTTGATCTCTGTCCATGGCCCAGACACAGTCTGATGGCGTCCACGTCCCACAGCAACAGAGAGTTCTCTGCTCGAGGGATCTTCATCTAAGTCCAAGCTTACCTCCCTCCTTCAGGAAGCAACACTGCTTGGCATCCTCATAGCTAGTTAATAAGTATTTAAATGAATGATCGAATATATGAATAAATGGTGCTTTCCCATGCTGCCTAATACCCATCCTACTCCTTCTCTACCCAAAACATATGTATTTATGCCGGTCTAATGAACACAGCTTTCCTTTGAGGCACAACCCAACGAGGTGAGCTCAGAGAGGAGCTCTAAGACAAGTGTATGCATGAGAGAATAATTTATCTGATGCTTCGACTTCAGAGACCTCACTGTCCCTAGAAAATCTGCCCTCTCCTGCAACCCGAGCATCCGGAGAGACCAAGAGCACTGCAGTATAAATGTAACCAGATTGTTATGGTCTCATCTCAGCATAGGCTAATGTACAGTATAGTTTATCCTAAGCCCTTTGTAATAGCCTACTGGAGTACTCAGCTCTTCTCTTGGGGAGCGTATGATGGCTATTCGTGGTTGTCAACTTGACTACATCTGGAGACAGAAGTCATGCTTGTAAGAGATATCTTACTTGATTTGAAGTAGGTGAATCCACTTCTAGTCCTGACCTTCGAGGTAGGAAGTCACACACTTATGGTCCAGATCCTGAAATGGAAAGACACGTCTTTAATCTGGGCCACACCCTTGGCTGGATGCCTTTATGAGAACTGGGAAGAAAGATCTTGTTCTTTGCCTGGTTGTTCTCGCCTTGCTAGCACGTCCATTCTGTCACTGGCATGACAGTCTACCTTTTTTGGCTTCTAATGTCTACTGAAGACCAGCTGAGACATCCAACCTGTGCACTGAGCAACTTCTAGAGTCTTGGACTTTCTGTTCATAGCCCACAATTGTTGTATTAGCTGGACTATAACCTATAATTTATTCCAATGAATTCCCCCTCTCCTATAAGTCTTGCTACTCTAGAGAACCCTGACTAATACAGTTAGTTATCTGTGGAATCCAGGGATGCTGAGGTTGGTCACCTGTACTTACCCTTAATTTTTGTAAATGTGTTTTTACCGCATTTGGTGCAATCATTTCTTTTCCTCTGGATCCTAGAAATACCCTCTCAATTCTTAGGGAATTCCACATTTATGTTCATGAGATAAGCATAAGTGTTTCTTCAACCTGTGAGGTCTCTCTATTTCAACACCAGAGAGTCAGGGGCACTTGGTTGCCTTGGCAGGTGTATTAGTTAGGGTTTTACTGCTGTGAACAGACACCATGACCAATGCAAGTTTTATAAAAGACAACATTTAATTGAGGCTGGCTTACAGGTTCAGAGGTTCAGTCCATTATCATCATGGGAGGAAGCATGGCAGCATCTAGGCAGGCATGGTGCAGAGGAGCTGAGGGTTCTACATCTTTATCCAAAGGAAGCCAGGAACAGACTGGACATCTTCAGGCATCTAAGAGGAAGATCTCTAAGTCCAACCCTACAGTGACACACTTCCTCCAACAAGGCCACACTTTCTAATAGTGCCACTCCCTGGGACAAGCATTTACAAACCACCACAGCAGGTATCCTGTCCTCTTTGAGAGTATAGCTCTTTGTTTCAACAAAACAGCGACCACTTAGGTCTCTGTGCTTGTCTGAGGTGATAAATGTCTTCTGGGCTCTTGGAATACAAGGGCCCCAAGGCTAACTAGTTTTTGGAAATAGCAAATAAGTCACCTGCCATTCATGTTTCAGATGCAAACTAATTCAGAGACCTTACTGTTGAATGTAGCTTTCCGATATCCCACCTAAGCTCTGGGATTGGGCTGTACTACCAGCCCCTACCCAGCTTTCCTTGAATCTATGGATAAAAGACACAGACACAGTTGTTCAATTTCAACTTGCATTCTTGATACAATTGTTGGGTGCTACTATCTCCCACCTGGAAAAGCATGCTCTTATCAATATTCTTAGCTCCGCACCTCCCACCTGCCCTAAACTTTAGTTGCTAAACTCCCCTGACCCCTTTGCCTGTAGGAGCAGCTGGTGTGGCCACTCCTTTTCAAGATCTCACATGGCTGGTCATCTCTCTATCAGAAGACTAGCCAACTTTCTCTCTCCTTCCTTCCTTTCTGTCTGTCTGCCTTCTCCAGGGACCCAGAAGTCCCTTGTATCTCTTCTGCCCAGCAATCGTCCATGGCTTCTTTACTGACAGATCAAGAACCAATTGAGGAACAGGACCGTAGCATCAGCACTACCCCTACACCTTACCCCACCCATCTTCCTAATGGGATCTTATGCTCTAGCCACTGTCCTGTTGTCTTACTTATCCCAGGGTCAGAGTTTGGGCAGTTAAGTACAGTCCCTGTGCCTGTGAGCCTGGGAGTATTATTCAGCTCAGCAGCTTACCCTCCTTCACCCTCACCCATCCTCACCAGTCCTTCCCCAGGGAAACGGCTGTGAAGGCTTTTGCCCACATTTCTGTTGCTCAATCTGCCCTGTCAGTGATGAAGATGCTTCAATTGAACATCTTCCCTCGTGGCCTAGTGAGCTCTTATTTCTTGTGAGTGCTCGTTTTAACACTGGTAATTGTTTCCTGGACTGGTGGCCTCACTACGTTGAGTAATAATGAAATCTGGGGATAGTTATCCCCAGAATTTCTGGCTGGGCAGGCTCATTCATTTAAGGGAGCTAGTAAGGGGTGTCTCTTTGTTTCTGTAAGCTGTGACAACTGGAGAAATGACATGGTGAGATGAAGAAATACAATGTTGAGGTTTTTAGCCTTTTCTTGATGTGTGTCCTCACCCTGGGGTCTCAAAACATCCTTATGTAAACTACTTTATTATCCTCAACAAGCTTGAAATTAATCTCCAGAGACAGAAACTGGTTCTCCCAAAATCCAGAAAGGAGTCAAAGTCAAACTTTCCTAACAGGCTTTGTTCTTCCCAGGTGCAACCCCTCTATCCCAGTCTTCCAAATCTTCCAGAGTCTTCCTAGTTCTATGTGATAACTGCCAATTTGATACCATAGAGAGAGGGTATGGCTTTACCAGTGAGAGCTATTGATTGTGTCCATGCACAAAACACCCAAGATGTTCCCAGTCATCCCAACAGGAGCATAGCCTCAGGAATAAATATGGAGTCTTGGGGAATGATTAACCAATGACAAGGGAGCATCTAGAAATGGCAGAAGTTTTAGTAGGGACCAGTTTAAGCCAACAGAGACCTCTTCTTTTGCCTGCTTTGGTTTCACACACTTAAAACCCCAGCCCTTGGGCGGCAGAAGCAGGATGGTCTTGAGTTTGAGGCTGACTGATTGCATAGGGAGGAACCCACAAAGGCCTCAAATAAACACACAAACAACCCCAAAGCTCTTCTCCCTAAAGGAATTTCATATTTTGACTTTGAGTCCTGAAATCTAATCAGCACTGACAAAGACATGGAGAATTCCTGGCTTTCAAAGGACCGTGAGCTGATACGGGATAATCTAGCTCAACACTACGAATACACAAACATAAGCATACAAGAAAATATGGGGCATATTATCATCTACTAGAAAATAAGCTGCCATCTTTCTTGTTAACGTCTACGGAGTCTGTGTTGGCTATCAGCACTTGGGGAAGAGTGTGAGGATAAGTATGGTAAAATTAACCCTCTATTAAACATGGTATAATTTGGGGCTTTACTAAAGCTTGGGGTACTATCATTTTAAGCAAGAAATAAAGACAGTTGAGGAAAAGGGAAGAGAGAGAAAATGACTGAGTGATGAACACATTGGAAATGAAGATGATAAAAGTTTGGGTTGTATGGAGGAACTGCGACCTTGTAAATGGGCTTAAAAGAAACCAGGAGATGGGCTAAGAGTGTAGCTAATTGGTAGAGCACTCACCTAACATGCATAAGTCCCCAAGTTCAATTCCTAATAGCACCAAAAAGAAACAAAACCATGGAATTGAAGCTATCTTTAGGGCAGTGATTCTCAGCCTGTGGGGTTATGACCCCTTTGGAGGTGTTGAACTACCCTTTCACAGGGTCACATATCAGTTGTCCTGTATAGTAAATATTTACATCATGATTCATAACAGTAGCAAAATTACGTTTATGAAGTGACAATGAAATAATTTTATGGTCGGGGTAGCCACAACATGAAGAACTATATTAAAGGGTCGCAGCATCAAGAAGGTTGAGAAGCCAAGAGGGCTCATGCCTTTGACCCCAGCACTCAGGGGGCAGAGGCGGGTGGATCCCTGTGAGTTCGAGACCAACCTGGTCTACAGAGTGAATTCCAGGAAAGCCAAGGCTACTTGGGGAGACCCTGTCTCAGAAAAAGTAAAATTAAAAGGTTTAGAAAAGAAAAAAGGTTGAGAAGCAGGCACAACCTCCTGGGAGGTTGGGAAACCTCAGCAGGGCATCGGAAAGAATTCTTGAATGTAAATGTCTAAATGTCCAGAAAGCATTCTGTGACGAGCCTGTTTTGTTCTCCTGGCCTTGTGCAGCCCTGGGGTGATCTGGTGACCCCCTCAGCTCTTGGCTCCTTTGTCACTGCAAGAGTTACTTTCACAGTCTCCTTTCCAGCCACTGACCACGCCCAGGGGCCACGGGGTTATCCCACAGCATGGAACAAGCAAGCCTTTCACTCCTCGTCCCTCACTTGGAACCTTCCTGCTGTACATCTGTGGTTTTCCAGGTCTTCAGCACTTAGGCGCTTTTCTTTAGAGTCAAGGGCCTGGAGTGGGCGGGAGGGCTACGACAATGCAGCATCTGTGTGTTGACAGTAACAGCCTGTGGGCCAGCGACCCACAGTCAAACTCACCTGCATCCCCTGTGTGCTGGGCCGCACCTCCTACTGGCAGTAACCGTGGTTAGCCCCAGCGTGTCCTGGCGCCAAAGTGCCCCTCTTCTGCCGCTCCCCAACCTCTTACCTAATTGACTCTCTGGCTCCTTTGCCACATTTGTACCAACACTCATGCAGGATCATCTGGTCCCACCACCGATCCCACCCACACAGGGAACAACACATCAGTAGGTCACGACCTAACAGGACACAGAGCCCTGGAGGGTGGGGCGTGTACCACTGAGCTTGGGCAGCTGTGTTCCAAAAGGTTTGGCTTACAGAGATGCCCGCTCTGGGTTTTATTTACTCCATGGGTTGCTGATTTACACGGAGAACTGACATCACTCTAAATGAGCGTAGCTTTTAACACGCTCTGTTTCTGATGCGTTCAGAAACTTGGAGACATCCTTTAACTTTTGGGAGAAAAAAAGTCCCAAACCAAAAAGACGTTTTTGTTCTTGGCCCCCGAGTCGGAGAAGGATACTTGCTTATGAAAGACGGGCGGGTCTATCCTCCGATGACCCTAAAGGAACAGAAACTGTTATGTAAGCCGTGTACAGGGTACCAACTCAATGTCCATGACACACCAGAACATCCTCTCTCTAGGAACGCTTGTCCTTCACAGAGATGCCCATGTTTTTGAAGCCCTGTGTCCCCAGGGAGAGGGGATAGGAAGTTGGAAACAAGAAGCAAGTGAGATAGATGTTCAGACACCAGTGATTGTGATCGTCCCACCCCTTGTTAGAATATCCCATGATCCTGCGCGTATTGCAGAGATTAAGAACTGCTCCTTTTTATTCAGCACAGAATAGACACAGGCCAGCGAGCACAAGTTACAGGGAGCGGTCAGAGCTCCTCCTTCCCGGAGTCTTCTTCAGCTTCGTGATCTCTCTGGAAAAAAAATAAATAAATAAAAAATAAAAATATATATCAAAGAGTGCATGGTTAGTGACTCTTGAGAAACCTTAAATCCCCACTAACTTTGAACTACTGACCTCTTCTGTTGCTGATGCTGTTTATTTTTTTGATTTTTGTTTTGTTTTGTTTTGTTTTTTTAGAGGTCGCACTATGCAGCTCTGGCTGGACTAAACTTATTACGTACCCCAAGCTGGCTTCAAACTGTGGCAGTCAACCTGCCTCAGCCACCAGAGTACACGGCGCGAGCCACCATACCTCATACATGAGCTCTTTATTTGGGATTTAAGTTATTTCCGTTGGCTCTTTAATAAAAAGTAGAAAAAGTCCCACATTCACTTTGTGCACACAAACCCTTTGCAAATCAGAATCTCTAGCTAATAGTGTCCCATGAAGCATATGTTCAGAGTCACCCTACTCTGACCTCTCCACCCATACCACCCTCTGTTCCTACACTCAACAGGGCTAAAGACCTCCGGAACCGGAGGGAACAACGCCAGCGTGTTTACTTGCAGCCCCAGGCTCACCGGCAGCATTCCCCTTAGGAATCCATTGCAGAAGCCTTGGACTGTCTCCACCGTGACTTCTGTGATGGGCAGTGTGTCCCACTTGTCATCCACAGATTCATAAATGGCCAGAGCTGGCAGCTGAGACTCTTTTAGTTTGAAATAGGCCACCACCTTTCCATTTTCCCTTTTGCCGCTGTCCACCAGAACAAAGAGAATCTGGAAGGGGAGAGAGGTGAAAGAAAATGGTTCAGCGAGATCGGGGGCGGGGGGGGGGGCGCAGAGAGACGCTCGTCATTGCTGTCGCTGGGCAGATCGAATTTATGGTTAGCATCACATAATTTTAATTTAAGTTAAAGACTGGCATGATGGAGTATTTGGGACACCCTCGTAATTCTAGCACTTGGGAGACAGAGGTAGGAGGAAGTTCAGAGTTACCCTTAATTACAGCAAGTCAGCATGTTTGAGGCTGGCCCGGGCTATATATAAATCTATCTATCTATCCATCTATCTATCCATCCATCCATCCATCCATCCATCTATCTATCTATCTATCTATCTATCTATCCATCCATCCATCCATCTATCAATCCATCCATCCATCTATCCATCCATCCATCATCCACCCACCCATCCACCTACCTACCTACCTACTTATCTCTCCACAAACACACATCCCATCTTGATTGAATTTAAATGAATTTAAATGAAGTTTATTTTTCTTGCTTTGGTATTTTATCCCTTTAGTGAAATGTAACTACATGAATTTGGAGTTTTGGGTTAGATCAATGATTCTCACCCAGTGTCGCCACTCCTTAGTACAGTTCCTCATACTGTGGAGATGCTATCGTGGTGATCCTCCTCCAACCATCAAGCTATTTTTGTTGCTACCTCATAACTGTAATTTGGTTAGTGTTATAAATCACAATGTAAATATCCGTGTTTTCTGATGGCCTTAGGTGGCCCAGAGACTGAGAAGCAGGAGTTTAGAGAGATGTCTCGGAGGTCATGAGTTTATACTGCTGTAGCAGAGGACCTGAACTTGGCTCTTAGAACACAATACCAGGTAGTTCACAGCACCCTGTAACTCTAGCTTCAGGGAATCCAATGCTCTCTGATAGTCTCTGGGCATCCTCACCCACTCCCACAACCTGATTAAAAATAAAAATAACATTGTAAGAAAGAGTTTGGGCTTTGAAGACACTTTGAAGTTTCCCTAAGCAAGAGAGTATAGACAGCCCTATGATTAAAACCAGAGAATGAGGTTAAGTCCGATTCTGTCTTCCCAGCTGTATGATCTGGGGCAACTTAGTTTCTTTGAGACTCAGTTTTCTTGTTTGTAAAAGGTACTGGTGGGGGTAGGGATAAAACAAGTCAGTGCATTTAGTGGCTGTCTTGTGTAGCACGTGTTTGGTAAATGTTATTTTCTAGACCTATTCTAAGAACCCCTACCTCAGTGGCTCACTAGAATCACTGATGTGCTCTTCCTTGCTGTGTGTACACATGTTGGCTATAACAGCTAGTAACAAAACAAAACAATTGTAGTAATATGTGGCAGTAGAGGCCTTTAAAGCATACAGGTTGTGTATGTCTGGAATTCTCCATTGACTACTTTGAGCCCGTAGTTGACTGTGGGCAACTGAAATGTAGAAAATGAAACTAGGGATGAACTGGGGAGCAGGGAGAGGACTGACTGGGGAGCAGGGAGAGGACTGACTGAGGAGCAGGGAGAGGACTGTCTGTCTGGGGAGCAGAGAGAGGAACTGTCTGTCTGGGGAGCAGGGAGAGGACTGTCTGAGGAGCAGGGAGAGGACTGTCTGTCTGGGGAGCAGGGAGAAGACTGACTGGGGAGCAGGGAGAGGACTGTCTGAGGAGCAGGGAGAGGACTGTCTGTCTGGGGAGCAGAGAGAGGAACTGTCTGTCTGGGGAGCAGGGAGAAGACTGACTGGGGAGCAGGGAGAGGACTGTCTGTCTGGGGAGCAGAGAGAGGAACTGTCTGTCTGGGGAGCAGGGAGAAGACTGACTGGGGAGCAGGGAGAGGACTGTCTGTCTGGGGAGCAGAGAGAGGAACTGTCTGTCTGGGGAGCAGGGAGGGGACTGTTTGGGGAGCAGAGAGTGGACTGTCTGTCTGGGGAGCAGGGAGAGAAAGCACTGTTTAAGTCAAATCTACCCCAGGTAGAAATCTTTGTAGTCTTCCAAAGAGAGGATTGTCTGTATTCAGGAACACAAAGTGTTCCCCATGTCAGGGGACCAGTCCTCCCCAAGATAGCTTATGTGATGATCAAATGGATCTCATTAGAAAGGCTTCTGGTTTATTCTGCAGTGCAGGATGAATGTTTCAGAGATCTCAAACAGAAGCGCACTTAGGAAGGAGGTAGGGAGGAGGGAGAGAGGGAGGAAGGGAGATAACGATTCATGGTGCCCAAGAGGTAGGCACCTTGTACCTTGGTAGATGCTCATCATATTTACACCTTTTGTCTCCCTACAGATCAGTGTGAAACAACCACATAGCCACAGCTGGAAGATAGATTATGTGGGTTTACAACACAAAGTATCTTTAATGTCAATTTTTTTCACTTCTTATATCCCACTTCATACCTGGAAACCATACTACGTCCATCTTCCCAGCCCCCATCTTCTTCCTGGTGGCCACCGTTCCCAACTCACCTGTCCCTGGAAGAGCTTAGCTGCCGTCTGATACCTACGCATGCTCTCTTCAAACTCTGGGGAAGCCTTGTTCATCATCAGGAGAAGATGGGTCTGAATCACAGTGTTAAATAAGCCAGCTGCAATCTGGAAGAGTGAGATTTGCTCTAGAAGAAGAATAGGAAGAGGGAGAAGGAGAAGGAGGGAGGGACAGAGGGAAGGAGGGAGGGACAGAGAGGCAGAGATACAGAGGATTGCCTGTGCAATGAACAGAATGACACAAAAGCAAATAAAATGGCTCTGAAAAGCTTCACCGCCTTGAATGTGTTCAAAACACACTGTATACATGTATGGAATTGTCAAAAATTCGTAAAAAATATTTGTAACAAGTAAAATCATTGGGGATTGGGGAGATGGTTCATAGGTTAAGAATACATTTAATTTTTTAATCCTTCTTATAGAGGACGTTGGCTTGGTTCCTAGAACCCATTAGGTGGCTGACAATTGCCTGTAACTCCAGTTCTAGAGAATCTAATACCCTCTTCTGGCATTCTCTGATTCATGCAAACATGTGGTACATGAACATTTACTCAAGCACATAGGCATATGCAATAAATAGATTTTATATATATATATATATGCACAATGATGAGCAGGGAGGTGGTGGCACTCAGAAGGCAGAGGCAGGGGGATCTCTGTGAGTTTGAAGATGGCCTGGTCTACGGAACTAGTTCTAGGACAGCCAAGGGCTACACAAAGAAACCCTATCTCAAAAAGTAAAATAAAATAAAATAAAATTATAAAATAAAAATAAAGAATACAATCATCTGGGGGTTGGAAAGACAGCTTAGGGATTAAGATTCTGTACTGTCTTTGCACTGGACCAAAGTTTAGCTTTCCCCACCATGCCTGGTGGCTCACAACTAACTACCTTTAACACCAGCTTCGGGACATTTGACACCTTCTTCTGGCTTCTGAAGGCACCTGTATAGAGATGGTGCACATACCCCCAAACAGACAACTTGCACATAGTCACAAAGTAACAAAAATGAGTCTTAAAGCTAAGTACAACCATTTGGTTTTCAGGCAATTGTGTAGACCACCCCTCACCCCACACACATAAAAATAAACATAACAAAATAAGTAGCTAAGAGGACATTGTGGAGATGCTGGAAGTCCAAGGTTAAGTCCTAACGTGTATCATTCTTCGTTACACCCTTTACTCTGGGGGTAGCCAGTCCAGTAGGAGACTGTCAAGCACCCTAACGACAGGTTTACATGGCAACAACGGGAACAGGTTTGCTGACCATATGAGCAATTCGATCCTTGCAACCAGGCCATTCAGCATTGGTGCAGCCTGCAGATGACTTCAGCCTGGCCAGTGTCTGCATTCTGTCCAGAGACCCTGAGGCAAAAGCGCCCAGCCACCCCATGCCCAGCGGCTGACCCCTGGGATCTGTGTGAAAGTTTTCTAGTGCAGCTGATCACAGAAGGACCACGGTCAGGCAGACATGGTCAGATGAAGTGTTTCCTAAAGACTTTCTCTTGGGCTTTAACAGCAGGTTTGGTTTTCATTGGGGCCACTGTGTGGCAAATAATCGATTCTTGTTGTGATAATATTTGTAATTATAGAAACTGATCCACAGTACTTGAATTCAGAGTGGGATCCACTCTTCCAAAGCAGAAAGAATTCTTGGAAAAAGTGAAGAGAAGAGAACCAAGGAGCCAAAAGGCATGGGGCAGGAGTGCAGAGGTAACTGGTTTAATCTCAACAGACACAGCAAAGCCATACACTGAGCGTGTACATTAGCTGTACACGCAGGAGCAGGGCGTAGCTGTGACTTTCTGCCAAGTTTTTCTAGCACAAATGTTTGCACCAGCACAGACAAGAAACAGAAGTCCTGGATGGGCAGCTCTCCAAATGAGAAGGGAGTAGTACTTCGGATATGTGAGAGCCCCAGTACAAATTAAACATGCTTCTCTAGAGAGATTCTTTCCTGACTTTCTCTTGACATGATTTGCTTTCTCTACTAATGTGAAATTTTAAAAAAGGACGCATCACTGTGCTTTTAACATCACTGTGTGTAAGGTGACTGCTGGGCCAGGCCTAAGAGTTCAGGAAGATGTATCCTCACACTGTTTGGTTGGCATCTAGGACACTATGACACCAGGATCATGTGCACAGGGAATATTAGAGCATCTTTTCCGAGTCCACTACAGTCTAGTGGACACAACAGAGACAATAGTGATGCTCTAGAGAAAGAAGTCTATGTGGTTACTCTTGTGCTCAACTTGATTGGCTTGAGAACCACCTAGGAGATAAGCTTCCGGTCATGTCTGTGAGGGTATTTCTAGAAGAGCTTCGAGAGAGACGATCAACTATGACGGTGGGTAGAGCACACTGATATGTTTCAGGCTTAGACAAAAGACAAAGAAAAGCAAAGGCTAAGTGATCTGCGGACCATATCTGTCTCTTTGCTTCTTGATCGTGGATGCACTGTGACTGGCTTCACATTCTTGACTCCACACCACGATGGACTATATTTCTCAAGCCATGAGCCAAAAGAAACCACTCCTTCCTTAAGCTGTCTCTACACAGCAATAAGGAAAACAAGGAAGAGAGAAGCCTTCTTGATCCCAGCCCGAGAAAGGTGGTTTTGCGACTATCTCAGAGCCAATGACCTCCAGGGAGCACACTTATGCAGCAAGACTCCTGATTCTGAAAGTTTTCATCCAGATATATTGTATTTTGTATTTTGTTTTTTTTTCTTGTGAGTTGTGTTACAGGCCATTTAGCCTTTCTGTGTCGGTTTCTCTCTTTGTCCAATAGGGAGGGAGGAACCCATCCATCTTAAAGGGTTAGTAAAGAGAGTACCACAAGCGAGGTGCTCAGTGAGAGACAGTTACTAGCAGTGGAGAGGACATCTCTGCTATGGAGGCAAGGACCCTTCATGACACAGGAGCATAAAAGACTGACCGCAGGGACCAGTGCTTACCATGGGGCTGTACTCCGTCACCCAGTGGAGGTTGTTTGTGTGAATGAAACGGATCAATTTGGCAGCATCTAGATCTTCAATGTCTTCAGCATCCAAATCCAGTTGTTTATTATCAACCTGGATTAAAAAACAAAAACAAAAACAAAACACATCAAGGGACAGAGTGGTCCCTCACATGCATCCTTTATAAAGATGAGACAGACACTGAACACAGCTCCAGAGACAGGAAGTAAGTTTCCTACCCCCAGGGACTCTTCTCTCTATTTGTGTTTTAAGGGCTATTTTTATGTAATGTAATCACTGATATATTAAATTTTCCATCAGTACAGCTGTTCTGAATTCCATTTTCTTAACTCCTGGCCTCTTCTGCATTTAGTTACTTCCCACGACTCCTCCTTCGGTTGGAAAGTTGCTCAACCTTGATTTATCCCTTTAAGGACTGCCAGCGTGCATTATGCAACACGGTGTAGCTTTTAACATGCCAGAATCTAATACTATTGGGCAGTTGCATCTCCCTGTTGAGCATTAGAACATACACACAAAGATAAAAAACCAAAACAAAAGCAAATAAAACCTTAAAAGGCTATCTTAAGCAAATTGAATTTACAAAATAACAAATGCCAAGGTATAGCAAATCTAGGTCTAAGCTAGAATTTTTGTGGAAAGACTCCACCCAGATGTGTTAAAATGTGAAGCACAAGCTTGCAACATAGGTGAGTGGCAGAGCATTTGCTTGCTGGGTGTTTGTGAGTCCCTAGGTTCGGCTCCCAGCAGGGAACACACAGGACCGGCACTAGAGACGCGTGGATCGGTTGGGAGCATGCGTATCTGGTGTGCAGGAAGCCGTAGGTTTGATCTCCAGCATTATGTGAAATAGACATGTTGGTGTCTGTAATCCCAGCGCTCTGGAAGCAGAGGCAGGAGGGTCAGAAGCTCGAGGTGCCTCCGCTACACGGTGAGTCTGAGGCGAGTGACATCATTTGGTCCGAATGCAGGTGTGCTGAAATCCAACACGCCCTCCGTAGGAGCATTGAGCAAAAGACAGAACAATAGGGAAAGGTTCGCTGGGCCTTGTTCAGCTTTGCAGCGCTGATATTCACACCAAATCATTAAAAAGGTAGAAGGTTGCTGTGTGATTCATGCCTTCAATCCCAGAATTTAGACAGAGCAGGCAGGAGGATTTCCAGGAGTTCAAGGCCAGTCTGGGCTACATGGGAAGTTCTAGGTCTTCCTGGATGATGGGATAAGATCTTGTTTCAAACAAAACAAAACAAAAAAAAGGGGAGGGGGTTAGAGAGTGGTTAGAGAGCTTGCTGTTCTTTCAGAAGATCTGAATTCAGATGACTCCCAACAGTTTGTAACTCCAGCTCCAAGGGGATCTGAGGCCTCTGGGCTCTGCCAGAACCTGTTCCCACAGGCATACATCCACACACAGACACAGACGCACAGACGTTCACAAAGACAGGCAGTCAGCCAGCCAAAGACAGGCAGACTCGATGAATCACACACACACATACACACACACATACACATACATACACACAGAGACACACACACACACAGAGAGAGAGAGAGAGAGAGAGAGAGAGAGAGAGAGAGAGAGAGAGAGACAGAGACAGAGACAGAGAGACAGAAACAGAGACAGAGAAAGAGAGAAGACAGACAGACACAGAGAGAGAGAGAAAGAGAGAGAGACAGAGACAGAGACAGAGACAGAGAGACAGAAACAGAGAGTGACAGAGAGACAGAGACAGAGAGACAAACAGAGACAGACAGAGACAGAGAGAAGACAGACAGACAGACAGACAGACAGACACACACACACACACACACACACACACACACACACACACAGATCTTCTGTTACTTAAGGCCTGGCTTCCTGCTGGCAGAATATCTCGCACTTAGGACTTTGCTATTCCAGCCCACTCAAGACATTATTATCATAATCAAGGCCCTCTTAATATCGACTATGTCCAAATGCTCGAGGATTATTTTTCTAGGACGTAGAACCCTGGCGTCTGTGCGCCTCCGCGGGCCTGGCAGCACGTGGACCTGGAGGCCCCGCCCTCCCGCCGCCTTTCCAGGCAGTTCTTCGGTTTCCCAGAATTGGAGAACTGGAGGCGCCAGGAACTCCAGGTGTTTCTGGACAAGGGAATGTGGAGAAGGGACAGAGGGACAGAGCGTGTGCAGCAGGGACAAAGTTCCTTCCCTGGGCAGTGACACCCCTTCAATAAGCCGCCCCCTCCCCTGACTGCTCTCCAGTTGCTGGGGTTCTTCCAACAAAGCATGCCCGATTATTTCACTATTGCCTAAACTAATAAAACCCGAAGGGCTCCTGTGCAGGGTTCCTGGAGGCGGCACAGCATAAGGAGCCAAGGGGATCGTTTGTACAAGGCACGGCACGGAAAGCTCTACCCTAGAATAAGGTTTGGGGACGTTTTAAACATCTATTCTGCCAGGGTTTGGAAAGAGTTTTACTTAAGATACCCTCCCCAGGGACAGAGACACCAAAAGCAAAAAGGAACATCTGGAAGGGCTTTGAGCCCAAAACTGTTTGTTTTAGACACAGCTAGTGCACAGCGCTTTGCTAGACTGGAGGATTCCTTTGCATTCCTAAGAGCTCTCTGACAACAGAGCTTTTCAGAAAACGCATTAAAACTCGTCTTAGTTTATTTATATTCTTCCTTTTGAATTTTTATTTCTTTATTTCAGACAGGACTTAATAAAGCGAGGTTGGGTATTGGTTTCCAATGTAGCCAAGATGAATCTCAACTCCTGCTCCACCACCACCACTACCCCGCCCCGCCCCTTCCACCTCCTAGGTACTGGAATCACAGGCACGTGTCGCCACGCCCTATGCATCTTCTTTTATACTGCAGCTCTAATATTTTATGACATTTGAGTCACAAAGTAACTTGGGTTAGGGCTTTGCCTCATGTCTCTGATCACACATGCGTGCACACACACACACACACACACACATGCACACGCACACACACATGTTGCTCTGCTGCAATGAACTTTTAGATATATACTTTTGTTTGTTTGTGTCTCCTGTAGTCCAGGATGACTTTAAGCTTGCTGTGTAACCTAGGTCAACTCCTGGGTCCTCCTGTCAGTCTCCAAGGTGTGGGCTTACAGGTATGCACCACCATGTCCAGTTTAACACATACTTTATAAAAGTGTAATCACTTGATGCATATTACTTCTCTCGTTTACATTGTTGTTTCTTCTGACTCATCTGGTACAGTACATCTCTTATGCCAAGCACTCAAAAGTCACTGTACAGGGGTCAAGAATGACACTATACCTCTCATATCCCGCTGGGTCAGAGTTGGACTAACTTTATTTCTTAAAATAGAAGTGAATAAAAAAATTAAAAAAACCCAAGTAGTGCAGACACTCAAATAATAGGGAGGCTCACGGTCCATTGACTCCAGGAATTGGATCCCCGTGAGGATTACATCTCTGTGGGGCCGTTTGGAAAAGCAGAGGGTCTGTATGATGTCACACTCACAGGCTGGGTCCCTGCCAGCCACACTGTCTCCTGTGTCACCTGCCACTTCTTACTGTTCCCTGACTTTTGCTTAGGTGCTTCCTGGAAACCTTTATAGTTGTCGGTCTGCACTAGTTTTGGAGAGTAAGTTCCTTTACTGGTTTGTTTTCTATTGCTTTGCTGAAGACTGTGGTCAAAGCAATTTCAGAAGAAAAGGGTTTATCTGGCTCACAGGTCACAGTCTATCATGGAGGGAAGCCAAGACCGGAACCTGGAGGCAGGAAGTGAATCAGAGACTACAGAGGATTACTGCTTACTGACGGATTCTATCTGGTCTGTTTCAGGTTCCTGCCTTGAGGTCCTGCCTGGGCTTCCCTCAGTAATGAACAGTTATATTAAGCCAAATTAACACTCTCTTCCCTATATGGATGTTGGTACTGATCTTTATCACAGCCACAGAAACTCAAATTGGTACCATCATAGACTACTGCTGTGACAGATACGATGTTGTTGTTACGGGAGGATTGTGACAGATTTGGGGAACTTTGGGCTACAAAGTTCATTGAGTGTTCAGAGTCCTCTATTCTGTGGGAAATTTGGAAGAGAATGCCGAGAACAATGTAGATGTCAAAACTTGTGAAGTTTTGAGGCAAGTCTGAGAGTTCTTCACGTGATATTTTAAATCGAGACTACGGACTTCTGGTCAAGTGGAGCTGGAGAATCAGCTGTGGTGGAGAATAGAGCAGCATCACTGAGGTGAAATCTTCTGGGAATGCTTCCTCACGGTCAGCACACAGAAGCCGCGGATAAGGAGAAGCCAAGGTTGCATCTCATGCTGGCGGTCAAACCCCAAAATGTATGAGTCTGCCCTGTGTTACTGATTTTGGCATGAAAGGGTCATGCAGAGCTCTTGAACCTTGGTGACGAGTGACAAGGTTAAAGTTCAGTGACAAGTTTAAAGTCCCTGATCAGAGTCCAGGAAAGGCCATTGGTGAAGATTCAGTCTCTGCTGCAGTGGAGACCCCAGTGATGACCACCAAGTACAATGAGCCAATATGAGCCTGCTGGGCAAGCTCTGAGTGCTATGACAGGGACGTAGGCATAAATGATGCCACAGTGGATGCTTGCCGAGCGCTCTGGAGCTCAGAAGACTGAGTCGCAGACACTGGGCAATTAGTTACCGACAATATCGAAGGGTTGTGCTTTGATTTGATTATGGCTGTGGCCTGGTTCTCACCTCTTGGAATAAAAAAATATTTAACTTTTAAATCTTATTTTTTTCCCACAGAAGCCCATAGCTTTGGAGTATTAGAAGGACTTTGCTTATTTTAGAGAGACTTTCAACTTTTAAAGAGGCTTTGGATATTTTAAAGAGACTGTCTGCTCTTGAAGTGTTTGAAATTTTAAAGACTGGGGGACTTTAAAAGTTATTTATGTTTTATGTTGTAATATTAACATTAATATGAGATTCGGGAGATGAACAAGAACCCCAAGAGTGACACATTTATGTGTCTAGTTGACAAGGAGTCAATTTTACTGTGTCAACTTGACACAAGCTAGAGTCATTTAGACAGATGACTCCTTGAGGCTGAGGTATAGACAAGACTGTCAGGCATTTTCTTGATTAATAATTGATGCGGGAGGGCCTAGACCACTGTGGGAGTTGCCTCTTTCAGGACGATGGTCCTGAGTTCTATAAGAAAGCAGCCTGAGCAAGCCATGGAGAGCAAGCCAGTAAGCAGCATCCCTCCACAGCCTGTGCCTCAGCTCCTGCCTCCAGGTTCCTGCCTACGTCGACCGATGCACTGTAACATGAAAGTCGAAAAAGATACAAACCCCTTCCCAAGTTACTTTCGGTCACAGTGCTTCACCACAGCACTAGAAAGCCCAACGAACGAGGTTCCACAAACACAGCTTTGCAGGCTCAATAATAATGAGTCAGCATTCTTTTACTTAACCACGATTTCCTCTTATCTTTCAATATATTCTGACTGTTGTGAACCTGGTAACTCTAAATTCTAAAATTTGCTACCAAACTATATAGTGTCTAAATTAAATTCTCATATCTAATCCCCTGGCTTGATGAATTAATACCAGGGGGTTTATGGAAATGGTTTGAGATAAAGTTTTGAAAATGGAAACTACAGGATAAGGAACATTAAATTAATACAGCCTAGTGTAAAAATAGATATTTTATTCTGGGGCTAGAGAAATGGTTCAGCGGTTAAGAATGCTTGGGACCCTTGCAGAAGGTCTGGATACAGGTCTCAGGACCCACTTCACACGGTTCATAGCTGCCTGTAACGCCAGCTCCAGTGGATATCGGCCTTTGCAGCACTCAGAAGGCCATACAGATACAGAGACACACGTGTAACTGTAAACGAATCGTTGCAAGAGTTTTAAAAAGATTTTCCTTACGTGCTTTAGAGAGCCGCTGTAGTGAAGTAGACAGGGGCCGTGGAGTGGAGAGTCAGGTGCTACCAGGCAGCTGTGAAGCGAGTCGCTCAATTTACCAGAAGCTTTATTTCCCTAGTGAAAATTCACGGGCCATGTTCTTTCTTCTTCTTCTTCTTCTTCTTCTTCTTCTTCTTCTTCTTCTTCTTCTTCTTCTTCTTCTTCTTCTTCTTCTTCTTCGTGTGTGTGTGTGTGTGTGAATTATAGTAGTGGCTATCATAGATTAGATACTCACAAACAGAGTCATACACACAAATAAGCAGGTGGACACACACACACACACACACACACACACACACACACACACACACACAGACAGGCACACCCCAAACTGTGGAAAAGATAAGCAAACCTTGAAAAAGCTGAAAATGATAAAATGTGAATCTAAGTTGAAAGAAGTTCCCAGAAAGTTTGCAATAGGCTCGTGTTCTCCAGTGTAAAATAAAATAGTCCCCATTTCCTTTATTAAAGTTATCCTGAGCTCCTGAAGGATAATCCTATTAACATAGGTAGGCAACCTTTGAAAATGAACACTGAGAAGTGTTTATGTAACAGTTGGCCCGAAAACTCCGTTCTTTCCCAGCACTGCCAACAAGGTGGCACAAAACCAGCCTGTTTATTTTCTGGCATGGCACATAAATTTTGTTCACCAAAGTTCCAAGACTTCATTCAAAGTAGGGCTGCCGCTAGTGGTCGACATAAAACAGATGCTAAGGAAGGGGGCAGAGCTCAAAAGAGCCACCAACAGGGCTTGATAAAGAATACATTGTAAGCAAAGTTCACACTACCAGCAGGGTTGCTCAGCTCTTTGGGAGGGTGGTGGGATATATGGTCTTGAACCTGTGATCTTCTTGCCTTAGACGCCTGACTGCTGGGCCCACAGGGCTGCATCTCCTAGCTTGGCAAAGTGCCCTTTCTTTTACTTCTATTGCTACTTCTCCACTATAGACATTTTATGTCTCATTTTAAAATATATGTATGGGTGGATATTTTGCCTACGGGTCAGTCCGTGACCCACATGTGTGCTGGGGCCTACGGGTCAGTCCGTGATCCACATGTGTGCTGGTGCCTACGGGTCAGTCCGTGACCCACATGTGTGCTGGGGCCTATGGGCCAGTCCATGACCCACATGTGTGCTGGGGCGTACGGGTCAGTCCGTGACCCACATGTGTGCTTGGTGTCTGAGAAGGCCAGAAGATGGAGTCAGATCTGGAACTGAAGTCGAGAGATGCAATGTGGCTACTGAGAATGAAACCCAGGTTCTCTGCAAGACCATCCAGCACTCTTAGCCTCCGGGCTGTCTCTCCAGCCGCTACAGTCCCTTAACAATCTTCACGTCGTCTACTTTGCTTAGCTAGCAAGGTCTCTTGCTTCACATATCTTTTTCGAATAATCCACCTTATTCTTTGTTTCCAAAATAATCTTGCTATAACTTGATCCTGTCTACGTTATTCTCCTGATCTTTGGGGGCTTCCGGATACCAATTAAGTTAAGTACAAATCTAAGGTACTGGTTCTGTGGTTTTAGCACAAATACGGTTCTAACAAATCCTCCCAGTCTTCTATGCCTTTCCCTGTACCCTGTGCCTTGGGATCTAGTTGGCATCTTGGTTCTTAAGTACATTTAGTTTTCCTCCTTTGGCCATGATCCTCCTTTAGAGTACCCAAGTTTATCCAACAAACACTTCTCAGTTTAATTGTCCCTTTTGTATTTTTTTTTCTAAATCCACACACTATTTCCATTCCTGTAATACCTCACCCATTGTGATATTCTGTATTAGTATATTGATTATAATCTTCGCTCCGTTTTAGGATCTATGAGCGCAGACAGTACATTCAATATGTTTTTATCACTAGCTCCTTACACATAAGAGCTGCCTAATAAAATGTTTGATAAGCTTAAGTCAACTAATCAGTGTATGAATATATAAAATTATGGGGCTGGGCTTGTAGGTCAGTTGGTAGTGTGCTTGCCTAGAAGCCCTGGGTTTGATTCCCCTGCGTGGCGTAGGTGGAGCATTTATAATCTCAGTATTTAGGAAGTGGAGGATCAGAAGTTTAAGGTAATCTTCATCTATGAATCAAGTGGCCATGCTGAGCTACGTGAAAACTCATCATATATATGCATATATATGTATATACATATATATGATCTATATCATAAAACTCCTGGTCTCTGTCTTTGTCTCTGTCTGTCTGTCATACCATCCCTGGTGTGTGTGTGTGTGTGTGGGTGTGTGTGTGTGTGTGTGAGTGTGTGTGTAAAACTTCACTGTTAAACCTTAGAAGATAATAGGGTCAGACCTTTTATTCTATAGATGTAAGAAGCTAATAAATGCTAAGCAGCTGATGCACCCCATTTTTCCGACAAGGGACCAAGTGGCACCTTTAGTGCCTCATCTTGACTCTCAGTTTTCCCAGCCTGAACTGAGTCACTATCCTGGTCAACAATGTCCCTGAACTTGGCACCAGCGTTACTGTCCAAGACTTAGAGTTCGTTCCTGTCTCACAGGGGAAAGCTAGCGGAAGGCCGGAGCTGCCGACCCAGCTTACCAATCGAAAGAGGCGGATGCTGTTGCTGGTGACATTGTAATGGGTCAGGACCTCAGAATGGTTGCTGATTCCAAAAGATACGTCTTGGAACTGTTGTGCCATGCTCCGGAACACAGGCACGATCGGTGTTTCTAAATCCTAAAAACAAGAAAAAAACAAACGCACAGGTCATTTTTGAGAGAAGAGACATAGAAGGAAAAAAATATGCCCGTGCCAGAAGTTAAAAGTTTGATTTAGTCTCCTAAAGCAAAAGTTATCCTTACACTTGCAGGCTACTTATAGCGGCATTTTTGAGTGCCCCAGGCTCTGTGAGAATATAGATTATTATCAAAATTGTGTGGCCGTATCATACAGCCTGAATTGTACCTGTAGCTGAGGGGAGCCTTGGCGTCCAGAGCTCTGTGAAGTTGGACTATACAGCCATTCATGCAAATGTTTTGGGAACAGCTTGTGGAGGAACAGGGAGATGTAGCATTAAGGAGCAGGTGCTTAGCATGGTCCCTGGGAGACATGCAGGAGCTGAGGGTCATGTCCTCTCCTTCCAAGGATCCTTCATGCTTGCGTGTGAAGGAACGTAATGCCTGTGTACCTGTTGTATCCCAGGCCTGCAGTTAGGAAGCTGGGAGGCCGGCCATTAGTGACGGCCTCTGTCCCCGCACAGACACTAGCACTGTAGTCTTTGCTGTCTTAGGATGACTGTCCAAAGATGCTCCAGGCAGTACACAAGAGTCCACCTATTTTCCCTGCATCTCAATGAACTGGCGACTCTCTCTTTTGAAAAGATGAGGGTTATTCACTTAGAAGCTATGGACATTTGTTGGAGGGCTTCCTGGTTTGTAATCTGGGCTTTTGACTTGAATTGCTCAAGGACCCAATGGCGCCATCTAGTGGTTTCTTCTGCTACTGCACCCCTCCAGTCCTTTGCTCTTCCCTTTCTGAAGCTCAGACAGACCCCTTAGCGTTAAAACCTGACTCCCGCTGGCTCCCCGTCTCAGCCATTTCCAGCTGTGTACACAGAATGGACAGGACGACTGTGAGTTGTAATCAAGAAATGGAAGTAGACAGGAAACCCTGAATAGGGGCTGGGTTAGCTGTGAGGATTGCCAGCTGCTATTACCAGAGTGAGAGGGAAAGATTGGACTGAGACCCTCTTGTGTGTGACTGTCTCGGTAGCCAACAGCCAACGTGGAAACTGTCAGGAATTCTGTCACCTTCCTCAGTATTCAGAGAAGGTGAGAAAGACAAGTGACGGCTATTTGTCTTAGCACAACCTGTGAAAAGTGTTTCCTGATCCTAAAAGATTGGTTTAGCCTGATTGTGTGGCATAGTCCCATTAGCCCACTACTCAGGAGGTCGGGGCAGGAGGATTGTCAGTTTGAGAAAAAAGCAAGTTCTAGGCCGGCATTAGTTTTGAGACCCTATCTTGAATAATGAATAAATGAATAAAATTTATAAGTGCCTTTACTTTCACTTCTGCCTATGGACAGGACACTATGGGTACAGACTGAGGGTGTTTAAGACAATGGTCAGGTTTGACCGACTTCCTGCCAACATCCCCTTTCTTTCAAAGTGTCCACAGGTAAGGAGATTCAGCCAGGAGACTCAGAGAGCCTGAAGCAAGCGAGAGGAAGACCTCATGCAGAAGGCAGACTGCTTTGAAACGAAGGAGTCTCGGATGATAATCTGAAAGCCGAGTCTGAGCCCTCTCACTTCCGAATCGAATCTACGTCACCCCCGACAGGCCCCTGGCTTGACTACCATAAGGCTGAGTCTGCCCGACTATGGGATATACAGGTGGAGTGTGTCACAAACCTGGAAGAAGCCTATGACGGCCACTTCAGCAGCAGCGATGAATTCCACGGTGGCTGGGATGTCTGTGAGCCATATGGGTTCCTGGGTAGTGCTGAGACCATCTGCGGTAAGAGGAGTGGAGGTGTGTGGGCAAAACACACCTTAACTCAGAAACTTCAGGGAACCCTCTAGGTTTGGAATGAAAATACACATGGTACTTTCACATTTCCCTGTCTTCTCCACATGACGAGCTTCTTTATGGCCACACCACCGCCCCACCCCCACCCTCACCCCCAACTTTCTTTTCCTTTTTTTTTTCTTTCTTTTACCCGAGGCTTCTTCAACATCTGCTGGAACCTCTGGAAGCAGCGCACACCCGAGGACAAATGAGAGGATCAGGCATCTAGACCTGGTGATGCCCATTGTTCTTCTCTGGTGCCGACCATAGACGACGTTGGGTGTGGGGGTGCCACTCCAGGACAGGCGGGTGAACTGAAGAGGCTGTGCGTTATTAGAGCTCTGGGAACATTGCAGCTGGCTCCATGGGGACCTTCACCTTCTGTGATAAATGGCTCAAAGTGGCAGGGCTCTGGAACATATCCAACCAGAAGAGAGTTGGGTCCACTCACTTAAATAATAAAAAATATGTAGGCGCTCTATGCCACTTATTGATTTAAGCAGGCTGTAAATATGGCTGGGAGCTGACCCGGTATCTCTCAGCTTACATTCTGGATGGGCGAGGTGAACACAAAAATCCATGATTTAAACATGTAACAGAGAGTGGTAAAACGTGGAAAAATCCATAGGCTGTTGTGAGAGAGACGGAGAACTCTTAGGGCCATGTAGGGTTTGAGGGAGGATGTCTGCCTCTAAATAATTACAGACTGAGGGCTGGATGAATAGACTCTGGACATCAAAATGTTGAAAGGACATGTATTGCTTTTCTTTGATTAGAGAAAATATTATAAGTGACAAAAGCAAGCTAAAAAGGCGAGGTTTATTTTGGTTCCCAGTTTGAGGGTGTGGTCAATCATGGCGAGGAAGGCACCAGGCAGGAGAGCAAGACAGCTGCTGGTCACACTACATCCACAGTCAGGAAGCCGAGAGGGGTGATGGTGTCCAGCTTGCTCTCTCCATTATAATTAGTCTGGGATCCCAGCATGGAATGATGCCATCTGTAAACCTACAGAAGGTGAGTCTTCCCACCTTCGTCAACCTAGTCTAGAAGCTCCTTCATGAGCACACCTAGGGGCTTTTCTCCTAGGTGGTCCTAGAGTCTGTCAAGCTCACAATCACTATTAACCATCCACAAGGGATTTCGTGGAAAGAGCCAAAATCTAGATGTGAAAATAGAATGTGGAAGAACTTTAGTCACTGAGAATTATGGGAAGGAAGAGAGCGATAGATGTGGAGGCCATCTTGTGATAGGTCTTTATGTGATGTAATAAAATAAAGTAGCATTGAAGCTTCAACTTCACTCAGTAGATGTTGGGAGCCCAGGCAGCAGGAGACAGTTTGATTTGACCCATGAGTCAAGTCTAAGAAGAGATTTCTACAGGCTGTGGGGTGTACAGCTTAGTCTTAGATGGAGCCATTTTAAGAAAATACTATACAATAAATGAAATTTAGAATGTTCATTCTCTGTATTATTAACATTTGCTGACCATTATATTGTGACAACCTGTTGGCAAGGACATAAATACCCCCTGTACTGTGGTTCTTATCCATACTTCATGCATAAGACGACTCAAAATGTGGGTCTTTAGGTACCATATTTGTTTGAAGGAAAAAAGGAAGGCAAATGAGGTTCTCAGTCACACACAATGATTTTTATTCTTTTCCTTTGGCGTTGTTTACAGTGTCTCCCACAAAAGAAGAGCTCCCATTGGCAGAGAAGACAATGGGATTCATCAAACCAGAAGAACCCAGTGGCAAGAATAAACTTCTGAACAGAAGGTCAAGGAGTCATTAGCAGTAGCTTGCCCATTTCTTGGCCTTCAGGACTTGAACTAGGAGAAGAGAGGAGGCCAGGGTTTTAAGTCTCGTTTGCAGGGAACACTCTGAGAGATGGGGTAAGATAAAACATATCAGTGATGAGGTGTGTGTGTGTGTGTGTGATAGAGAAAGGATCCATCTAGGAACAGGGAGGGAGGAGGGAGATCATGATGATCAACATGGTTGGGAGAATTCTTTTGGTGGGGAAGGTAGCGGGAGGGATGGACAGATGCACTCATTCTGTCCAGTCCTTCTTAATAGCCAGGTTCCATTCCCAGGTGAGGTGGTCCTGCTTGTCATCGTCGGTGAAGAAGGACTTGTTGTGGTAAGTGCCTCGGGCCAACATGCCCTTGGGAGCCTCCTCTACTGGCGTGAGAAACTCGTACTCCTCCGGTCGGGGCCCGTAGCTGCCAACCATGAATGTAGCTTTATCCACTGGGAAGAAAGAAAGGTCCATTAGTGCGAGAGTCTGGAGTCAGAAACGCACACTAAAAATGGGAGAGCCTGGAGTGCAGCTCACATGGTTGGAAGCTGAAGCAACAGTGTCCAAGCCTGACTGAACATCAGTTCTACCTGGGATATTTTTTCCTTTCTTTTTTTTTTTTTAAACTAAGCCAGATGTGCACAATCCCATTTGTAGCATCAGGGAAGCCAAGGTACGGACGAGTTTAAGAGCAGGTCGGGCTGCACACCCAGGACACCTTGTCTCAGAGACCAAACAATCCCTCCACACAAATATATTAAAGCATTCTTAAAACCCCAAATTCCTTTGAAAAACGTGACTCACTTTGCCACTCCCCACACTGGGTGTGTGTGTGTGTGGGGGGGGGGCTGAGGTTCAGTAAAAGTATCAGAGTTGATTCTGATTATTAAGCCAGAGTATTAGGCGACTTAAGTCGGTGGACTGGAAGTCTCTTTACAGAGATGTAGCAGATTGCACCATTAAAAACTAACAGACAACAGTCAGGTAGGCAAACAAGTTGAGACCTACATTCCAGCCCCAGTCTTGAAGCTAAGTAGCACGTAGGGCGTTCTGACTTTCTCTCTATAACAGACTTCAGGGGCCTCTTGTCTACAGTCATCCTACAAGCATCTTATTTGGAGAGGGTGACTATAACATCTAGGGGTAAGGATATGTAGAATTTAGGAATTCGAACCTTAGATGGGAGGGAAGATCAACAAATTGATCAGAAGTTTAAAAATGGGGAATTGGAGCAAGCGGTCAACCAACTGTACTTACGAGGGAGGGGAGTGCCGGGGTGTGAATTCACAACAGCTGGGGTTTAAATGGCAGCGGGCAGCCGGGAGGTCGGGTACAGCTGCCCTTTTAACTGTGGCACACTTTAGAGGGACAGCTGCATGCATGCCAGGGGCTGCTTGCACGCCGACGTGAGTCAGCACCGCCTCTGGGCAGGAAGTAGGAAATTGAGCTGGGTTTTCACCAGAGCAGATACTCGCAAGGCCAACCAGTGTTTCTCAGGCCCACAACCTTCTCTGGAATTTGATAGACAGGTTCCTAAGTCCTGCAGTCACATCAAATAATTTCCCTCAGCTCTTTTGTCGCTTTTGGGATAGGGCTCTGTTATATTGTTCCCCCATCTGGCACAGAGGGTAAGAAGGGCCAGGAAGGAATGTGGAAGTGTTTGGGTTACCTTTCTGCCCAAGGTACGTCAAGAAGGACAGCAGAAAGAATAGGTGGTTGGTTTTATACTTCAATTATACTGCTTTCTCTCAGCCCTAGAGAGAAATGTTCCTCATTTGTCTGTTAAGAGTCAGGAACACTGCCTCTCTGCCTCTCCTCCATATTGCACCCTTGATGCTAACCCCATCATTCTCTCTCTCTACCCCTCCTCCCCGTGATACCCTGATTCTCACCCCAACACATTACCTCTCTGCTCCCCCACCCCCCGCCCCCATGGAACTCCTGATACTCACCCCTAGGACACAATCCCAGGGCACCAGGTCTTCCTTGTTTTCCTTTTGTGGTTTCACACTGTGAACTGCTTTCACTTTTGAATATTTGGTGTATGTGTATGTATACATGCATGTGTGTAGGCCAGAAACTGATCTCAGGTGTTCTTTCCAGGTAACAGCCACTTTGGTGTTTGTCTCTTTGTTTTATTTTTTTGAAGCAGAATCTTTTCACTGCTCTGGAACTTACCAGTTAGTCTATGTTAGCCATCCAGGGATGCTCTGGGACCCTCCTGTCTCTGCATTTCCAGACTGGAATGCATACCACCATGCTGGCTTGCTTCTGTCAGCTCTAGGGCCTCAAACTCGTGTATTCACCAACAGCACTTTACCAACAGGGCTATTTCTTCCTCCACTTCTTCACTTTTGATGAATATTTTTATGACCTTGGATTCAATTCATCTTGATTCATCTCTCCATATGACTAACAAATTTAAATCCAGATTCCGAATGTTGAAGACCAGTAGTTTGCCTTATCTGAACTTGGCATTCTGAATGATGGTCTCAGTGTCTTTGTCTAAAGGGCCTGTCTCCCTTTCTCTAGAGTGGTCATGCCATCTACCTATACCTATACCTATACCTATACCTATACCTATACCTATACCTATACCTATACCTATACCTATACCAACTCTCATAAGTTTATAAGCAAAGAGAAGCAGTTGCAAACCATCTCTCACCTTTCATGCCAGTCCGGTATGTGTGTTGAACATATTTCAGGCCAGACACAATATCCTTATTCACCTGTAGGTGAGAAGCCCACGAACAATTCAGATTAGAGACTCTTCCTGGTTTTTCTGTTTTGTTTGTTTGTTTGAATATTTCCTGCCCATCCCATCTAGCTAAAGTGAAATTGGAGAGACCCAATCACAAGACTTGATGCTGCCAATGTAGGTCTCATCCTTGACTGCTGTAATAGTTCTCCATTTAATTGCTTTTGGGGAGTATGTTAATGAAAACAGTGCCTCAGTATTCTTCCCCATGTTTCTCCTTCCTTGGTGGCTTGGGCAATAATCTCTAGCCCTGTCTCCTTGATGCTGCTAGCAAAAACATGGCCTCTGTCTCAGAGAAGGTTACAAAAATACCAATGGAAAATTTTATGTCAGTCTGTGAACACCATATCCTCAGAAATGATCCACCTAGCCTATGAAAAACAAACAAGATGGAGTGAAGTGGTAATGGAAAATCAGGCCTAGGAGAGGCTGCATAACTGAGACTGGAGCCTAGAGGGAAGGTTATGGGTCACCAAAACACCCTTTCCCATTAATAATGGATGGAGCCCACTGGTACCCAGCATGCGCTTCCAGACTCTCTCACCACGGACATTATCCGAGCTATTTCTACTTTCCATAGATGAAAATCCACCAGGTCAGAATGGAATTGCAGACAGTCTAGCATTTTGTTTTCCATGACTCATTATACCTGGGCCTGAGTGAGCTGTCTGTTAGGTTTTCACTGCGGTCATGTCTATACAAACAAGTTAAGGAGAACACTGACTCATTAGCTGTAGGCCTCGGGAACGTTCAACACCAGAAGGACAAAAGCATCTCCGGATACTTTCCTCCATGAATAATTACAGCTGTCTGTACACATAGTGGGTACAATAGTTAAGACCAAACTGCCAGGGCTCTCCTTCATTCTCCTGATGGTGAAACAGCCCAAGGGCAAACACTGTCACCTGAGAGTCTAAACCTTCTAGGTTAGCATGGGTGATAAATCAGCCAAAGACAGCCAGAATGAAAACAACCTTACGCAGAGACGAAACGAAGCCCACTTCCTTACTCACCCCCATTCTTACATCTAGCCCAAGGGAACAGGAGAAATGAATGCATCTTTATACAAGCCTTCAGCCTGATCCTTAGGCCCAGTGGGACTACTTAGCAGGATCGACAATCCAACAGTAGCAAGAATTTTAAAAAGATGCATCTGCTGTGTGACTGCTGCTCCACTTAATAGAAACATACTCAGGGCAGAAAAAAGATGAATATTTATATGTATTGCTACTGGATCTCCCTACCCCCAACCCCCAAAGCAAGAAGTTTGGATGACAGGAATGAACCTGAGGACTGTGGAAGTCAGAGATGCTTCATGCACTGAAGAGGGGGTACAGAGGGTGGGGACCCACAGAATCACCCTCATCTGGGGTTCTAGGCTGTTGTCAATTTTAGGATAAGAAGAAAAACACTGAGAGAAACAGTGCTGGGGGATCGTAGGTAACCGCTATTATAAACGCGGTGTCCTTGAACATTCGTCAAGAAATGTCAGTAAAGATTTAAATAGCTTTTTCATTACTCTTTACTGTGATTGGGGGCCTTCTAACTGTAACTCCAAGCCACAACAAACTGGAGACTGATTCAGCTTTACTTGGATACAGACAGAGTGGTCTTAACCTTGGCGGGGCCTGAGGCAAACTTCAGAAGAGGATTTGACTCAGGGGCACCTTGTGTGTTATGATCATAAAAAGAGAAAGCGGAGTAAGAATATGTTCTATGGGCATGTGGGGGAAGGGAGTGCCTTAGCAGGACCATGTCGCGGTATCCCTTCCCCGTGAGGGACCAGACACAGACACAGTATAGTATAGACGGGTATTCAGGGCATGGGGAGGGGAGTTGAGAGGGTAATAGAGGCAGAAAGGCAGAGAGAAGCAGAGAATAGAAAAGTAGAGACCAGCCATGAACATGTGGAGAGTGGGAGGAAGGGAATGGGGAGAGAGGAGAGCCCAAGAGGGCAAGAGAGAGACAAGAGAGTAAGAGAGAGAGGAGGGGCAAGCAGCCCCTTTTATAGTGGGTCAGACCTACCTGACTGTTGCCAGGTAATTGTGGGGAGGAGCATATCTGACTGTTAGGAGGTAACGGTGGGGTAGAGCTTAGACAGAATCCTAACAATGTGCAGCCCAAGCCTCTCCAGAATCACCTATATTCATAGGCCTCTGCTCGTCTTCTTATTTAGTCAAAGGCTGCTTCATTTGTAAACACAAGTTTTCTAAACTGACAGCACAGCAGTGGAAATGATTAAACTCTAGACTGGTGTGAAGTTGTTCTGTGCATCTTAGATGTGAGACTCTCCCACGTGCTCTAGTCATGAACAGCATAGAAGGAAGCAAAGCCATCCACAGCTCAAGTGACGGTTGTGTAGGTGTCAACAAATATTTCCAGGATGAAGAGACTTTAGGCATTTTAGTATGTGGAAGGGGGTGGCTGACGAGACACCTTGAATCATATCCTGCGCCCAGGAGAAAGATGGGCCCAGTGTGCACCAGAGAGAGCACATGGGGTCTTCCCTGGTGGAGCCCTGGAGAACATGACCGAGTGGAAATGACGGACAGCCAAGGCAAACAAACCCTGAGATGCAAAACAGTGTGTCTCTCACTTATTTGCTTTCAAAAAAAGTCAAGGTTATTTTTTTTTCCGGGATCTGTAATTACTCACATATGTCTACTCATGAGCAGTGAGCTTATGTCTTGTTTAGATTTGCTATTATCTGGTCCCCTGCTCCACAACTGCCAATCCCTAGCTACTTTGTTAGGACCACGGTTCCTGCATCTGAATGATCACTGAGCAGTTGGGGTATCCTGTTTTCTTTTCCTATTCATTGAATCATTGGTTTATCCATTTCTTGCCATAGACCTATGAAGACTTGTCATTTACAAAGTCGTGTGGAACAGTGGGAGGAAGGAACACACAACTTTAGCCTGCTTCTGGTGCTTAGGTTGTGGAAGGAAGAATCAGCACAACACCCAGCAGTGTGTGCCACAAGGACATACACAGCAGGAGTTCCGAGAAAGGGGGACAGTGTCCCCCGCTAGGGAATGGTGGCAAGTAAGGGCGGATCTCCACAGGAAGAGCTCAGAAGTGGAAACAGGTTACTCCAGAACCAAGCTGCAGAAAGGACACTGACAGCCACCACCAAAACAACAGTGACATCAACAGAATACCAGCACAATAAGGCAAGAAATGGGTTATAGGAAAGTTAAGAGTGCATGCGGGAGATACTTACTTTGAAGTTAATTTTGACTCTGTATTCAATACCTTCCTTTAGCACAAATACATCCTTTTTGAGGGCCTCGAGATCACCTGTAGAAGAGGAGTTACAAAGTTACTCTCCCCATGAACTGGCACATATGAAAGCTAAGGTTCCGCATCTTCTGCTGGGTCCATCTGGGTTACACGATTCATAAGAGTCCTATTCAGAAAGAGTGTAAGATTAGTACACACACACACACACACACACACACACACACACACACACACACACACAAGCTGAAATCTTACAGTTTAGTTATTTTTAAAAACCACAGAAATATAGTAAAGGGTTTTCCTACAAATTTGATGTCAATGCCAAAAATTATACTTTCCTTCCCATAATTAGTTGTGAAGATAAATCTCTTTTTTTCCCCCAAAACTTCCAATCAGTACTGAGGAAGATAACTATATTTTATTGTTTTCATTTTTTATTGGATATATTCTTTATTTACATTTCAAATGTTGTCCCCTTTCCTGGTTCCCCCCTCCCCAGAAAATCCCATAAGCCATCTCCCCTTCCTCAATCAACCCTCCCCCGCTTCCCTGTCCTGGTATTCCTCTACACTATAGCATCAAGTCTTTCCAGGACTAAGGGCCTCTCCTCCCTTTGGTGTCTAACAAGGCCATCCTCTGCAGCCTATGTGTCTGGAGCCATGGGTAACTCCATGTGTACTCTTTGGATGATGGTTTTGTCCCTGGGAGCTCTGGGGGTACTGGGTGACTCATAATGTTGTTTCTCCTATGGAGCTGCAAACACCTTCAGCTCCTTGGGTCCTTTCTCTAGCTCCCCCACTGGGGACCCTGTGCTCAGTTCAATTGCTGGCTGAAAGTGTCCCCCTCTGTATTTGTCATGCACTAGGAGAGCCTCCCAGGTGATCGCTATATCTGGCTCCGGTCAGCCAGCACTTGTGGGCATCCACAATAGTGTCTGGGTTTTGTAACTGTATATAGGATGGATCCCTGGGTGGGGTAGTCTCTGGATGGTCTTTCCCTCAGACTCTGCTCCACCTTTTGTCTCTGTATCTCCTTCTGTGGGTATTTCTCCCCTTGTCTACAAAGGACCCAAGGATCCATACTTTGTTCTTCCTCCTTCTTGGGCATCATTTGATATGTGAAATGTGTCTTGGGTATTCCAAGCTTCTGGGCTAATATCCATTTATCAGTGAGTGCATGCCATGTGTGTTCTTTTGATTTTATTGTTTTCAATAACAAAAAAGTGTCAATCAATCAACCAGCCTAGAGGAAAGTGAGCTAATATATTGTCTATTGGAAACTTCATGCATATACATAGCTAGATGGACACATGAGGGTTTCTTTCAAAAAAAAAAATATAGATATATAAGAGCATCAGCCTTTGGTTTTCAGAGAACTGATAGGCTTCAAGAAAATTTCCCTCCATCAATTCATACAATTGATATTAACGATTGATAATATATGGTATTTTCCAGCTTTAAAGATTTATATAATTTCTATACATTTTTATAATCTTAAATGTTTATAATTATTTAACTAAGTGCTCACTTTGGACTTACTGGACTTGCATTTTCAACATTTTTTTAAAGGAAGATGATTCCAATCGTAACAGCTTTAGGGTTCATAACCCTGAGATCTGCCGTTAATTCTTAGGCCCTGCTTAGGGAAGCTGTGACGCTTTCTTTAGTCTTTCCTCCATATACTCCTGTATAGCTCAGTTGTGTATATATGCATATACATGTGCATGTGTGCACATATGTATGTATGTGCGTATGTGCATGTATATGTGTATACTTCAGGTAAGTGTTTGACTTCATAAACTATTATATGACTTTAAAGCTCAGCACTTTCTCTAGGACAGAAAACCAAATCCAGGTTTTCTCTTCTGAGAAAGGAGGACAAAGACCAGGCTCTCCTGCCTGGTCCTCCTTCCCGTCTGGACGTGTCCTCAGCAGCTCCAGGCCTGCTGTTGCAGTCATACCTGGTTACGTGACACGGAGTGCAAGAGGAGGGCGGAGTCTGGGTGAGAGAGCGAGTTACTGCCCGGGGTGATGCTGTAGCTGCAGTGTGGGGCCATGCATGTGTGCGTCCGGGTGTCTGCTCTACTGATTTCAGTTGAACAGGAAGCCTGTCCTCTCAGGCCCTGATTTCCTCCCCTTGACAGAAATATCCTTATAAGGTAAAGCGCACACGCCCTGTGAGAGGAAGCTCTGCTGCTAAACGCACTGCTCCAGACCCATGCTTTCCTCAGGCTTCTGCAAAGCTTTGACTTTGGCAACAGAGTTCCCCTTCCAGATCTACCTTGGATGGATGCCCCTGATTTGGATTCATGACCCTTTCCCCAACCCCCAACGGGTGATTATTTTTCCATTAAGCCCACCTTCCCAGTTTCTGCTCATCTTCTCAAGACCTGCCTAATGAAAACAGTTGGCTGTTAGTCACAAAAGGTGAAATAAACACCCATTATTATTTTTGAGTTTTGTCAGAGAAATTGCTTAGGAATGGAGTTTTAAGCTTTGGGTATGCCAAGCAGGGTGTGTCTGCCATTATTCAGGAGGTGTTGGGGTTTCCTCCCCTTCCACTGAGGCCATGGCTAGTATAAGATCAGCGCTTTCACTGGTGTTTAAACCATACAAATATTGTAAGTCTAGCGGTGCACAGCGTCTGTCTCAGCATTGCCGCCAGCACTGTCTCCTACAAGAACGGCTGTTTCTTCTGCCACATGAACACAGATCTGAAGCAAATGAATGCATCAAGTGAGTAACCGAAGGCTGAAGAGACTGCTCGGTCAGTAAAATGCTTGCCATGTGAGCAGGAGGATTTCCTGAGCCCACATTTAAAATATTCTGAAATAAATAAATACCCCCTCCCAATAAATAAAGCTGTGCACTCGAGCTCTGGCACTCCCCAGTCAGGCAGACTCGTCCGAGTGAGAGACCCTGAGGTGCACTTTCGTGACTGATGGTTGTTGTGGGAGGACCCAGTTCATTACGGACAACGGTGCCCCTGGACTAGTGGTCCTGGTGCTTTAAGCAAACAGGCTGAACACACTTTGGGGAACAAGCCAAGCCAGTCAGTAGATACCTGAGGCTAACTCGCGTGCACACGTGACCTCTTCACATGAACACAAATACAGAATCAGAATAGTGCACAAATACACACATACCCACAAAGGTGTATAACTCTCTATCGTTCCATTACACTGAGTCAGGAGCTGGATTTTTCATTAAATACGGCAAAAAGTGGACACTGGGAATGCAAGGGTTTGTGGACTGGTCCCAGCGCATGCATCTCCAAGGGCCACCTGACTAGTTTTCTCCCGTGGGAATTGGGGGCAAAGATCAAGTTTTCCCTGTGACATCTTAGATAGTAGAGATGTGTTCACTTACCAGTAAGGTCCATAGTGATGGGTCCTGGTGCACTGTCACAAACAAGGCTGAGCCGGGTGACAGTCACATTGGGAACTGTCGGGTCTGTAGAGTTCAAAAGAAACTGTAAGCACATGGAAGGGTATTGTATGGTGTGTGTGTGTGTGTGTGTGTGTGTGTGTGTGTGTGTGTGTGTGTGCAAGTGCATTGCATGGGAGCATGCATGAGTGTGTGTGCAAGTGTGTGCAAATGCATGCATGGGAGTGTGCATGTGTCTGTGCATGTGTGCATCTGTGTGTGTGCGAGTGTGCAAGTGTGCGAGTGTGTGTGTGTGTGTGTGTGTGTGTGTGTTTCACATTGTGGATGATGGAAGAGAATGTAAAGAGAAAATTAAATCTCTGTGTAGCAATAGAAACAGAATGGCAGATTCACTATGCTTAGCATTGACATAGAAATGTCAGAACTGTGATTTTCTAATGCAGGCATTATGGAATGTGTTGGCTACTTTCAGGTCAAGTTGGCACAGGTCAAAGTTATTTTGGAAGAGTGACCCTTACTTGAGACAGTGCTCCTGTGGGCAAGCCAGGAGTGCATTTTCGTGATTGATGATTGTCGCGAGAGGGACCGGCTCATATGGAGTGTTTCCCCTAGGTTACTGTTTCTGGGTGCTATAAGAAAGTAGACTGAACAAGCTATTGGGAGCAAGCCAGTAAGCAGCATCCCTCCATGGCCCTCCACTTCAGTGTCTGTCTCCAGGTTCTTCCCCAGTGCTCCTGGCCTGTCTTCCTTCAGTGATGCACTGTGATTGTGGAAGCGTAAGACAAACAAACACTTTTCTCTCTAAACTAAGACACAGACCTATCTTAATTATAAGTCTCAAATATGAGACATTGTCTATTCAGGCTTGTTACCATGTCTTGTTCTGGCAGTGTGTGTGTGTGTGTGTGTGTGTGTGTGTGTGTGTGTGTGTGTGTGTTTGAGAAATAGAGAGAGAGACAGAGAGACAGAGAGAGATAGAGACAGAAACTGAGATAGAGGAATAGTTAAGAAACATCCAAGAAAGAGAAAAACAAAAAACAAACAAAGAAAAAAAACCAGTAGCGACTGGTGGAGACCGGAATCGAGTGTAGCTGTGTTCTGAAATTCTACGTGCCCCATGTGGGTAATTTTTGTCTGCCTCACCTCTGACTCTCACACAGTCTCCAAAGAAAACTTAATTATACAGTCCAGGACCTTAGGCAGCATGTACAGAGGGTGCCTCACCCACCTAACCTGGAAGCCCTTTGCTCCTGACTGTGGGTAACAGCAGTGCATGTCCCCGTGGAGGCCTTGCCCTGTCCCTCCCGCCCTGCCCCACCCTACCCCCACCCCACCCCCGCACACACACCCGCTACCACGGGGACATCTCCCAGCAGTGTTTTCTTGTACTTGGTTAGACTCTCGTCATCCTTGTCCATCTCCTGCAGCTCCTTCAGGGACTTCTGAGGGGGCGGTTTGTAGTTGAGCTTGCTGTCCAGATCATCCTCTCCATCCTCCAGTTGTGGCTGTGCATCCTTCTCTGTCATCTTGATTGTTCTGTATTTCAGAGAGAGAAGGATGGTCCATTAGCCACTAGGGTTGCTATTGGTACCACCTTATTAGAGACCTGTATTCATTGGTGATTTTCAAATTGTTCCTCAACACGTCATGAAATATATAGCATTTCCAGTCATTTCTCTGATTCGTCTTAATTTTTGTTTATAGAATATATGAGTGCACTGTCTCTGTCTTCAGACACACACCAGTAGAGGGCAATGGATCCCGTTACAGATAGTTGTGAGCCACCATGTGGTTTCTGGGGATTGAATTCAGGACCTCTGGAAGAGCAGTCGTTGCTCTTAACCTCTGAGCCATCTCTTCAGCCCCTTGTTTATAGAATAAGGCTGTAAGACTAAACAACTTTCTTGTGAATGACACACTACAGTGAAGAAACGTAGCACAAACAATCCCGGCGACCGACCATTCTACCTTTGCTCCGGTGTTAATCCCAGTGTGCGCAGTCTGAGTTTCGCTGACTTATGGACACAGGTCGATTATCTGTGGTCAGATGACTGATTTCTTCTCATTAACGTTCTCTTTCCTTGAGTACTTATCAGACCTTAAAAGGGAACTCTGGGGGAAGCAGACTTCTAACGCCTGGCTGACACTTATGAACGTCCCCACTCCATGCTGTTAATCACAGCTTTAGAGCAGATACTGGGCAGGTTCTGGGTTCTCCTTGAGGGCCCACCCCCACCTGTAACACCCATGCAGCTCTGCAGCTAATGATTTTCATTGGCGACCGATTCCTTCTACTCTGTATCTTGTGTTCTTTTGATGTACCACCAAATAGCAAAGGACTTAAGTTCTTCTAGGCGAGCCGGTAAGTACGAATTTGTTATCAGGGGCCTTGGGCCGGCTTCCCGTTTTCTTTTGTATTTCCCTGTATTTCTAATGATCTCATGCTATCTAAACACTTCAGGTTAATTATGAGTGTGGCCTAATATAAAATCATCAGCTTAAGAGATTATGAGATTTTTTTTCTTCGAATTTTTTTTTAACTCGATGGCACGACATTTATACGTGACAACATTGTGGGTCTGTGTCAAAAGGTCGGACACACCCACAAAATCTCACCTGAGCAGAGCATGATGCATTCCTTCTCTAATCAGTGTCTGCATTTACTTGACTTGTGTAAACAAAATTGAGAAGGAAATGGAGTAATACCTTTGTGTGTGTGTGAGTGTTGGTGATCATCTGCTGATACCGCTTTTCAGAGTCCAAACAAGTAAAATAGTCCACCTTCTCATTGAATCACTGGGAAAATTGAGACCCGATGGTTCCTCATGGCACAGCTGTGAACGTCCTAGTGTGTGGCTGAAGGCAATGGGACATGCTGCCTGGGTGACTCCCAGGCAAGGATGTCAAAACCTCCATTTCTCATAAGTCACACACCTAAGACATTCTCTATCACATCATCTTATCCATAAGAGACACTGGGAATGGCTGTGAGTTCTCTGGGGATGAGGAAATTGATGGAACAATTTGATTGATTGCAGTTCTCTGTTTCAATGTTACTAATGCAACAAGAAGGAAAATAGCTTAGAAACGAAGGCAAACAAAAGCAAATTTATGGAATGAGAGATAGAGAAGTAAATGGTAGAGCGTGGAGAGGGGATGAAGGAAAGGTTGAGATGGAGGAAGGGAGAGAGAAACAAGGGTCCTCTTCATTTGTCTACCAGCAAAACGTCAGGCCAAACACCAAAGCCCCGAGTAGCTCTGAAAACCACATTGCAATGCCCAGGTCCACTTCCTACACAGAAAGGAAGCAGATAGGCCAGTTACTATGGTAACCCTTGTCTCTCTTAAACCACTGGCATCGCTCAAAGAGGAGACTCCAGAGATCAGCAGTCAAGACTCCAGAGATCATCAGGGAAAGCATAATGACTAACCCAGCTCACATCCCAAGCCGCATGCAGAGGAAGAAGAGAATGAACTAGAAGTAAAAATAAGGAAGGCTGCAGTGGGTGGATGTGGCAAGTTGAGGACAACTTTTAAGGGGCTGATGCAAAGTAAGTTAGATAAGACGAATCAGATGACACACATTCTCATCTGGTGGCCACGGCAGCTTAACGGACAACCAGAGTGGAGAGTCCATGACCAACCCGACAGAGCATGAGGCTATTTGCATGGACAAGCACAACTCAGTTTACAGGAAAGAACCTTCTGGAATACAATTCTAACAGTTCCCCATTGAACGCTCGACTCTTGGATGGTGTCACTATATCCAGTCATTAGTTCACAATCTCATTGCGTGCAAAAGCTGTAGATTCCAGCTCTTGAAAAGAGCACAAGAAAGAGGGAGGAAAAGAACGGAGGAGAGAGAAAGAGGGAGGAAAAGAACGGAGGAGAGAGAAAGAGGGAGGAAAAGAACGGAGGAGAGAGAAAGAGGGAGGAAAAGAACGGAAGAGAGAGAAAGAGGGAGGAAAAGAGGAACGGGGGAGAGAGAAAGAGGGAGGAAAAAAGGAACGGGGGAGAGAGAAAGAGGGAGGAAAAGAGGAACGGGGGAGAGAGAAAGAGGGAGGAAAAGAATGGGAGAGAGAGAAAGAGGGAGGAAAAGAGGAATGGGGGAGAGAGAAAGAGGGAGGAAAAGAACGGAGGAGAGAGAAAGAGGGAGGAAAAGAGGAACGGAGGAGAGAGAAAGAGGGAGGAAAAGAACGGAGGAGAGAGAAAGAGGGAGGAAAAGAGGAATGGGGGAGAGAGAAAGAGGGAGGAAAAGAATGGAGGAGAGAGAAAGAGGGAGGAAAAGAGGAACGGGGGAGAGAGAAAGAGGGAGGAAAAGAGGAACGGGGGAGAGAGAAAGAGGGAGGAAAAGAACGGAGGAGAGAGAAAGAGGGAGGAAAAGAGGAACGGGGGAGAGAGAAAGAGGGAGGAAAAGAGGAACGGGGGAGAGAGAAAGAGGGAGGAAAAGAATGGAGGAGAGAGAAAGAGGGAGGAAAAGAGGAACGGAGGAGAGAGAAAGAGGGAGGAAAAGAGGAACGGGGGAGAGAGAAAGAGGGAGGAAAAGAGGAATGGAGGAGAGAGAAAGAGGGAGGAAAAGAACGGGGGAGAGAGAAAGAGGGAGGAAAAGAACGGAGGAGAGAGAAAGAGGGAGGAAAAGAATGGGGGAGAGAGAAAGAGGGAGGAAAAGAATGGGGGAGAGAGAAAGAGGGAGGAGAGGCTGACACAGGACTTGCAAACCTGTAACTGTGTGGGCGATGCCAAATCAATTCTTCCATCTGGGTTTTAATCTTATTCAGAAATCCGATTATTTATGATTTGAATTTATTATTATTTGAATTTTCATAATTAATTGCAAACGTATAAATATCTCATAAAACCGAGACAACTTTTTAAAGATGTTGAAGACTAGAAGACAATGTATGGTGTCTGGAACTGGGGCAGGAAAAACAGGAATTTCCAGAGCCGCATTACAATAATTTGACAATAATCGTAGCATAAGAAGAAGATAGGGGACCGGATGACCCAAAGTCGCTCACTGTGGAAAGGTGGCTATTACAGTAAATAAACACAAAATAACTGAACGGGTGATTCTCCATTGAAGCCGCACGAAAGCTTGTTGGTGAGCTCCTACCGTTTACAAACCCTTCCCGTCAGAGCACACTGACATTTCAGTTGCTGGTCAGAGCCAGGGAGGAAATAGAAGCTGGTAATTTCTATAAGGTCCAGCTGGTCTGACTGGTGATTCTTCACGTTTTGGAGATGACAGGACTCTTTCAAAAATCTGCTAAGCAGAGGCTGGAGAGATGGTTCAGTGATTAAGAGCACCAGCTGCTCCCCCAAGGGACTCAGTTTTGATTCCTAGCACCCGTGTGGTAGCTCATAACCACCTGTAACTCTAGGTCAGGAGATCCATCCCCCTCTTCTTGCTTCTGTGGTACACACACAAGCATGCATGCAAAACAGTCATACGCGTAAAAGTAAATATTAAAACAAAAAACTCTTTAAAAATATAACAATCACCCTGGTCTTTAGTCCAAAGAGGAAAAGAATAAGGTTGATTCTTTACTCCTTTAGACCATAGATCCACAGACCCTGAAACCCTTCATAATCTTATCATTGTCTAAGGCAATGTCTAAGGTTAAACATGGCCTTGAACCTGTAACTTCCTGGTGAATGCCATCCAGTTGATTGCTGTTGAGAAAGTTCCCTTCCTTCTGAGGCATTGCTGGATGGTTGAGATTGAACCCAAAAATCAAGACCGTAATTATCCTCCCAAAATGTTGGATACACAGAACCAGAGGCTATCAGGTGATATCTGGGTCTTATGAGTGCAGCCACGCGGCTAGTGCTTAGATCTATTCGATTTGCAGGTGACTATCTCCTTACTGAACAGCACCCCCTCACATACGGAGGTTGGTTCCGGCTCTCTGGCAATGAACTCCAGGGCACATGTTTTGGAAACGAGGACCCTCCTTTCTTTATCTCCAGAGATGGTCTTTAGATGAGTCCCTGTCCCCAGTTGTGTGACAGCTGAATCACATGGTTCAGTTACACTTCATTAGTGTATTTGAGAGAAGATGATACGTGTTTAATTATTTGGATTTCATATTATTTTCTGAAAGGTGCCACAGTTTACAAGGCTAGCCATTCCTCTAGGCTCTGCCCAATAGCAGCTACCTAGCAACAGCTATGGTGCGAGCCAGGAGAGCCAGGGGTATAAGAATACTGCTCTTAGCATTCTCTCTCTCTCTCTCTCTCTCTCTCTCTCTCTCTCTCTCTCTCTCTCTCTCTCTCTCTCTCTCCATCTCCTATTCTCTCTCTTCCCCACTTGTTCCCAGCTGGTGTATTCCTCTCTCTCTTCTCTCTCATTCTGTCCTCTGCCCCACCCCCTCCCACCCCGGTCTCTACCCCTTTTCTAGGTCCCCCTGCCTTTCCCCAAGAAATTTCCTTTTGTACTCCGCCTGTCTTATGGTGGTGATTCCTCAGGGGAGCACCTTGGTAGGGCCTGCGGAGGTGCGCCCTCCCGCCTTATTATATGGCCGTTTTATAAAACACAACATGCATAACCTATCTTTTTCTCCCTAAGACGTAAATCACCTTTCTTTTACCTAAACCTTTTGCATCACAAAGACTATCATAAAACACTTACTGAACTGTTCTGAGTCCAAACTTAGCAATTACACACTTGGTGCATCCCATGAGTTACTGCCAGGGGTCACCAGACACTGAGCGGGAGACAATGTGAGCGACATGTTACAGGAACAGAAAAAGACAGGAGAAGTAGGAAATAGGACTTAACCTCGGGTCAGCGTACACATGTCCGGCTGTTAATATAGCTTCATATGAGTTGACAGCCATAAAAATATGAGATCCTACGTTTGTAGGAAATTCATCCCATCCCAGGTGACTTTAGCAAAGTGACCTTCATGTTTGATAAAGCATGGACTTTGAGGATGGCGAACCAGGGGCTCAAAGCCTGGCTACAAAACCAACTTCTCATAGGACCTAAGCAAGCCATTAACACCCACCGGAGATGTAGGGCAAATGAGCCTTCCCATGGCATCATATGACTGAGCTAGAGGCTGTGTTGGCCGGTAGGTGTTTAATAAATATTCATTCCTTTCCATGTCTTCCCTCCTGGCCCTGCCATTATGTGTTTTGTGGGACGTGAAGTCCTGAGGAGGAAGAGCTTCCCCTGGGTATAAATTGACCGTGTGTAGCCCTTCCTACCCCATAGGCAGTCTGTTTCTCTGCCGTGTAAGGACAGGACCTGAAGTTTAGAAACGTGTGAGGATTATTTATAAAAGAAATCCAATGTCAAAACGGGACAGGAACTACTGCCTTCCTTTTGAAATACCTCCCATTAACAATTCCATTTTCGATTTTATTTCTTGGCCTGTTGCCTGACAGAAGGTTCTCTCCGAATGAGAAGATGAGTCAGTGGGCTGAGAGAGCCTTAGCAGACAAATCGCCTCTGGCTCTGGGGGAAAATGCAGGCAGATCTAACTACGCTGAAAGGCTGGGTCGGCTGGGGTCTCACCCTGCGCCTCTGAGTCACTGAGGGAGAGAAATGGAGAGCTGTGTGTGTGCGGTGCGGGTGGGAAGAGCAAGAGCAGGGGACTTCCCACTGAAGGGCCCAGAGCCCAGAGTGGGGTTCTTGCTGAGATCTGCGCATGTCACAGCCCGCTCTGCGGCTTTGCTGCTGCCTGGTTTCAGCAGACCCCAGATTATCAGCCAGGACATCCACAAGGCCTCTTCTGTTGCTTCTGGAGGAACTCCTTCAGTATTTCTAGTCCCACGAAAGATTTGACCCTCTCTGGGGCATCCCGAGGCCGTTTTCTTCCAAGGCAGCTGCATGGGCTTCCAAAACTGGACGAGAAGCTCCAAGCTAGTGACTGAGAGGAACCTGTCTTGTATGATGCAACGAAGGGGACATAGTTCTAGAAAGCTCTCTCTCTCTCTCTCTCCTCTCTCTCTCTCTCTCTCTCTCTCTCTCTCTCTCTCTCACACACACACACACACACACACACACACACACACACACACCCATCTTCTTAAAAGACAAGGTCTCACTCTGTATCCCTGGCTGACCTGGAGCTCACAGAGATGCCCTGCTTCTCACATGCTGGGGTTAAAGTCAGGCCCCACCACTCACTCCCACAGAGAACCAGAGATTCACCTTTCCCTCCCTAAGAGAAACAGCCTGTTACTTCCTGTCTGTGCATTCCAAGCGCGCTCTCCCAGCTCTGTTTTTTGGCACAGAAAGAGATAAGAGTAAGAATCACTATGTTCCCCCCCCTCCCCCGTGTGACACTCTGCTTTCACAAATACCACTTTAAATAATCTTCAAAGGCAGCCATGCTCTGGGAGCCATGACTAGGCAAAAAAACAAAAAACAAAACAAAACAACAACAACAAAACTAGACACAGTCACCGAAGGTCTGAAATTAATGTGAGACGTCAGAGACAATTTCATGGACACTTGAACTTAGATGATCAGATCCCTGAGGAAGGCACCAGGTAGTTTTAGCCAGCTTCGGTTGAGGAAACCAGAGTACTATCAATAAAGGACAACCTGGTAAGATGTTATTGTTTGGATGAAAATACCGGTGATCTTTCAGGAGCAAGCAAGACCTGGGGCCCGCAAGACTCAGCCCACTGTCCACCAATGCAGTCCACTCCAGAGGCACCCCACATGTGGGGTTGGAGAAATCTTCTTCCACGGACAATGTCTAAAGCGTTCAGCTCTTTTACTGTACCAGTACATAAGAGGCTGGACACTTCCTTAATATTCTTCTCCATTCTCTCAGTATGAAAATCTTGAGTTTCTCAATACTTGGCACCCAGAGGGCCCTGAGCCAACACTGGCTGTCTGTTCTCTCTGCTTAATTTTCAGCCCACGGGCCTTCTCCCTTTTCCTGTTAGCTCAAGTTTGTCACGTATCGTATTCCCGTAAATCCCCCTCAGAATAACTCTGCTGCTCTGAGCTTCCAGTGGGAACCAAACTGCAACTGCTCACGGCAGGTCTCCCTGGGACAGACCCCACTCTCCAAAACGGTGAAGAACCAAATTCCACAGGCAAAAAGATGCCCACGAGGTTTAAACCGGCTAGCCCTGGTCGTCCCTCGCTGGCACAGTGTGGGGCATGTGGAAGGAGAGTTGATCCTGTTCCATCAGAAACCCTCGGGACTCACAATAGAATAAGCTCCCTTTGTCACTAAACTTGCACTGCATTTGAAACGGGCAGGGGATACACTCTTAGAAATGCCACTGAGAGAAATGGCACCTGCTGGTGACAAATTCCCAGCTAGCAGGTCACCACTGGTATCTTCTTGAGTTCTCCTGTGGGGAATCCAGCGAGCGTGCCAAGCCTGACTTCAGGAGGCTCTTAAGTGTCTTTGTGAAGGGGTGGCTTGGGGGCCTTCCTGTACAGGACGTCTGACTCCCTTACTCAGTGAAAACCTGCTCAGGGTTTCTCAGACCTATGCTACAAGTTACCCCGATGGGGCATTTAGCACTTGCTCCCTGGAAAGGCTGATAAAGAGAGGAGAGCATTCCAAGTCATGTCTAAAGCCCACTAGCAAGACCAAAGCTCAGACCACGACAGCTGGAAGGCCCACTGAACACGTTTATAGCAGGGCCCACGCAGGGCCCAGCAGGCTCTCCTAGGGTCTCTCCCACAGTTCTGCACCAGTTCCCCTTGATGGGGAGGGAGGGCTGCTTAGATATTTTGGCAGCCTCAGTGAATATCTTCCTGCCCATCCCACCGCAGGAATTTAATTCCTCTGTTTTTGCTAATGGCTTAGCATTTGACAGCTCTGAGCCATATTTTCACTCTTTTCAAACAGCCTCTTTAAAGTGCGCTTAAAAACAGGAAACCGCACATCTCCACCCCAGCACAAGCGGCCGTCCATCCACCAGCACGGTCCGTATCAGCTCAGAGGTAGGGCTTTCCTTTTCCTGAGTTTAGCCAAATTCCAGCTCCTGCCTGGCAAGGAAACCACCCAGTACCGCCCCACCCCGCCCCGCCCCCATTCCAGGTATCCCCAGATCCCTTCTCTAGAACATTCTGGTAGCAGGGTACTCTCTCCTACCTCCTTCAGCTCAGCTCCCCTTCTCAGGGCTGACTTCCCCTTTTCTGCTCCAGCAATCTCTTTAGTACTTTCTTATCATGTAGTTTAAAGAACCACCCTTCTTAAAAACAGCAACAGCTCCCCAGGCAAGGGCAGTAGGGTGGTTCTGAGATTTCCTGCATGACTCTGCGCCCACCTGCAACCTCCCCCACCTCAGGCATTTCAACTTACATTCCAGGCTCCTGTCGGCCCTGAGTCTCCTAGGTTACCTCTGTCTCTCAACTCTGACTTCTGAGTACTGGCAGTTAGAACAGGAAGGAAGTTAGTGAGAGAGAGAGACTAGAGAGGGGAAAAAATGTTTTAAACCTACTTGACGAGGAAACCCTGGGCTGTCTCGATTCCTGCTCTGCCTATCTTCCGATCAGCCGTCTGAGCTGCATTCTTGACAATTAATGACACATGTGGAGCGAGCCAGCCCATGTGACACAGATGCATGAGTGTGCATGCTGGGGGAGGGTCCCTGTAGCCATGTGTGCTTTGAATGGTTGTGTGTGCGTGTCTAAAAGCCATAATCTTGGGGAGAGACATAGGACCCCTAAACAGAAGTAATACATTCGTATAGGCTTTATTGTGTACTACAAACTTCTGCTCCTATAAGGTCCCTGTTAGCTTCCTCGCTGGCAGGAAATGAGGAGTAGAAATTATGAATGTTAAATGTATATACCGGGTGCGAAATTTAAATAATTTGTCTTCAGACAGGGTTTTTTTTCTCCTTTTGGAGCTTTATTTATTGGTTCTGATTTGAAGATGCTGCTGTGTACCGCGCGCCACAAGCCTTCAAACGAAATAAACAAAAGTAAAACAAAAGCAAGAAAAAACACTGTTGGTTATATCTAGGAATGCAGATTGTAAAGGAAAATTCAGCTTCATTAATTCACCATCTAACGCAGAAATCTGTGACAATCACACGGATGCTAAAATTGACTTTGCAGCTATTTGGGGACTGACTTGTGAATAAATTTAAATGAGAACAAGCTGCCAGCCCCTGGTGCAATCCCGCTGAAGACACAGTTGGTTGCGGTGTATACATTTCACTTACTCTAACATGTGACCACTCCTATGGCTGCGGTCAGCAATGCATGCTCATTTACACTAAAGTTTCAATAATCAGTATTTGCATCAATACGCTCGCTTAGTGACGGTCAACTCAACAGAGACACTAGGGGGGAAATGGCATTTCTTCTCTCTTCATCCAAATATGCTGCATGCTCTTCAGTTATTTTGAAAGCCACTGTCAGTGACTACTGTAGTAGTCGGGTCAGGTGCTGCGATGTATTCACATGCTAAATACTGACCACCAAGATCTAGTTGCCCCCCAAAGCAGATCCTCAGTGGACCAATGAGGCTATGTAAATCTCATTCCCCAATTTAAAACTATTGGTTAGATGAAAGGGGTTACAGTCAATTACTGGGGGAGAACAGAGGTAAGTGGGTTTTCAGTCTCTGAGCTGAGGGTCACAGGTAGGGACCACGAGGAAAGAGAGAGGAGGAAGGAGGAAGGAGAGAGAAGGAGGAGGAAGAGGGAGGAGGAAGGAAAGAAAGAAAACAGGAGGTTTCTATTAGATGTCCTAGACCAGGAACATGTGGCCAAGTGAAATGTCCCTCGAGGATAGACTGAGGGAGAAGAAATAACCCGGGGGAGACTCACACATCAACTACTTGAGGATCACAGCTGGGAAAGTACACAGTTCAGTGTGTAGAAAAATAGATTAGGGGTAACCCCCCAATAATTGTGCTAAACTGATTAAATAAATCCATAGGACTTTGCCTTGATTATTTGGGGGACTGGCTGGGTCATATTAATAACTAATAGAGTTTAGTAATATCAATGGACAGACTACATCATGTCCTTAGGGCAGTAGAACTGGAGCAATCAATAGACCGGCAGTCCTAGGGTCAGGCACAGGCTTCTGACCTGGGGACTGAGAGGCCAGCAGTCCTAGGGTCAGACACAGGCTTCTGACCTGGGGACCGAGAGGCCGGCAGTCCTAGGGTCAGACACAGGCTTCTGACCTGGGGACCTAGAGGCCAGCAAGTCCTAGGGTCAGACACAGGCTTCTGACCTGGGGACCAAGAGGCCGGCAGTCTTAGGGTCAGACACAAGCTTCTGACCTGGGGACCAAGAGGCCGGCAGTCCTAGGGTCAGACACAGGCTTCTGACCTGGGGACCGAGAGGCCGGCAGTCCTAGGGTCAGACACAGGCTTCTGACCTGGGGACCGAGAGGCCGGCAGTCCTAGGGTCAGACACAGGCTTCTGACCTGGGGACCGAGAGGCCGGCAGTCCTAGGGTCAGACACAGGCTTCTGACCTGGGGACCGAGAGGCCGGCAGTCCTAGGGTCAGACACAGGCTTCTGACCTGGGGACCGAGAGGCCGGCAGTCCTAGGGTCAGACACAGGCTTCTGACCTGGAGACCAAGAGGCCAGCAAGTCCTAGGGTCAGACACAGGCTTCTGACCTGGAGACCAAGAGGCCGGCAGTCCTAGGGTCAGACACAGGCTTCTGACCTGGGGACCAAGAGGCCGGCAGTCCTAGGGTCAGACACAGGCTTCTGACCTGGGGACCAAGAGGCCAGCAGTCCTAGGGTCAGACACAGGTTTCTGACCTGGGGAAAGCATAAGATGGAAATGAAGGGACACTGTGGGCTGTGTGCCGGATGATTTTATGTCACCTTGACACAAGCTGTAGTCAGCTGAGAGGAAGGAACCTCACTTGAGAAAAATACCTCCATTTGATAAGGAGGGCCCCGCCCATTGTGGGTGGGACCACCCCTGGGTTGGTGGTCCGGCTTCTATAAGAAAGCAGGCTGAGCAAGCCGCCATGAGGATCTGGATCCGGCTAGTAAGCAGCGCCCTCCATGACCTCTGTACAAGCTCTGCCTGCAGGTTCCCCCCCCCCATGTTTGAATTTCTGCTGTGGCTTCTTCCTTTGATGGACTATGATATGCTAACCAAATAACCCTTTCCTGTGTAGGTATTCCTACCTGGTTGCCAACTTGACTACATCTGGAATGAGCTACAATCCAGAAATGGAGGACACACCTCTGATCCAGACCTTGAGGCTGGAAGACACAGGCTTCTGATCTGGATCTTGGCATGGAGATCTAGAGGCATAGTGGCTATGAAAAGCTTAGGCCTAGGCAAGGTAGTACATGCCTTTAACCCCAAGAGACTGAGGCAAGCAGATCTCTGAGTTCAAGACCTACCTGCCTGGGACAAAGCAAATTCCAGATCCAGGCATGGTGGCACACACCTTTAATCTGGGCCACAGCTTCTGCTGGAGGCCTACGTAAGGACATTGGAGAGAAGACTCACTCTTCTTCACTTGCTTGCACTCACTTGCCAGCACATCTACTGGAAGCTACTTTGTGAGGATTCTAGCTTATATAGAAGAGTAGCTGAAACACCTAGCCTCATGGGACTGAGCGACTACTAGGTTCCTGGACTTCGCATCCACAGCTGCCCATTGTTGGGTTAGTTGGACTGCAGACTGTAAGTCATTACAGTAAATTCCTTTACTACATAGAGACATTCCATAAGTTCTGTGACTCTAGAGAATCCTGACTAATACGCCTCCCAATTTGTTTTGGTCATGGTGTTTCGTCACAGCAATAGCAACCCTAACTAAGACAGGGTACAAGTTTGAAAACCAGCACGCAGGAGGCTGAGGCAGGAGGATCTCAGATCTGATGTCATCCAGGGCTACATGGCTATATGGTAAAGCCTTCTCCCCTGTTTGCCAAATAGACAAATAAATAAGTAAACAGAAAACAGTATATAGTTACAGTTAACAAAGCTAATAAAACCCCAAAACAGAGCTATTGTATAAATTGCAAGATAACATGTAGGTAGAAGATAACCCTTTAAGTATAGTGGATAGTTGTTCTATAAATAAAAAGACCCTCTAGTTAGAGCTAAGGTCAGCTCAACACGAGGAGACCATGCTGCTACTGGAAACCTAGCTAACGACCCAGTGCTAAGAAGTCATGGTTATTAGTGAAGAATCTACAACCATCACTTACTAAAGCAGCATAATCCCAGACAACTATCCATAAACGTTTGCCCGTAGTGTACCCACAGATAAAAGTAGTCCTCCCCCCTCATCAGGAAAACTTCTCTTTGCAGCAGACACAGACCACTATAGAAAACCACAACCCATCAAAATGCAGAGTTGTGGGGCTCAGTCCTGACAAACAAAACTACTCTACAAAACACTCCCACATCTAAGGCTCAGAGAACATTGCAGAAGAGGGTGTGGAAAGATTATAAAAGCCAGGAGGACTGAGAGTTCGATGTAAGATTGTGTCTCCTAGCAACCTCAGAACCTGCACCCAGGAAGCCTCACAAACATGACTGCCTGAGCGTGAGCCCGACAAGAACAGCATCAATGGGTGTGCCGAAGCGGACTGGGAAAAGCCCACAAGGCCTCAACCCCACACACAGCACCACAAGCAACCAAGAAGAGCTGGGAGAGGGAGAGGTGGTCTTCCCCAGAGAGGCGCACACCAATGGCTTGTGCAGTGTCAAAACAGTTCTTATAACACAATGCAAGTAACATACAGACCGAGCTGTCCATATGTAGGAATATATGTATGCGTAACTCCAGCTTTCTGCCCAGATCACGTGAGTGAGCCATTCTGGAAGTGAATCTCCTGAATAGATGAATATAGTCCTGGCTGACATTTTGTTACAGTCTAAGACCCTGAACAGAAGCCGCCCAGCTGTGAAAGGAACTGACCCTGAGACATCCTCAGAAGAGACAGCATCATTACTTCTGTTTTGTCCATTCAAGTTGGGGCTTGTTCATCACACGGCAACAGCTAACCAATACACTCGCCTCTGGTTCCTTGAATAAACTCATTCCCACCCTTGTCTCTTGTTTACTCCTCCACAAGCTCCTGCTTCTCTTTTCTCTTTACCAAAAGTTGTTTTCTAGTGTGGAAAGCGATTCTCTCAGCAGGATGTAGGAGTCCTTTCCTAGATTCTTGTACATAATTTGTTTCCTGCCTTTATTAGATTTCTATTCAAATATTAGGCCACCAAAAAGGCCCTCTTAAACTACATGACTAAAAACTAGAGGGATGGCCTAGCATGTAAAGGTACTTGTTGTCAAGTCTGACAATCCGAGTTCCATCCAGAGAGCAAAGGAAGAGAATTGACACACACTGATCATACACACACACACACACACACACACACATCATAGCACACATGCTCTCCCCCCAAATAAATAAAAATTGTGCCCTGAGATTATTCAGATTTATTTTTATATATAACATGAAATAACTAAGTGGTTTTTGTACGTATTCCCCTTGGTTTACTATTATTTCTCCTCAAGAGTGAGAGCTCTCCTGCAGCAATGATTTCGTTCCATCCTTTTTCACGGGCTAGAACACGGTTCACACTTGTCATAGGCTATCAACAAACACACAGAATGAGTGTAAGAGAATAACACACTGGGGACAGGATCCCTGAAAGCAGAAGTTGTAGGTAGCGGGCTAGGGGAAGAGGAAGAGGGCCTGAAGAGGGCAGGATGCCTTCAGAGAAGTAAAGGGAGAAGTGAGGTTGAGTCGCCATGCCAACGGACACAGAACACCTACGCTCAAGCTTTGACCAGACATTGACTTGATTGCTTCTGTGTTGATGTTCCTTTGTCTCCTTGTTAAATCTTTTAGGACTATTTCAGAACATAGTGCTGTGCTTGTAAAATAATGATAGGTTTACAGCAAGTTGTAAAGAAACACACAACCTCTTTCGCTGTGTCTGTCATCCAGTCATGGGAAAAGGAGTTGAAAGAAAGGCAGAGAGAGAGAGAGAGAGAGAGAGAGAGAGAGAGAGAGAGAGAGAGAGAGAGAGAGAGAGAGAGAGAGAAGAGGGGAGAGAGGAGAGAGAAAGGAGAGAAGAGGAGAGGAGTGTAGAGACCAGCCATGAGCACATGGAGAGAGGGGGAGGGGAATGGGGAGAGAGAGGGAAGAGAATAAGGGAGCAGGAGAAAAAGAGAAGAGAGCAAGAGAGTGAGGAGAGGACAAGAAGCTCCTTTTATAGTGAGTCAGGCACACATGGCTGTTGCCAGGTAATGTGGGGTGGAGCCTAGACAAAATGCCAACAGTGTGTGTGAGGGTGGGTGCATGTGAGTGAGTGAGTGAGTGTGTGTGTGTGTGTGTGTGTGTGTGTGTGTGTGTGTGTGTGTTTCTGAGCGTCTTTCAGGGCTGGACATTCAGTGTTGCATGGTACAAACATATCACAGTTTGTTTACTTGTCTGAACACTGGATAGGTTCCAGTTTGGGGCAAGTGAGAATAACACCACCAGAACATTTGGGCACAAGTTTCTGGGTGATCTAAATTTTCACTTCCCTAGACAAATTCCTAGGAATGCAATTGCTAGGTCGTATAGTAAATTCATATTTAACTTTAGAAAACTTGTAAAACATCCACCAATACCAAAACCAGTGATTGGAATATTTTCTATTCCACTTGCCACATGCAGACAGAACAGTTTCTCTACATCATGGCCAGCATTTACCGTCTCCATTATTTTAGGGATTCTCATTGGTCATATTTTACAGTTCTTCAACACATACTTTAGTGTGCAACTACAGTGACCATCCTACATGTTTATCATTTATGAATTGTCTGCTGTGAAGAGTCTGTGTTTCTTTGTTCATTTTCTAATTCAACTTTTTGCCTTTTTAATGATACTTTTAGCTGACATGTATTCCTTGTACGTGATACTGGGTTTCCTAAGGACATTTTCATGAAATATGTAATGTGCCTGAGCCTTGAGTGTATTCCGTCCCCACCAGCCAGCCTTCGTCTCTTTCTTCTCCTTCCCCTTCTGGTTAGTAATCTTTGTTCTTCTGCTTTTCCTCCCTTTCTTTGTTGTTTTTTTACATACTTGATTAGGATCTAAAATGAGAGACAATACACAATCCCTGTCTTTTTGAGACCGGCTTTAATTTGCTTAATGTAGTGATTCCCATTCCTGTCCATTTTGCTGCAAATGACAAAACTTATTCTTCTTTGTGGCCCCAACAGTTCTCCTGTATATTTCCCTCAGTTTCTTCATCCACTCCTCTGTGGATAGATACTTAGGTTGTTCCCGTGGCACCGGTGTGAACTACCCCTTCGTGAACACTGATGTGTAAGTTTCTCTGTTGTGTGAGCCTGCAAGACTTCAGCTCATACCCAGGAGAGGTGCCACCCATCATGTGTTTTAGTGCATTGAGAAGCTTCCATGCTGACTTCCATAATGACTGCTCCATTTTACATTTTTTACTATCAACATATAAGGGCTTTTTCCTCTTCTCTAGATCCTTACCAGCATTTGGTATTGTTTGCTTGGATGAGATGAAAAATACCAGAGTAGCTTTAATTTCCATTCCTATGGTAGCTACTGACATTGAACGTTTAAACATGCTTTTATAATATTTGTCTTTTTAAAAGGACACAGTCATGCGATGTAGTCAGATTGGGATTGAATTTCTCCTTTCTCAACCTCCTATGTTCCATGAAAACAGGCTTTACTTAGTTATTTTTTTACTGTTATTATTTTATTTATTTGCACCCCAAATGTTGTCCCCCAGGTCCCCCCCACAGAGTTCTTACCCCCATGCTCCCCTCTTTGCCTCTGAAAGGGGTTCCCCCATCCCACCCCTAGGTATCTCCCCTCCCTGGAACATCAAGTCTCTGCAGGATTAGGAGCATCCTCTTCTACTGCAACCAGACAAGGCAGTTTTCTGCTACATATATGCTGTTGCCCATGAACCAGCCCGTGTGTGCTCTTTGGTTGGTGGCTTAGTCTCTGGACCTCCCAGGAGTCCAGGTTAGTTGACACTGTTGGTTTTTCTATGGGGTTGCCATCCCCTTCAGCTCCTTCAATCCTTCCCCTAACTCTTCCATAGGGGTCCCCAATCTCAGGTCCAATGGTTAGCTGTAAGTATCTGCATCTGTCTCAGTCAGCTACTGGTAGAGCCTCCAGAGGACAGACCTGCCAGGGTCCTGTCTGCAAGTACAACATGGTGTCTGTAATATAGTGTTGGGTTTGGTGCCCACTCATGGGATGGATACCAAGTCGGGCCAGCCATTGATGGGCCACTCATTCAATCTCTGCTCCATTTTTGTCCCTGCATTTCTTTTAGACAGAAATACTTTGCGGTAGAAAAATGTGAAGGTGACTTGGTGTCCCCATCCCTCCACTGGGGGCATTGTCTAACTACTGGAGGTGGTCTCTTCAGGTTCCATATCCCCACTGTTGGACATTTCGGCTAAGGTCACCCATATTGAATCCTGGGAACCTCCCCCATCCTAGGTCTCTGGGACTTTCTAGAGGTTCCCCCCAATCACCCTCAGCTGCATATTTTCATTCATTCTCCTCACCCTCTAGACTTCTCTCCTGTCTCCTCCCATACCTGATACTTACCCCTCTTTCCCCTCCCCTCTCCCACCAAGTCCCTTCCTCTGTCTGACTCCCATGATTATTCTGTTCCCCCTTCTAAGTGGGTTTAATTGCTTAGTTATTTGATACTGAATTTTCAAGAGGTGGTTGGTTATTGTTGTTGTGTGGGACAAAGGCTCTCTTCGTCTAGGCTGGTCTCACAGATGCTGCATTGTCAAAGACCTTAACCGTCAGTTGCCTTGTTTCTATTCCCCAAGTGCTGGAGTTAAAACTGTGTGCCACCATATCTGACTAAGAGTTCTTTATCTTTTCTAGGACCTGTCCCCTGTTGAGTACTTGACTGACATAATTCTCTCTCGGTGCCATTTGTCTTTAAGTCATCAAGATGAAAAAGGAGTTGGAGACCTGAAAACTGCTTTGACCTCAGCCATGGAGATGCAGAGTATGGAGTTTGCACAGCTGGTTTCCTATTTTGCTTTGGGAATTACTGTTAATTGATTGGATGAATCTCAGAAGAGACTTTGAACTTTAGATTTTTAACATTGTTGATACTGCTATAGACTGTGGGGACTTTTGAAGTTGGACTAAATGTATTTTCCATTATGCTATGTTTAGGTATGGCCCTCACAGATTCATATGTTTGAACAAGCTTATGGGGGCCAGAGGATGGAAAGTTATGGTTTATATATGCTCAGCCTAGTGAGTGGTACTATTAGAAGATGTGGCCCTATTGGAGTAGATGTTTCACTGTGGGTGTGGGCTTTAAGATTCTCATCTTAGCTGCCTGTTAGTCTTCCACTAACAGACTTAGATGAAGATGTAGGACTTTCAGCTTCTCCTGTACCATTCCTTCCTTGATGTTACCATGTTCTCTCATTGATGACAATGAACTGAACCTCTGAACCTGTAAGCCGTCCCCAATTAAATGCTGTCACATATATATATATATATATATATATATATATATATATATATATATATGAAAGTGTGTGAACCTTAGACTAAAATCTTTTTTAATAGTACTTTTGTTTTATGAGTCTCTGTAAGTATGGTGTTCATCCTCCAACACGATGTCTTAGTGTAAGTATGGTGTTCATCCTCCAACACGATGTCTTAGAGGGGATTCAAGTGAAGAGGTCAGCTCAGGACCTTTGGAAAATTCCACCAGGCAACCCTCCCCTCCTGGAAGAGAGGTCATGAAGCACATAGTCACCCTCCCCTCTAGAAGGGAGAGGCTCTTTATGTTCCTCAGAAGGACCACAGTGGGGACCGACTGTTGCTCCCCCCTCCTGCAGATGAGGGAAGCACTTGATACCTCATCATTCACTAAGGACCAATCAGTTTAAAAGTCACACTGTGGTGCACTCCGCCATCTTTGCTTCAGTGGCTGGGAAGTTGGGACAGCCAGGCTCTGAGACAGACAGGCATAATATCGCTTGGGTCTCGGGCGGCTTGTGTGTATGCGGCTCCCAAGTGCTGGGCTGATCTGCAGTAACCAGCGCGCCAGCTCTGCTGTGGGACTTCTGCCTGGCAGAGGGACCCCGCACTGGGCGGGAGCCTACCAGCTTTCCTTCCGCGACCTCTGTTCCCGCAGACTGCACTGAAGAGACAGGTACCCAGGCTCTATCCCCAATATAACATCACTTGGGACACGGCCTGTTGGGGCTTCCGTCTGCGCCCAAGAACAGGTCAGCGCTGAGGTCGTCTGGGTGCCAGATCTGCAGGCCATCGCGTCTGCAAGGTGAGCAGCGCCACGGAGAGTGTGCAGAGTGCACTCCGCCATCTTTGCTCCAGTGGCTGGGAAGTTGGGACAGCCAGGTTCTGAGACAGACAGGCATAATATCACTTGGGTCTTGGGCGGATTGTGTGCACGTGGCTCCCAAGAGCTGGGCGGATCTGCAGTAACCAGCGTGCTAGCTCTGCTGTGGGACTTCTGCCTGGCAGAGGGACGCCCCCTCCCCCCCCAGGAGAGATCACACACCCCTGCACAGGGCAGGAGCCTACCAGCCTCCCTTTGGCGACCTCTGCTCCAGGAATCCATTAGGCTGAGCCTTTGGATGTGCAAGGACTCCCCAATATAAGATCACTTGGGGCAAGGCACATTAGGGCTCCAAAGTCACTCAGGAGCAGGCAGGCCCCAGAAATCGGTGCCAGGGGAATCCTGGTAATCCGGGGGGGGGGGGCAGAAATAGCTTTGCAGGCTCACAGGAGGTCCAACCAACAGCCAGTGGCAGCAGGACCAACTAACATCAGAGGTAACCAGATGGCAAAAGGCAAACGTAGGAATGTTACTAACAGAAATCAAAGTAATATGGCACCATCCAAACCCAACTCTCCAACAGCAGCAAGTCCTGGATACCCCACCACACCCGAAAGACAAGATCTGGATTTAAAATCACTTCTCATGATGCTATTAGAGGATCACAAGAAGGACACAAATAAATCTCATAAAGAGTTACAGGAGACCATGAATCAACGGTTAGAAGCCCTTACAAAGGAAACACAAAAATCGCTTAGAGAAATGCGGGAGAACATGGATCAAAAGATGGAGGCACACAAGGAGACAACACAAAAATCGCTTAACGAGATGAATCAACGGGTAGATGCACTCACAAAGGAATCACAAAAATTGCATAAAGAAATGCAGAAGAATATGGGTCAACAGACGGATGCCCATAAGGAGGCAACACAAAAATTGCTTAAAGAAATGAATCAACGGTTAGATGCCCTTACAAAGGAAACACGAGAACTGCTTAAAGAAATACAGGAGACAATGGATCAACAGATGGAGTCCCATGAGGAGGAAACACAAAAATCGCTCAGAGAAATGCAGGAGAACGTGGGTCATCAGGAAGAAATCCTGAAAGAGGTAATGCAAAAATACCTTAAAGAAATACAGGAAAATACAAACAAACAAGTGAGGGATCTCAGCAAATCCATCCAGGAACTAAAAAAGGAAGTAGAAACAACTAAGAAATCACAAAGGGAGACAACTTTGGAGATAGAAAACCTTGGGAAGAAATCAGGAGTCATAGATGCAAACATCAACAATAGAATACAAGAGATGGAAGAAAGAATCTCAGGTGCTGAAGATTCCATAGAAAGCATCGACTCAACAGTCAAAGAAAATGCAAAATGCAAAAGACGTGTAACCCAAAACATCCAGGAAATCCAGGACACAATGAGAAGACCAAACCTAAGGATTATAGGTATAGATGAGAGTGAAGATTTGCAACTTAAAAGGCCAGTAAACATCTTCAACAAAATTATGGAGGAAAACTTCCCTAACCTAAAGAGAGAGATGCCAATGAATGTACAAGAAGCCTACAGAACTCCAAACAGACTGGACCAGAACAGAAATACCTCCCGTCACATAATAATCAAAACACCGAATGTTCTAAACAAAGAAAGAATACTAAAAGCAGTAAGAGAAAAGGGCCAAGTAACATACAAAGGAAGACCTATCCGAATCACATCAGACTTCTCACCAGAGACTATGAAAGCCAGAAGATCCTGGGCAGATCTCATGCAGACACTAAGAGAGCACAAATGCCAGCCTAGACTACTATACCCAGCAAAACTCTCAATCACCATAGATGGAGAGACCAAGATATTCCATGATAAAACCAAATTTTCACAATATCTTTCCACAAATCCAGCCCTGCAAAGGATAATAGGTGGAAACCTCCAATACAGGGAGAGAAACAACACCCTGGAAAAAATGAGATAATAACCTTCTTGAATCAAACCCAAAAGTAGATAACCACTCAAACATAAAGATAGCGTCAAGAATGGCAGATGGCAATAATCACTATGCCTTAATCTCTCTTAATATCAATGGTCTCAATGCCCCAATTAAAAGACATAGACTAGCAGACTGGATACGTAAACAGGACCCAGCATTTTGCTGCATGCAGGAAATGCACCTCAGTGTCAAAGACAAACACTACCTCAGAGTAAAAGGCTGGAAAACAATTTTACAAGCAAATGGCCCCAAGAAACGAGGTGGAGTAGCCATCCTAATATCAGATAAAATTGATTTTCAACCTAAAGTCATCAAAAAAGACACAGAAGGACACTACATACTGATCAAGGGAAAAATCCACCATCAAGAACTCTCAATTCTGAATATCTATGCTCCAAATGCAAGGGCACCCTCATTCGTAAAAGAAACTTTACTAAAACTCAAAGCACACATCGCACCGCACACAATAATAGTGGGTGACTTCAACACCCCACTCTCTGAAATGGATCGTTCAGGAAAGCAGAAACTAAACAGGGACACAGTGAATCTAATTGAAGCCTTGGACCAAATGGAACTAACAGATATATATAGAACATTTCTTCCTAGAGCTAAAGAATACACCTTCTTCTCAGCTCCTCATGGTACCTTCTCCAAAATTGACCATATAATTGGTCACAAATCAGACCTCAAAAGATATAAGAAGATAGAAATAATCCCATGCCTCCTATCAGATCACTATGGAATAAGGGTGGTCTTCAATGGCAACAAAAACAAAAGAAAACCCACGTACACATGGAGGCTGAACAATGCTCTACTCAATGATAACTTGGTCAAGGTGGAAATAAAGAAAGAAATCAAAGACTTTTTGAAAGTTAATGAAAATGAAGGCACAACATACCCTAATTTATGGGACACAATGAAAGCAGTGCTAAGAGGAAAATTCATAGTCCTGAGTGCCGCCAAAAAGAAACGGGAGACAGCATACACTAACAGCTTAATGGCACACCTGAAAGCCCTGGAACAAAAAGAAGCAAATACACCAAAGAGGAGTAGAAGGCAGGGAATCATCAAACTCAGGGCTGAAATCAATCAAGTAGAAACAAAACCATACAAAGAATCAACAAAACGAGGAGTTGGTTCTTTGAGAAAATCAACAAGATAGATAAGCCCTTAGCCAGACTAACCAGAGGGCACAGAGATAGTATCCAAATTAATGAAATCAGAAACGAAAAGGGAGAGATAACAACAGAAACTGAGGAAATTCAAAAAATCATCAGATCCTACTACAAAAACCTGTATTCAACACAACTAGAAAATCTTGAGGAAATGGAAAATTTCCTTGACAGATACCAAGTACCAAAATTAAGTCAGGATCAAATAGACCATCTAAACCGTCCTATAACCCCTGAAGAAATAGAAGTTGTCATTGGAAGTCTTCCAACCAAAAAAAGCACAGGTCCAGATGGTTTTAGTGCAGAATTCTATCAGATCTTCAAAGAAGACCTAACACCAATACTCTTCAAACTGTTCCACAAAATAGAAACAGAAGGAACACTACCCAACTCGTTCTATGAAGCCACAATTACACTAATACCAAAAGCACACAAAGATCCGACAAAGAAAGAGAATCTCAGGCTAATCTCTCTTATGAATATCGATGCAAAAATACTCAATAAAATTCTTGCCAACTGAATCCAAGAACACATCAAAACGATCATTCACCACGATCAAGTAGGCTTCATCCCAGGGATGCAGGGATGGTTCAATATAAGGAAATCCATCAATGTAATCCTCTACATAAACAATCTCAAAGAAAAAACCACATGGTCATCTCGTTAGATGCTGAGAAAGCATTTGACAAAATTCAGCATCCTTTCATGCTAAAGGTCTTGGAAAGATCAGGAATTCAAGGCCCATATCTAAACATAGTAAAAGCAATTTACAGCAAACCGGTAGCCAGCATCAATCTAAATGGAGAGAAACTTGAAGCAATCCCACTAAAATCAGGGACTAGACAAGGCTGCCCTCTCTCTCCATATCTTTTCAATGTAGTACTTGAAGTTCTAGCTAGAGCAATTAGACAACAAAAAGAGGTCAAAGGGATACAAATTGGAAAGGAAGAAGTCAAACTATCACTATTTGCAGACGATATGATAGTATACTTAAGCGACCCAAAGAACTCCACCAGAGAACTCCTACAGCTGATAAACGACTTCAGCAAAGTGGCCGGATATAAAATCAACTCAAGCAAGTCAGAAGCCTTCCTATACTCAAAGGATAAGCAGGCTGAGAAAGAAGTAAGAGAAATAATACCCTTCACGATAGCCACAAACCATATTAAGTATCTTGGCGTGACTCTAACCAAACAAGTGAAAGATCTGTATGACAAGAACTTCAAGTCTCTGAAGAAAGAAATTGAAGAAGACCTCAGAAGATGGAAAAATCTGCCATGCTCATGGATTGGCAGGATTAATATAGTAAAAATGAGCATCTTACCAAAAGTAATACACAGATTCAATGCAATCCCCATCAAAATCCCAACTCAATTCTTCATAGAGTTAGAAAGAGTAATTCAAAAATTCATCTGGAATAACAGAAAACCCAGAATAGCTAAAACTATTCTCAAGAGTAAAAGAACCTCTGGGGGAATCAGTATCCCGGACCTCAAGCTGTACTACAGAGCAATAGTGTTAAAAACCGCATGGTATTGGTACAGTGACAGACATGTAGATCAATGGAACAGAATTGAAGACCCAGAAATGAATCCACACTCCTATGGTCACTTGATCTTTGACAAAGGAGCTAAAACCATCCAGTGGAAAAACGAAAGCCTTTTCAACAAATGGTGCTGGCTCAGCTGGAGGTCAACATGCAGAAGAATGCAAATTGACCCATTCTTATCTCCTTGCACTAAGCTCAATTCTAAGTGGATCAAAGATCTCCACATAAAACCAGACACACTGAAACTAATAGAAGGGAAACTAGAGAAGAACCTTGAACATATGGGCACAGGGGAGAATTTCCTGAACAGAACTCCAATAGCTTATGCTCTAAGATCAAGAATAGACAAATGGGACCTCATTAAATTACAAAGTTTTTGCAAGGCAAAAGACACTGTCAAAAAGACAAAGCGGCTACCAACTAACTGGGAAATGATCTTTACCAACCTTACATCCGACAGAGGGCTAATATCCAATATATACAAAGAACTCAAGAAGTTAAACTCTAGAGAGGCAAGTAACCCTATTAAAAAATGGGGTACAGAGCTAAACAAAGAGTTCTCACCTGAAGAATATCTAATGGCTGAGAAGCACCTAAAGAGATGTTCATCATCCTTAGTCATTAGGGAAATGCAAATCAAAACAACCCTGAGATTCCATCTCACACCAGTCAGGATGGCTAAGATCAAAAACACAGGAGACAGTAGTTGTTGGCGAGGATGTGGAGAAAGAGGAACACTCCTCCACTGTTGGTGGAATTGCAAGCTGGTACAACCACTCTGGAAAGCAGTCTGGAGGTTCCTCAGAAAACTGGGCATGACACTCCCGGAGGATCCGGCTATTACCACTCCTGGGCATATACCCAGAGGCTTTACCTGCATGCAATAAGGACACATGCTCCAGTATGTTCATAGCAGCCTTATTTATAATAGCCAGAAGCTGGAAAGAACCCAGATGTCCCTCAACGGAGGAATGGATTCAGAAGATGTGATATATCTACACAATGGAATACTACTCTGCAATTAAAAACAATGAATTTACAAAATTCCTAGGCAAATGGTCAGATCTTGAAAATATCATCCTTAGTGAGGTAACCCAATCACAAAAGAACACACATGGTATGCAGTCACTGATAAGGGGATATTGACCCAGAATCTCGGAATACCCTAGACACAATCCGCATATCAATAGATTTCTAAGAAGATGGAAGGAGAGACCCCTGGTCCTGGAAAGACTGGATGTAGGGGAACGCCAGGACAGAGTAACGAGAGGGGGTTGAATGGAGAAACGAGGGAGGGAAGGGGGCTTATGGGACTTTCGGGGAGGGAGGAAACGGGAAAGGGGAAATGATTTGGAATGTAAATTAAAAAAATAATATAAAATAAATAATAAAAAAAAACAAAAAAACAAAACAAAACAAAACAAATAGTCACACTGTTCTGCCAATCATACTGTACCTAGTTGTTGATGATTCTGCCCCTGGAAACTGTATAAAAACTCGATGAACAGGCCGCATGGGGTTGCCGCCTCTCCTTCTCGTGCAGAACGACCCCAGCATGCTGGAACAATAAATTCTTCTTGCTTTTGCATTGATCACTGGCTTCAAGTTCACTTGGGCATCTCCGGCTCGTAAGAGTCTTACACATTCCTCTCTGTAAGCATGGTGTCGATACTCCATCACAGTGTCTTAGAGGGAATGCCCTCCTCTATTGCCTTGTTTATGCACTTTGATCAAAAACTAATTCTGTCCATTTGTGTGAGAGGGTTTGAATGTCTGGATTCTTTCTCTAGTGTAGCTGTCCATGGAGAACCAGGTACACCTGGAAGGAGGGTTGGGGATAAAATAGGATGGGCAGACGAGAGAACGATGGAGCCAAGACAAAGGTTCTGACCAAGTCCGTGAGCTGTGGACAGTGCCAGTCTTTTGCTGGGCCAGTTCAGGCAACCTCAGCTGCTCTCATCCCCAGAAGATCATGTTTCACAGTCCATTTCCCTATGATCAGGCTCCTGAACCCTCCACGATAGTCCATCAAGGGGACTGGAATGAATTGACACCGGTGGTATACATTTCCTGTGTGGGAAAGACGATTCAATTGTCTCTTGTTTTCAGAACTGTCAGCAGACAGGAGTCCCTGTATTCACTGCTGTTTACTGGAAAGAGAAATTCCTCTCATTAAGGCTGAGAGTAATGTTTGCCTAACACACTCCTAGGTATCTAGAAGGCAGTTTGATGCCATTTCTATTCCGTAGTACAGTAGTAAATTCCCTTTAGGGCCTATGATTACTCCAGCCAAAAATTGGGTTTAGAGTATCAGGCGGGGCAGTGGTGGCGCATGCCTTTAATCTCAGCATTTGGGAGGCAGAGGCAGGTGGATTTCTGAGTTCCAGGCCAGCCTGGCCTACAGAGTGAGTTCCAGGACAGTCAAGGCTATGCAGAGAAACCCTGTCTCAAAAAAAGGGGGGGTACCAAGAATGGGTTCCTTTCTGTGGAGTGGACCTGGAATTCAGTTAGAAAACTGTTGCTCACTTCCATAACAGTTGTACCACTATTAAATCAGTGGGAAAACCTTGCTGTCTGGGTTATGTTGTTATGTTATGTTATGTTATGTTATGTTATGTTATGTTATGTTATGGTGTTCCGGGTTGTGTGAGTGGATCGATTGTGGTGGTGGCTGCGGGGTGGTGGGGGTGGTGTTCAGTCTCTTAAGAACTGAATACCAGCCCCATTTTGCAAAGCCTTTTTTCGTTTCACAGAAGGCATCCTTAGCAAGTCAATTTTCACATACCAAAGCCTCTTAGCTGACCTAGGGGCGTCTTGAAAGAAACATCACCTTAAGCAAATGTCTCCCCGGTTGGTCTGGCATGTCTGTAAGTTATGCAAAGGTTTCCAGAATCCCTCAAAAGAACAATCCCATAAAATCTCAGATGACAGTTACAAAAGGCTTCTTCAAAGCCTAGGTGCGATGACTTAAAATTCATGCCAGATACAATGGTTCTGCTACAGTTCTGCTACACCTTGCCTCTTGGTTTGATATTGGAAGCTGTAGGGTTCACAGCCGGGTAAGACCTCAGTGCTCTTTACCCCCTCCCCCTCCCAGCAGCCTGCATATCACCTTCAATTATGAAAAATAATCACCAGGGAGGACTTTGCCAGCTCAGTTCTAGTTTGATTTCTCTGTATCTTACAATCAAGGCACACAGTGTCTCCAGCTGTAAGGTCTTACCACGCAGTTCTGGTGGGTGACCTAGGGAGATGGCAAGAGCTGCTCTTGTCTTGGGATCCTTGGAGCCTCCTGGTAAACAATGCACAAGGATTTCTATGGCTTTTCCCACACACTCTTTGGTTTTTTTTGTTTTGTTTTGTTTTGGGTTTTTTTTTTTGGAAGCTGCCCCCAAAGTGTTTACTTTATCAATGGATAGATCATATCAGTTTTTTTATTTGGTCTGTTAATAGGATGAATTCCACTGATTGATTTCAATCAATCCCCTTATTCATTGTGCTGTGTTTTATAAAAAGATAGAGAAGGCCTGGGTAAGGTGCCGGGGGAAGGGTGTGCCTCTGTGTGCCCATGTCAAGCACACCTGGCTGTTGCCAGGTTACTGTGGGGCAGAGCCTAGACTAGATGCCAGCACAGCCAGGTACTATTCTTTATATGTTCTGCTATATTTGATGTGTTAAGTGTTTTTGTCTATAGACCCATTAAAGATACTGGTTTGTACGTTTCAGTGTTTTGTGTCATCTATTCTGATTTTGATGCTTTGGGAAAGAAACCAGACCTCACGGAAGGACTTCTGATGTACTCTCTACCCTCTCCTTTCTATAAGTGGATATTGTTGGTATTCTGTCCACCCCTACGGTTACTGACAACAGCCAGGTATGCCCTTCCCCACAGTTACCTGGCAACAGCCAGGTATGCCCCTCCCCACAGTTACCTGGCAACAGCCTGGCCTACTATAAAAGGGGCTTCTTGGCCCCTGCTCCCTCTCTTATTCTCTTTCTCTCTCTCTTGCCTCTTACTCCCTTGCTCCCCCCTCTCCCCATTCCCTTCCCCCCCTCTCAACATGGTCATGGCCGGCCTCTACTTCTCTACTCTCTCCCTCTCTCTGCCTTTCTCTGCCTCTACTACTCCCTTAACTCCCTTCTCCAAGCCCTAAATAAACTCTATTCTATGCTATACCATGTGTGGCTGGTCCCTCAGGGGGAAGGGATGACTTGGCATGGGCCAACTGAGGCACCCCCTTCCCCCACAACTCCCCCACACCTTTTCATCTTTTTATGATCACAACAGATATTACATTTAAAGCAACAAGTTTCCCATTTTCAAGGTGAAAATTTCTATTCTGGTTAATTAGAATGTGGGATACTATGGAAAGAGGGACCCAGGCCGTAGGGTCCCTTTTGTGTTTAGAATACTCCCATTGGGCTCGATATGCATTTGTAAAAGTGGGGAACCCTGTCTAGGGGACTCTAAACAGGAGGAAACATGGATTGAACCCGTGTTCTTGGATATTTTCAGAAACACCAAAGAGAGCTTAGAGATTAACCCTGAAGTTAAGCAGCTTACGGTACAGCTAATCTTTTAAGTCCTTGCTACCTACCCTGTAATGACTTCCCCACACTGAATCAACAATCCTTCTTCTCTCAGAAAGGATCAAAAGTTATCAAGAAGTTAAACTCCAGAGAGGCAAGTAACCCTATTAAAAAATGGGGTACAGAGCTCCACAAAGAGTTCTCACCTGAAGAATATCTAATGGCTGAGAAGCACCTAAAGAGATGTTCATCATCCTTAGTCATTAGGGAAATGCAAATCAAAACAACCCTGAGATTCCATCTCACACCAGTCAGGATGGCTAAGATCAAAAACACAGGAGACAGCAGTTGTTGGCGAGGATGTGGAGAAAGAGGAACACTCCTCCACTGCTGGTGGAATTGCAGGCTGGTACAACCACTCTGGAAAGCAGTCTGGCGGCTCCTCAGAAAACTGGGCATGACACTTCCGGAGGATCCGGCTATACCACTCCTGGGCATATACCCAGAGACTTTACCTGCATGCAATAAGGACACATGCTCCACTATATTCATAGCAGCCTTATTTATAATAGCCAGAAGCTGGAAAGAACCCAGATGTCCCTCAACGGAGGAATGGATTCAGAAGATGTGGTATATTTACACAATGGAATACTACTCTGCAATTAAAAACAATGAATTCACGAAATTCCTAGGCAAATGGTCAGAACTTGAAAATATCATCCTTAGTGAGGTAACCCAATCACAAAAGATCACACATGGTATGAAGTCACTGATAAGGGGATATTGACCCAGAATCTCAGAATACCCTAGACACAATCAGCATATCAATAGATTTCTAAAAAGATGGAAGGAGAGACCCCTGGTCCTGGAAAGATTGGATGTAGGGGAACGCCAGGACAGAGTAATGAGAGGGGGTTGAACGGAGAAAAGAGGGAGGGAAGGGGGCTTATGGGACTTTCGGGGAGGGAGGAAACGGGAAAGGGGAAGTGATTTGGAATGTAAATTAAAAAAAATAAAATTAAATTAAATTTAAAAAAAAAAAGTTATAAAGATTACTATGTTTACTTTTAAAGGAACAAAATTACAATTCTTTCGCTGTGTTGCACTTTTCTTGGTATGTACATCAGTTATACATCAGGTACGGAGTTCTCTATGCCTCAAAATATCCCTTTTGTTTTCTCTCTGCAGTACTGACTACCTTGTTCGACCTCTGGTTTATTTCCTAGGGCTGTAGTTCTGACTTGCTAGAATGTTACCAATGAAACCAGAGAATATAGATATTTTAATGCACTGTGAATCATATACCCTTGTAACCATCAATAGTCTCCCCACCCCCCCCACACTTCTCCTTTTCTTCCTTTTTTGTGCTTTTGGTCAATGAGATTCCTGCCAGTTTTACTTCTTGATACAAAATCATAAGATGGTTGCCCATCCAAAATCTTCTTAGAGGAATTCGATACTGATTGGTTACCTTGCTTAGAGTCCTGGCCTCAGTACCTGGTTCATAGATCACATATAACATCGCCTGATACTAGCCAATGACTAATGATGTGATCAGTAGAATAATTCCATCCATCAGAGATAGCACTTATGGCTGCCAGTGTGCCGGCTTGAAGTGGAAGTGTCGCGGTTCTTTGGAAAGTTGTTTGGATGGTGTTTTGCTGGGCAAACACATGAAGGAACGTTTCGTTAATGTGGACACAGGTAAAAGACTGAGGCAGACTTGTGAAGGAATGTTTAGCTGAAGCAGACACAGGAGAGATAATGTTCTGCTAAAGCAAGCACGGGAAAGGACACATGACATAGGATTTTTTTGCTAGTAACATGCATGTATTGGTCCACCTTATATTATGTAGTTGAGCTGCATTTGTCAGGGTGCCATAGAGAGAAACGCCCCAAAAACTTCTGGTGGTGTGCTGCGGTTTGTCGCCACTTCCAAGCACTTTGGGCCGATTGGAAGCACAGGCTGAGGCAAAACCCATGCTGAGGCAAGGTGGGTGATGGACATGTGATGTTTGGAGGGCATAAATAGGACTCCACAGAGTGGCAGAGAGAGAGAGAGAGAGAGAGAGAGAGAGAGAGAGAGAGAGAGAGAGAGAGAGGGAGAGAGAGAGCTTGGCTTACTTATAGAACTAGCTGTGCAATGCTTGCGGGTCTCGTGTCTTTGCTGATCTTGGCTTCCCTGAGAGAGGCACAGCTGAGAACTTCTCCTGACGTGCTTGTTGGTCCCTCTGAGACTGAGGCCTGACTGCCTCTGCTGGTCATGTCACTGCTGTTGCTAACCCAACTCTACCGAACTGGACTGCTGGTGTATCCGTGAAGTGTTTTAGAGTGGATTAAGCTGACCTGTGAACTGAACCTCCGATTTCCAGACAACACAGACAGGAGTTGCTCCAAAAACCCTTTCTAAACAGATCCACTTCCCCGTATCCTTTCTTTTCCATTACCTCCGGTGGTTGGCGGACTATAAGGGAGGTTAAAGCGTTTAAGAATCGTCATTAAAAATAAGATTTAAAAAAACTAAAGTTACACCAGTCTTCTCCAACAAGCTGAGACTCAGAAGATACTGACTCATAAGGAAACAGAAGGAGCAGTGCTTTGCACAGAAAACAATGACTGCATTCCTTATACCACTCGAGAGCAAACAGCTCCTTAGACAATCGCAGTGTCCTAACAAGGAGTTTTTCCTCCATCCAGCCCCGCTGAAGGAGGCTGAGCTCCTCACCTCCCAAAATTCCCTTTGTACATGCTCCTTTCTTGTTGTGCCTTTCTTTCCCGCTGTTCCTAAATCCCTTCTGTTCTCATCTCCTTTTTATTTTGATTAGTGACTTCAGTCATTTTAGTAAACTGTTGAGGTCTGGGAAAGGATGCTTGTTCAGCCAGCCATTTTGAGCTGTTACTAATATTACTAGGAAACTTTCTCATGCAAGAGTTGATTGGTTACTTTGTTGTGTTCTGTGCTTTCGTGTTCATGGAAGCCAGTCACTAGAAATCAGTTAGAACTGCTTTGCATAGTTAGCCACAATAAACTTGGACCCAAACCAACCACCCAGCAGTACTTCCTGTACCTGGGTATGATAAGCTGTCCCTGGGATGGATTCTAACATAAAAGAGACACCTATACCAATATAAGAAGCCATTTGGAATAAGAGCTTCTGAGTATGGGTCTAATAAAGTTTTAACTCCCCAAGACCTCCCTGGGAATTAACATCCTACTTGAACTAAAGAGACATTAACCTGGGTAACTGACATCCTGATTGGGAAGTTAAGACATGGATGTTAGGTAAGACAAATCCTCCACTATGGTTGAATACTACAATGAGAACAGGATAACTGTACAACAAAGACATGTTCCTAAAGAAGTCTCTTAACCCTAAATCTTGATTGGTGGAATAACTTGGCACAAATGTTTGTGGATTTCTGTAGAATTCTGACTAGGGGTTCAGCTCCTGAATGTGCGCTGTGTCCCTGATACATTAACCTTGGGTTTGTGCATTCAATAAACCAACCCTGTTTGACCAAGATCATTCTCTGAGTGGTTTGTGTGATGGTTCTCAGACCCCAACATACACAATTTTTTTTTGGTTATGCACACACATGCTTAATTGTCCTTTACCTCAGGGTCTTTATATCCTGTTAGTTCAGAAGGATACATTCATTCCATTTAGAATTTACGGTTGCTAGTCTTCTCTTTAAGAACGTGAAAAGTCTGTGACCTTCTGGTTTCCAATGAGATTTCCACTGTTATTCAAGGTGTTTACTCCCTAATGGGACAGTATTTTTTCTCCTATTTTTTTAGTTTTGGAAGACAGCCTCCTGATGCTTCTGGGATCTGGTTATGATCTACTTTGGCATAGGTTTTTTTGTTTGTTTGTTTGAGTTTAATCCGTTGGGGTTTATAAGGCTCTTGATTCTAGCATGTATGTCTTTTATCCAGTCTGTGAAATTGCCACCCAGGCCTTCACACCATTTTCTATTCCATTCTTTGTTCTCTTTCCTTCACAGATGCTGACGGTGCTGAGTCCTTTAGTCTTACAACTCTCTGAGTTTGTGTTAAGCTGTCTTGATGAATTTTCCTACTTTGTTCACACCGACCCATCTCTACGGCCCCATTTTAACCTCCTTGGGTCTGCATTCTATGACTCGGCTTACACATTAGACGCATTTTGTGTTTTGTTTTGCTTTTTATTTTAAAATATGCATCCGATTTTTAAATTTCTTTCTTTAGATGCTTTCTTATTGCTTACTGGAGGTAAAAAGATAAAATCGAAATTCCATGTAAGCATTACTGACACCATTTAGGTAAACTAAAGAAGATGGTCCGTTAGGATTGGCTGGATGGGTGAGGAGCGCAGCCAGTCAGCAGCGTGGGTCCTCCTCTCCATCTTCCTTACGTCTCCACGATGTCTGATGGCAGTAGAGATTTTATCTAAATATTTTCTGTTATGCTGGACTGCACCTGTCCTGCTCATTTGTCTAGAGAGATGTGTTCACAGCCTTTGGAGGGTTTTGTTTGCCATACTTTCCCAAACACAGGTCAGGATCCACAAAACAAAGAGAAAATGCAGGAACTTTACAGCCATATTGTTACTGGGGTCCCAAGGCTTGTGGGTGGTCTGCCAGCTGTTTTATTAATGTATTTGTTCATGTTTGATTAATGTATTTATTTATTTTTATATTTTTTAATTTTATTTAAATGAGTACACAGATACACCGGAAGAATGCATCAGATCCCATTATAGATGGTTCTGAGTCACCATGTGGTTGCTGGGAATTGAACTCAGGACCTCTGGGAGAGCAGTTAAGTGCTCTTAACCGCTGAGCCATCTCTCCAGTCCCTGATTTTATTTTTTAATTCAAACCTTATTTGGTGTTTATCAAGAAAATAAATTCATGCATCAAAGTAAACCAGACCCAAAGTCCACACATTTCAATAGGCTTCTATGTGCTTAGAACAGTCATTCAGAAGCTCTGGAACTTCCCATTGTATTTTAATTGTTCACTATTAAATACACTTACCCACCACTGAAAAGTGAAAAGTTAACAACAGAGTTAAAGCTAGAAAAAAAGTATTGGCTGTATATCCTCTCACATGGCCGTGGACTGTCCTAAGAGTGTTGGGTGGACAATCCTGCCACTGCCAACCATTTTTTTTACAGACGAAGATGGCGACTCTGAAAGGTGACAGTCTTCACGAAGCAGCAAGTGCTGCATCTGAGACTGAGCACAGGACTGGGACAGCGCTTCTCAAATGCTAACAGGTCAGTGTAGACCTTGGCATAATGCGGTGGATTCAGTAAGTCTGCAGGAGGCAGTGAAGCTCACCCTGCTGTGTTTTATAAAAAGATAGCGAGAGAAGGAATATGTTTGGTGGATGTGTAGTCTTGTGTGGGGGAAGGAGGTGCCTCCGCGGGCCCATGCTGAGGCATCCCTTCCCCCTAAAGGACCAGCCACATGATGGTATCGTATAAAATAGAGTTTATTCAGGGCATCGGAAAGGTGGTTGAGAGAGTAGAGACAGAGGAAGGCAGAGAGAAAGAGTACAGGAGTAGAGGCTGGACATGAGCAAGGGAAGGGAATGGGGAGAGAGGGGGAGAACAAGAAAGCAAGACAGTGAGGAGGGGGTGAGCAGCCCCTTCTATAGTGAGTCAGGCAACCCTGGCTGTTGCCAGGTAACTGCGGGGCGGAGCCTAGACAAAATGCCAACATACCCTATCAGGAGTCTGGGAAGTACTGTATGATCTTGCGTGCATGCGTGCATGGGAGGTACTGTACGAGAGTGCGTGCGCGTGCACGCGTGCGTGCGTGCGTGCGTGTGTGTGTGTGTGTGTGTGTGTGTGTGTGTGTGTGTGTGTGTGTGTTAGCACATGTGTGTTTGTGTAAGCATGCACACCTATGGACAGAGAGCCCAGAGGAGGATATCGAGTACCTTGCCCTATTGCTCTCTGCTTTATTTCCCTGAGTCAGAGTCCGTCACTGAGCCTCGAGTTGGCTAGTGGCCGTCAAACCCAAGCATGCATCCTGTCTGCCCCCAGCAGGACTGTGGATACGGACACACCACACTGGACCACGCCCAGTCCCCCTCCCCCCCCCCCCCACACACACCTCAGGCCCTCATTCATGGACAGCGAGTGCACTTTTTCTTGCTTACTCATCTCTCCAGGGTGCTGCTCTTTGAGGAACCACATTCTGGAGCACCTACTCACCTTACAGCTCTCCACACCACCTTTGTGAATTCATGTCAGGAAGTGAAAAAAAAAATCAAGTAATCATCTAAACATCATGTTCCTGGACATATCATGGAGTCACTGAGGAGAGAGGAAGAAACCCAGCCCGGGACTAAAACCTCTGCTTGTTCAACATAAGAGCTGTTGCTTCCAGATTGGCGCTAATGTTGGGTAAAGAGCATGGGAGAGCATACAAACAACCCTTAAGCTGCTTAGCTCCTCTTGTAACCTACTTGGGGCTGTGGGTTAAGAATCTTTCCTTGCCTTGGGAGGACAAATGGCTTTCTATCATTATCACCCGTGAGGAGTGCGGTTCTCTAGCAAGCAGAAATCTGAGGAAGGCACACTCTATTTCTAAGGCCAAGTGTAGAAATGATCAGAAAATATACATTTCCTTCCTTATCTGCATTGCTAGGACATAGTCAAGAGACCATTGAATATTCAGGGTGTTGCAAGTATCCACCTTGCTCCGGAGTCTACTACCAACCTTATAAGCAATTTTGAACGTGCCCCTGACTTTCTCTATGATAGAATTATCAAAAAGGTGGAATGGCTTCTGAGCTAAGGTCCACATAGGATTTCTATAAGGCAACACACAAATTAATACCAGTTGTTAAATGCTGTGTGAGGGCTGAGCCAAGAGTTGTAGTAAGTAGATGATAGCCTACAAATCATGAAAATGTATGATCTAGTGATTGGTTTTCTATCGTCACCTCTTCTAAGGTCCTGGCAATCTCTTGGCCTCATTCTTTATCAAATGTCACCAAGCTTCAATGACTAACCTTTATGTTTCGTGTCTATGAGGAAGTCTAGACAATGCCATTCAACCAGAGATACTGTGTGCTCTTCCATTTCACTGTTTCTGTGATCGGAATCTTTACAGTGGTAGAGGACGTGAGAGTTGGCTTCCTCTAGTTATGTACAGTCTTATAAGAATCATGTCGTGTGTGTGTGTGTGTGTGTGAGAGAGAGAGAGAGAGAGAGAGAGAGAGAGAGAGAGAGAGAGAGTAAGTGAGTGAAACAAAAATAATATTGAAATCAAAACCTGAGCATCTTCCCTGGCCTATCAACATTTCGTGCGTCTGTGAATTTAATGTCTCTTCACTGCAAGAAGTTGCCCCTGTCATTTGGTAAGAGTGTCCTTATCAGAGACAACTCCTAAGTCTGTCTCAGTCACACCCCACCTCCCCCCGCCCCCCACTTTCCTTGCATCTGATCTGGTGCCCTAAGCCTAAGACGCCGGGCTTAAGTGGCAGGAGGGATTTATATCAGGATGCAAAGGTCTTCTTGTCAGCTGTAGGAAAGGCGACTAGACAACTTACAGGAACACATTCGGCTCCAGGAGATTTCGACTCGTGGTAAGTCTGAACACAATAATAACTAAATGTATTGGAGGGTTGATCTGGCTGTAAAACAAACAAAAAACATACAAGAAGAGAACACTCTGGGCTTGTGGGTCTGATCTGAGTTTAGGGGTTGACCACAGGACAGAGCACACTCGAACCTTTTCATAATGTCCTGTGACAAACTGGTGCGTGAATCACGGTTTTTACCAGTTCACTGCAAACCTTGATTCCTGAATTTGTTCACAAGGAACCGAGAAGGACCCTCCCTGCTTGTGGCTTCCTGGCAAACAGTTTTCTGGAAAAGGATGGATCTGAGGAATTACACAACCACAGCACAAACAGTTCTTTACTCCCAGGATAATCTTGAGGCTGATGGGACAGTGTGAACGTGGGGGGAGCAAGTATGGGGGTGACCACAGGGCAGTGTGGGTGCCACCGCCTTCTCCCTCTGAGGTTAGAACATTTGTTTGCTCTATTCTGAAGCAAGGTCCATGCTGGATTGCCTTTGAGTGGCTTCATTTTGGCTCTTGTTTGGATCTTTAACTTGATTTTCTCTGTCCCAGAGAAGCCCTGAGTAACATCTAAGGTCCTAATCTATCAGAGAAGAAATGGTAGTACCCGTCTGGTTCTCTTCTTCAGTTCACTAACCACACGTCTGTTTATGTTTCTATACATCTTTGCTGAGGAGGAGGGGATCTGGAGGTCGTGGGTGATGAAGGAGCATCAGAGAGCCTGTGTCAATCCCTCCACAATGGCTTTGGGGTTTTTTGGTGCATTTCTAATGAGAGATTGAGCTATGTAATTCTGCACAGCCAAGCATCCCTGCGTTGGATACCTGACATCCCGGGCCTTGACACACCAGTTCTCTCTGCAGAAGAGCGTTTCGTAATCTCTGAAGCAGGAAGGATGAATATTGCATTAAAAAAAAAAACAGGAAATAGGTTCTCACACAGGGATGGATTCCTTGACACTTGGAGGGATCTAAGTGTGAACTAAAGCCAAGTCTGATATTCGCTGTGGGCACATTCGACTGTAGGACTGAAATGATATACACATGCACACATATTCCAGAAGTCACAGCCAGGGGAGTTTAGCTTTTGGTGATGTCTATAACCATTAGGACTCTCTTCCAAGGAAAGAAAGGCTCATATTTGTCATATTTCCCAAAGGCTTTGCAGAGACCTAGAGGATAAATCTGTTATAGAAACTCCATCAGGAACAGCTGCGTTCCTCATCTACTCTAAATTGCAGTATTCACATGAAGCTCAGAGAGCAGAAGTCTTTCACAGAGCAAACACCAAGGGTCAGGCTGATGAGTACCGTGGAGGTTTGTGAGGAGTCCTCGCTTTTGTTTTTTTTATTAATTTAGATTATACGCACGTGTGTGTGTGTGTGTGTGTGTGTGTGTGTGTGTGTGTGTGTGTATGCAAGTGTGTGCCTGTGTCCGTGGAGGCTGGAGGCTATGGATACTTGAGGCCAGAGGCATTGGATATACCTGCAGCTCGTGATACAGGAAACTGTGAGCCACCTGATGTGGGCTCTGGTCCTCAGGAAGAGCAGTCCATGCTCTTAAGCATTGAGCCATCTTTCCAGCCCTGAGTCCTATTTACATAACACATTTAAACCTAAAACTAGACTTGAGTTCTACTGTCCAAGCGTGGAGGTGCGAGGTGCATCTTCAAGACTACATAAACATGCAAAGGGAATTTGTGCCAAAGGGGGTAGGATGCTGAGGAGATGCAACCACTAAGATTTTTAGTTCCCGGGGCGTGCTCTGAGGAGCCGAAGGGACTCAATGAAAGCATCTTGAAGTAGAATTTAGAGACCAAATAAGTTAATAGTTGGGGAATTCGAAGGAGCTACCAATGAGGGCTGATGACAGTCTCCACTGCAGTGCAGAACAGGGACCCCTCAGCGCTCGGCTGGGAAAGAGGGGACTCCAGAGGGGACACATGTTACAGACATACGTCCGTTCGCAAGGTTTCTTGTTCTCTCAAGGGTCTAGTATAGACTTCCTGGTTTTGAACACTTCTTTGGATCAGCCACAAAACTAACATTAGGGTCCTTTAATTTTCTTTGATTCATTTTTAAGGAATGAGGCCTAGAAAGGAGTGTGAAGTTTGTCAAGGACACATAGTTTTGTGGAGCAGGTATTTAAAACTACCCATGTAGTTGACCCTAAAGAATTCACTCTTTCTCCTGCTATTACCTCTAGACGGGAGTTTGACCAATGGAAGTTAACTTAATCCTTTATATTTTGAACTGTATTCAACAAAAAAATGTTTCCAGATAAAATATAAAATGCCCAGGTAAATTTGAATTTCTGAAAAATAAAATTTTAAATATATTTTCACTATTTTTTTTTTACTTATTTATTTGGTAATCTTAATTCCAGTAGGTTCTCCAGACTTGGGGAGGGAGGAATCATGATTTATTACTATTTTGAAAGAATTGGAGAGTTCAAACATTTGATCTGAGAGCGATTCTCTAGCCCCCAACCCCACCCCGTGGCTTTGGCCCTGGGCACACATGCTGAGAGCCATGCTGCCCTTGGCTGCCCACCACTGCCTCCTGTTTTCCCAACCGCACTTTGAAGAGTCACAAATCCTGCCTGTTGACAGGAGCAGAACAGGCTCACTGCACAGGAATTAGGTTCAGTAATTAGAGGAGCAAGCGATGTTCTTCCTAAAGCCACTGAGGGCATTGTGAGGCGTAGCCAGCTACTGTTCCGTCTGCGATCTGATGGAAAAGGCATGAGGTCAGATGTCATTACTCACAGTCAAGGACGGTCCCTGAGTCTCCCCACACTGATTTATCCACCCGCTCAACCAACAGTCCTCACAGCAAACTCATTGAAATGCCAACTACTACTGCCGGTAGCGAGACTGTAGAAATGTCTCCTCCATGCTGAAAAGGAGGACACATGAAGGACATCTCAGTAGGATAAAGGCAGAAAGGAAGGAGAGCAAGAGCCCTCTAGCTCCTTCCTGGCACTGGTCTCAGACTGGCTGGAGTGTGAGAGTTAGAAGGCAAGAGTGGTAGCCACGAGAGAGAGAGAGAAGAAACAAAGACAAAGTGCCTTGAGAGTCCAAAGAAAAGACCACCAAGTGGAAACCACGTATATGACGTCAGAGGGCATCAGAGTGAGGTGGGCATGTGTGGACTAAATACCCCGAGTTAAAGCAGGACAGGGCCAGGGCCAGGCAAAGAGCATCAGCATTATCTGTGGAAGGTTGATCTTATGCAGCGGGGCTCCCAGGCACTGCGTCCTGGAACAGGTGACTTTGGAGGAAGGGCTTAAGGTTCTTTGTGAGCTCTCTGGCACTATTCTGAAACTTCTTTCCCAAGGTAAACTTTCTTGAATGTCAAGAAAGAAAAGGAACAACAAAAAAATTAGGTTAAAACTTAGCAGTTAAAATTCTATTTTATAGCTTACTTTATGATCATGGGTGTTTTGCCTGCACGAGTGTCTGTGTGCATGCCTGCTGCCGTTGGCGGACAGAAGAGGAGGTTAGAATCCCCGGAACTGGGAGTTACAGATGGTTGTGAGTCTCCATAGGGTGCTGGGAGCTGAATCCTGGCTCTCTGTAAGATCAGCAAGTACTCCTAACCTCTGGACTCTCTCTCTTGCCTTGAAGTTTTAATTTTTATGTTTACCTTTGTTGGTATTTTCTTTTATGGTTTATGTTTATAGAGGGAAGTATATCAGTCTATGGAAACTTTTCCCCCTGTGGTATAAGTCTGCAGCCAAACTAGTCTGGATATGCAGTGTTAGATAGATCCATGGTTCACTCGAGAGAAAATGTTGAAGACATCTGAGAGATGCGTGTGGCTGATGGACTCTGTGGACATGGAGTTAGAGAACAAAGGAATTGGTTAGCCAATCCCCAGCGCCCACTCCTCTAGCCAATCCTCAGCGCCCACTCCTCTAGCCAATTCCCCAGCGCCCACTCCTCTAGCCAATCCCCAGCGCCCACTCCTCTAGCCAATCCCCAGCGCCCACTCCTCTAGCCAATCCCCAGCGCCCACTCCTCTAGCCAATTCCCCAGCGCCCACTCCTCTAGCCAATCCCCAGCGCCCACTCCTCTACTTCTGCTACTTTGTTTCAGGCCACATTGAATGTATCCATTACTGTCCACAGTCTAGAAATGCTTCTGTCCCGATGACTGTATTACCACCCTCACAACTAATTGAAAAATCTCTGAGCTAATTGAGGATTAAGCAAAGAATATAAAGGAAAAGCGTACATTGTGGAAAATATCTTTTGGAGGTGGGCTAGCTTGCAGCAGGATGAAGAATATAAAGTTTCAAATATCTATAAATATTATAATCATAGCTTTCAGATAAGTTCCCTCCTTTCCTGGGGTTCCTCGAGAGGAAATATGATATTATAATGAAATACTATTGGATTATTTTGGGAAGGGCATATACCTAGATTTTAAAATTTGAGACAAGGTTTCATGTATTTGAAACTGACCTCAAATAGGCTAAATAGCCAAGGATGACCTTGAACTTCAGATCCTCTGCATCTATCAGCTCTGTACATGGAACACAGGTATGCACGATCCCATCAGACCTGAGTTTTCAGTGCTGGGAATTGAACTCGGGTCTTTGTGTGTGCTGGGCAAACACTATCAACTGAGCTATAACCCAACCCTCGTATATCTAATTTTTTAAAAATTTTCTTCTAGTTGACAAAAATCTCTTAGTTGACTGTTTTTTATTGCATTCTATGGAACACTTTCATTGATTTATAGCATATTTTCTAGAAAATAATTTCTTCAGCTTGCTTGCGTTAACACAAAATGCCAAGCTTCTGAGTCAGAGTGCCCCAAGTATCTGACAACTAATAGTCCTTTTGACTCGAGGGTCCTCATTTCCTTCCACTCTCCAGCGAGCCTGAAAGCAAAGCATGAGTCATCCAAGGACCGAGATGAACGACAGCCCTGCCCTGAGTCCTCCAGCACCAAGCCAGGGTCCTACTACCCCACGCAAAGGGCCCCCTAAATTCAAGCAGAGACAGACTCGGCAGTTCAAGAGCAAGCCGCCCAAGAAAGGGGTGAAAGGGTAAGTGTGAAATGTAAAGGCAGGGCTGTCGTCTTCTGAGCGAGATCGCAGACTCAGAGTCGTCAGCCACGCCCTCCACCTTCCTCTCCAGCTCATCCTTGCCGAATCCTGTCTGTATTCCTGGAATCCCTTCCATAAACCCCGGGGAGAATGCCCAGTTTTAAAAGGAAAATAGAGCATTTCACAATGACCTTTAACTTGACCTTCCAGATTTTTCTTGTCCAGTCTTCTGAAAAATAATTTTTTAAAAACTTATTTTAATTATGTGTGTGAATGGTCTGTCTGGATTGGGGTATATGCATTTGGGCACAGATACCAGAAGGAGCCAGCAGAGGGCGCTTTGGATCCTTTGGAACTGGAATTATGGGCTCTAGGACACAAGCAGACGAAGACAGACATATAGACACACACAGAGACAGACACACCACAGTACAAATTTTTATATGAAACTTGGGGTCGGTTGGTAGGGCGCTTGCCTGCCTGGCCTGAAGTCAGCCCTCTCTGTTCAGCTGCCAGTGCTGCATAAACTGGGTTTGTGAGCACTTGTCTGTAACCCCAGAATGCTGGAGATCAGGACAATCAATAATTCAGGTTCAAGGGCATCCTCTTGTCTCACGCTCTCTCTTGACAGAAAGAATACCCACTCCCTATTGAGGACACACCGAATCCCCCACAGAGTGACATCTTGGACCTAGTTCAATGTGGACAAAATTTCTCAAATAAAACCCTTAGGACTTCTTCTCCACTGAGTGAAGACACCTTCCCGGGAGGAGTTTTCGGACCCCTCGCCTCTGCTCTAAGCTAATATTTATCTATTTTTTTACGTAGGTTTGGAGATGACATTCCAGGCATGGAGGGGCTAGGAACAGGTAAGCGATGACCCTTTAACTGAACAAGTTGCCTTTGATGTTTCTGTCTTCAAGGGACAGTTTAAAAGTTACAGCACCCACGGCAGGCATGTGATTTTTTGGAGACAGGATGACAGACGGCGATTTAATTTAACATTTTAAGTCTGTGTGTACCTAGGTGCAAAGATGATAAAAGAAAAGAGAGTAAGCCTGAGGTAATGGTTTCTGCTGGTTTATTAAGCAACCTTGAGTGTCTGCTGCAGCCGGCTGTAGGATGCTTAGAGTTGATCAGTTCCAACTTCATTTCTCAGAAGAGGAATCTGAGGCAGGCTGAATGCCAGCATGAAGCCACAGCTCGAGGAACTGGAAAAAAAGACAGGGTCTAGAGAGCCCTTCCACTCTGCCCAGGGACCCACTACTCACCAACTTCCTTTTCCTCACGTCCTGTGGCACCAGGGACACAGGTGCACATCCAGGGTGCATACGGCACCGGACGGGGTGCCCACAGTACCAGGGACAGGAGTTCACACAGCACCAGCCAGGATGGGTGTGCACACGGTACCAGGGATGGGGTGCCCACAGCACCAGGAGCGGGGGTGCATACGGCACCAGGGACAGGGGTGCCCACAGTACCAGGGACAGGAGTTCACACAGCACCAGCCAGGATGGGCGTGCACACGGCACCAGGGCAGGGTGCCCACAGTACCAGGGACAGGAGTTCACACAGCACCAGCCAGGATGGGCGTGCACACGGCATCAGGACAGGGTGCCCACAGTACCAGGGACAGGAGTTCACACAGCACCAGGGACAGTGGTGCACACAGCACCAGGAGCAGGGGTGTACACAGTACCAGGGACAGGGGTGCACACGGCACCAGGGACGGGGGTGCACACGGCACCAGGGACGGGGGTGCACACGGCACCAGGGACAGGGGTGCACACGGTACCAGGGACAGGGGTGCACACGGCACCAGGGACAGGGGTGCACACGGCACCAGGGACAGGGGTGTACACGGCACCAGGGACAGGGGTGTACACGGCACCAGGGACAGGGGTGCACACGGCACCAGGGACAGGGGTGCACACGGCACCAGGGACAGGGGTGTACACGGCACCAGGGACAGGGGTGCACACGGCACCAGGGACAGGGGTGTACACGGCACCAGGGACAGGGTTGCCCCCGGCACCAGGGACAGGGGTGCACACAGCACCAGGGACAGGGGTGCCCCCAGCACCAGGGACAGGGGTGCACACAGCACCAGGGACAGGGGTGCACACGGCACCAGGGACAGGGGTGCCCCCAGCATCAGGGACAGGGGTGCACACGGCACCAGGGACAGGGGTGCCCCCAGCATCAGGGATGGGGGTGCACACATTGGGTGCATCTGGTACAATCTTTTTAGTTGGCTGAACTATTTCCCTTCACTAGATAAGACAGTGGCTTGAAAATATTAACAGTAGCAGCCTTAAAAAAAAAAAAACAAAAAAGAAGACGTTTTAGATTTCTAGAAGAATTTAGTAGAAAGGCCACAGAACTCCTGTCACCGTCGCTCCTGCTTTTCATGGTTCCCCGTAATTAACCCAATGACGGAGTCTGGCACATCCGTCAAGTGTGATGAGCCACTATCTGTCAATCATTCTTGCTGTCTTTTTTTGTTTGTTTTGTTTTGTTTTGTTTTGAGACAGGGTTTCTCTGGGTAGCCCTGGCTGTCCTGGAACTCACTCTGTAGACCAGGCTGGCCTCGAATTCAGAAATCCGCCTGCCTCTGCCTCCCAAGTGCTGGGATTAAAGGCGTGCACCACCACTGCCCAGTCGTTCTTGCTGTCTTAACAGAAGTCCGTAGCACATATAGTTTTAGGCTCATTGGCGCCATATGGCTCTAAGGGTTTTAACACTCGTGTAAGGTTGTGCAACTGTCACTATTGTGCCATATAGATTAGTTTCATCACCCTAAACATTCCCCCACCTCTACCTGGTAACGCCTTCCTCCCCCAGCTGTACACCCCCAAACACCACAGGACTTTTTACTGGGTCTAACATTGACATTTTCTGAAACGTTTTTTGAGCTAGAATAATACAGCACTAAGCTTTCCTATGCTGCCTTTTTCCATTTAGCAATATTTATTCAAGTGTCTTCTTATGGGTCAGTTTCCTTTATTTCTTTATTTTCCTTTTGTGTGTGTGCCTGGTGCCACTGGAAACCAAAAGAGGTAGTCAGATAATCTGGAACTGGAATTACAGATGAGTGTGAGCTACTTTACGGGTGTTGGAAATTGAACCCAGACTCTCTGAAAGTGCAGCCAGTGTTTTTAACCACTGGACGATCTCTCCAGCCTCAATAGCTCATTTAATGCTATGTTAAGGGTATTCTATTGAAGGACATCTTGATTTCTTTCAAGTATTAGCATTCATGAATAAAATGGCTGCGTGTTCCTGTGCATGAGTGAGTGAGTGTGTGTGTGTGTGTGTGTGTGTGTGTGAGAGAGAGAGAGAGACAGAGAGAGAGACAGAGAGAGACAGAGACAGAGACAGACACACAGAGACAGAGAGAGAGAGACAGACAGGCAGAGACAGAGAGACAGAGACAGACACAGAGAGAGACAGAGACAGAGACAGAAACAGAGAGAGAGAGACAGACAGGCAGAGACAGAGACAGAGACAGACACAGAGAGAGACAGAGACAGAGACAGAAACAGAGAGACAGAGACAGACACAGAGAGAGACAGAGACAGAGACAGAAACAGAGAGACAGAGACAGACACAGAGAGAGACAGAGAGACAGAGAGACAGAGAGAGACAGACAGGCAGAGACAGAGACAGAGAGAGACAGACAAGCAGAGAGAGAGAGACAGAGACGGAGACAGAGACAGAGACAGAGAGGGCTATGTGCTTGCTTGCTTCCACTTGGCTGTAGGACCATTCCCCATGCCTCCCCAGGAATGGAGCATGGAGGAGTGTAACTGTTCAGAGTGTCTTCGTCTTCTTGCAGGAGAGGTTCCTTCTCTTGGGGAGTGGTTGGCTGAGGTTTTCTTCTGTCTCTTGCAGATATCACGGTGATTTGTCCCTGGGAAGCTTTCAGCCACTTGGAACTGCATGAACTTGCTCAGTTCGGGATTATATGAAGAGTCCAGAAGCTTGGATGCTCCCAAGAGCAACTGCTGCTTGAGAGAGTCATTGCTTTTACCTAACTGGTCTGTCTGAAGTCTTGAAACCCAGCATTTGGAAGGAATTTTGTTGACATCTATGGTCCTGACCCATGAGTTACTGTATGCGTTCTTTCCTGCATGGTAGCTCAGCTCCAACAGTGAATAAAAAACCACTTTTGTTGGAGTTTTCCCACCTTTACACTTTTTCCTATCTGCTGTTTTGAAGTCATCCCCATTTCTCCATATCCTGTTTAAATGTAGGCTGGGCACTCATTCTGTTAGTAGTAGAATTATAGGATAGCATTAAGATATTTGAAAGACTCTGGTAAGAGGATTGTTATAGATCATCTTGGTCTACCTAGAGAGTTCCAGGCTAGCTAGATGTGAGACCATCCCTTAACAAAAACAAAACAAAATTACAATGTGATACATCAGGGGCAATCTGAGCAAACGTCTGTGAATCAACTAGGGCACCAGTGACACACAGGAGACAAATCCACTCAAGTTGAAGTCACTTAATTGGTGACTTTAATTATGGCTACTTCTAGGACTCTGAGTAAGGGGTTCTTCCAAGGACAGGGGCACCTGACAGGCAGTTACAGCACTGAAGTAGAAGCCACCTTCTTCCCCTTGAGATTGTTGCTGCTTATCAATACTGAGGAGGCATGAGGCTTCATGTGCCTCCTTCTGATTCTACCCCGATCTCCATGAAGGGATGTTTCAAGGCCCAGTCTTTTAATGACAGCTGACATCAGCGCTGTTCTGATTTTAAGATGGCGATAGTCATGTCATGCTCTGAGAACAGTATTCTGTAATGGTTTACGTCACAGACCTCCCTTCTTATCTGTAGAGGAGTCTCGACTTTTATAGTGTAGTTGTATTAAACACTGTATGCAAATGTCTAATGGAGCTGTGGCTACACAGGAAGTAGGTGTCAAGGCTTACAAAAGCGCCAGCCTAGTGTTAAGAGTCAAGCAATAATTCTGCTTTGCAATTGGGAAAATCCTTTACTGAGCAGGTTACCTCAGAGGTTGCCTGCTTCTCTAACTCAGTCTGAAAGACTGGAGAGTTCAACTCATAACCTTGACGGTGTGAGCCTCCCTTCTCGAGTTCTAGGGTTCTGGTTCCAGAAAGTTCCCTTTCATTCATTCATTAAAATTACTCAGCCCAATGGCTCATACTGAGACGCACAGCTATCAGAATATCCACTGTAATCTATAACAAACCACTTTTAAGCCATCAGTGAGAAAACTCCCTAGGTTATGAAGTTTAGACTGGGACACAAAAGGTAGTTGAGCCCTCTAAATAAAGGGCAGGTTTGCTTCACCCCAGAAGTTGTGTCGAAAGCCATGGGCACATAGCTGTCTTTCCACAATGCTTTGAAGACAGCTGTGCAATGAGAGCAAGCACTACCTCTGGCTTTAGGATTTGCTTCTGAGAACATGCATTTCTTCATTTCAGTTTTGTAACCTGTGGTAAAAGAATGGAGTAAATTAACTGAAGAGAGAAGGAAGGGAGGACGATGGGTAGGGAAGGGCTCGGATCTCCATCCTGAGGCCACTGGTGAATTGCATGAAACTCAACGCTCCCCCCCCCCAGACCTTCCAATTTGCCTGAATTCCATAATTTGAGGTTCACAGTTGGCCGTAAAATAAATGGCTTTGTGGCCCTCAGCACCAAAGCATGAAAAGAGGAGACTCAGGAGAGGGGCTCAGCTCTCATGAGCCTGTCCCCTGCCGCAGGTTCTATGACAATTAGTTTGTAATGGCTGAATGATCTTCTAGCCATAAAGCTAAAAATAGATGAGAAAAAGCAAAATATAAACTGGAAAGTGGATGTGTTTGATGAAGGAGACAGCAGGGGAATGTGAGTTTGCACTGGAGCAGGAAACCCCTCTGCCCTCCCTGTCTTCCTTCCAGACACCTTGAGTCAGTTGTGACATCTGACAGCTACCCCTTAGTCCTGCTGTGTGGTCGGTCTTTGGGGCAGGGAGGTCTAGTTCTCCAGACGGACAAGGCCCTGGTTCACACTTAGTTTACTTTATGGATGGGATTTTTTTCCCCTAAAGATGAAACAATGTCAACAAAACAGACTGAAGCAAAGGGTCTGTGTTAGCTACCTCTCTTATAGCCAGGACAAAATACCTGGGAAACAACTTGGAGGGCTTATGCATCTTGAACAACATTTTTAGAGTATTCAGTCCATTGTGTGAGACAGCTCACATCATCGTGGAAGTTGGAAAGTCGGGAGAGAGGTTGGATACAGGGATATATAGACCCCAGGGATACCCTTAGTGATTTAGTTCCTCCAACTAGATACCACCCCCACTTTCACCACCTCTCATTACACTCTCAGATATAATATAATTTGTTCATGGGACTAGTCTGTTCAGTATCTCAGATCTTCATTATTGGATTGTTTCAGGAAATACTATCACAGACACATGCCTTTCTAATCCACTAGCTATCCCTCAAGCTAGTCGAGAGCCAGGACCAACCATTACGCAAACATATTCAATGGCCAGGGAGGAGAAGGATCAGGACAAGATGCTACAGGAGGGACAGTGGAAGGATTGATGACACGGAGCCTAGAACAGAAACTGGCAGCCACCATCCAATGTTTGCCAAGTTGTAGCAAGGAAGCAGAGTAGCATATGTCACACATAAGGCCAGCCCTGGGTGGGGAGCAGGAGATGATGGAGCCTGCATCTCAGCTGTATTAGTCGGGATTTCTATTGCTGTGATGAAACACCTTGACCAGAAAGCAAGCTGGGGAGGAAAGCTCATCAGCTTTCACTCCCACATTATAGTTTATCATTGAAGAAAGTCGGGTCAGGAACTCCAACAGGGCAGAAGCCTGGAGGTAGGAGCTGACGCACAGACCATGGTGTGTGTGTGGGGGGGTGGGGTGGGGTAGGGGGGTGCTGCTTATATGTTTGCTTCCCATGGTTTGCTCAGCCTGCTTTCTTTTCTTCTCCTCCTCCTCCTCCTCCTCCTCCTCCTCCTCCTCCTCCTCCTCCTCCTCCTCCTTCTCCTCCTCTCTCTCTCTCTCTCTCTCTCTCTCTTCCCTCCCTCCTATCTCTCTCTTCTTTTTCTCTTCTTCCTCCTCCTCTTCCTCCTCTTACATCTCCTCCTCCTCTTCCTCCTCCTCCTCTTACTTCTCCTTCTCCTCCTCTTCCTCGTTATCCTCCTCCTTCTCCGTTTTCTTCATCTTCTTCCTTCTTCTTCTTTTGAGGTGTAACCTTGGCTGTACCAGAACTAGCTCTGTAAACTAGACTAGCCTCAAATTCAGAGATTCATCTGCTTCTGCCTCCAATGTGCTGGGATTAAAGGCACACTTTCTTATAGAATCCAGGACCACCAGCCCAAGGATGGAACCCTCCTGGGTGGGTCATCCCCCTTCAATCTCTAATTTAAAATTGACCTACAGACCTGCCTGTAGCCTGAGCCTATGGAGGCAGCTTCTCAACTGAGGCGCCCTCCTCTGATGACTCCAGCTTGTCAGTTGACATAGAACTGTCCAGCACAGCATCCAAACTCCAGTCCCTTCGTTTCTGTTCTTAATAAGCTCCAGTTCTACCAATTTCATTGTTGTAATAATAAATAAGCAATACTTTACTGTAGAAACAGCACCAGGAAAGCAATAAAGTAGACAATCTCGGCGTTGGGTCGACAGAGGTGCCCAATTCAAAGAGGGTAATGCAGAAGTTTGAAGAAAGGGACTGGATTGGGGGATGGAGAGACGGCTCAGCAGTTAAATGCTTGCTGTTTTTGTAGAGGAACTGAGTTTGCTTCCAAGTACCTACATTGGGAGGCTCATAACTGCCTACGACTCCAGCCCCAGCAGATCTGGTGCCCTCTTTGGTCTCTGAGAACCACCCCCACTCTCTCCCCTACTCCCCCCAAAAACTAAAAAAAAAAAATTGTTTGCTTGTTTTAGGGAACTGAAAGTAAAGGTGAGTACAGTAATTTGGGTACAGCAACAGTGTGGTAGCTAGAATTCCAAGAAACCTGATTAGCTGTAACAACCAGAGAGGGCACATAGCAACAGGATGCCAGGGGACTCCACCCGCTCCAGTGGTCCTCTGAAGGATCAGGAAAGGATGCGATGAAGCTAATGAACAAGCTTCCCGTTAGCCTGCTCCTGGATTGGATGGAGGCTGAGGTTGGTGTTACCTATAATCTATATGCTGACACCTTTCCTAAACCTAGTAGTACCCCAGACAGGCAGAAGAGAGCACCGGGAGAGGGGAGTAGGGGCTTTGGTCCTTTGTGAGGTTGAGCCCTGCTGAGAGATCAGGAAGAAGCTTAAACTGAAAGAGAGAAGGAAGGAGAAGGGAAGGAAGGAGACGGGAAGGAAGGAGAAGGTTCTCTGGACAACAAAAGGCATGAAGTGTGGTTGACCAGTAGGACCAACATCTAGCCTAAGAGAAACAGGAAGTAACACAGACAAAACCTGAAACGTGTGTGTGTGTGTGTGTGTGTGTGTGTGTGTGTGAGTGTGTGTGTGAGTGTGTGTGAGAGAGAGACAGAGACAGAGAAGGGAGTGGTCTTAAAAGGAGAAACAAAGCAAGGCTGTCCATGGAGCAAATGGACTGTCATATGGACTGTTCAAATGATACATAAACTAGTAAAATGCTTTTTGTAACCACAAATTATTCATCTTTCTTAGCTTCATGAGGCAGAGAATAGATACAACATTATTGATTTGGAGTGTATGTTGGGGTCGGGGGGAGCTTTGAAGCCTTGGTCTAGAACTCACTACCTAGGCCAGGTTGACCTTGAACTTGTGATGGTTCTCCTGCCTCCCCTCCCACATGCTGGTGCTGGCATCATCAGGATTTAAAAGTATAAGCGATAACATGGGCCATGCTGCCTGCCCTTGGCGGGAACAGTCAAGAGGCTGAGGCATTTCCCAATCCGGCCAGGGAGTATCTGTACAACTGCTTAACTCATTTTCCTTCTTGAAAATGAAATATTTGAAAATAAAGCTGGGATCTTGGACTTGTCAATGTTTCTCTGACCACAAATTTAAAAAAAAAAACAAAGAGGGAATAAATCTAAATATTCTTTAAATATGAACAAAATGTTCCCTTTTGTGGCCAGAAGTCCTCAGGCACAGAGCCCGGAACTCCTTTTAGGAGTATTTAGTAGTTTTCTTTTCACTGAGCCCCACAGCCCAGAGTGGAATCAAATTGTGTGTAATACTGCCACCTGGTGACAGGAATGAGCAATTTCACATTTGGAAGTCGATTTGACTGTCAGTTTCTAAGAAACCTAAAAATTCACCCCTAAGTGTCAGAGAGATAATCTCAGATGGGAGAGTCAGCCCACTCCAGGGAGTCTCTGAGGGATCAGGAAGGGATGGGATGAAGCTAAGTTTGGCTGCCAAATTTGATTGTTGTTGCACACTTGATTCAGGAAAGGGAAACCACGCACAGTGAACATTAGAAGGCTGAACATGGTACAGGGTGGATTTCATCGCCATCCAATGTACCACTTAATGTTTTAAGGCTCAGGACATATGGAATTCATATATTTTCAAACAATTCATTTTGATGTCAAATAACACCATAATTCCTAACTAATTGCTATTCACAGATAGGAAATTTATCAACCCTTGTCAATATTTCTAGCTTGACTGCATACTCATTTGATTTAAAGGGTTTCTAGACTCTTACATCATTTGATAACTTGAAGCTAGGGAGATGGCTCATTAGATACAAGGTTCTCCACCAGAGCATGAGAATCTAAGATCTTACTCCTCACACACAGAGGACAAGTTGCATGTGGTGGCATGTACCTTGCAGTCCTATGCCTGGGGGCAGAAATGTAGGGAGTCCATGGATTTTTCTGGCCGGCTAGTTTTGCTGAATCGATGAACTCCAAGCTTAGTAAGAGACACTGACGAAATAAATAAATAAATAAATATGAAGAGTCTCACGCGCGCGCGCACACACACACACACACACACACACACACAGAGAGCGCTGTTGGCTTCTACATGCATGTACAAGCATCTATGTGTATTCATACCTACTGAAACAAGTCCACATATACACTACACACACACACACACACACACACACAGAGAGAGAGAGAGCGAGCGCTGTTGGCTTCTACATGCATGTACAAGCATCTATGTGTATTCATACCTACTGAAACAAGTCCACATATACACTACACACACACACACACACACACAGAGAGAGAGAGAGAGAGAGAGAAAGAGAGAGCGCTGTTGGCTTCTACATGCATGTACAAGCATCTATGTGTATTCATACCTACTGAAAAAGGTCCACATATACACTACACACACACACACAGAGAGAGAGAGAGAGAGAGCGAGCGCTGTTGGCTTCTACATGCATGTACAAGCATCTATGTGTATTCATACCTACTGAAACAAGTCCACATATACACTACACACACACACACACACACACACACACACACAGAGAGAGAGAGAGAGAGCGCTGTTGGCTTCTACATGCATGTACAAGCATCTATGTGTATTCATACCTACTGAAACAGGTCCACATATACACTACACACACACACACACACACACACACACATACAATGTCCCCCAAACAGATATTCTCTGATGTATTTATCATTATTCATTATGCTGTCTATCACTTGGAGAAAAGCTGCCATCATTTTAAGGCTCCATCTAGTTATTTCTCTAGTCTACAACGTCTGCTTATAAGTAACAGGCCAAATATCATGAATGACTTGAAAAGTTTTTATTAAAACAATCATATATCTCATTACTTTCTGGTCCTCTTAAACCGAGACTGGCCTGGATGGCGTCAAGGGAAAGGTATGGGCACAGGCGTGAGGGTGGAGATCGGGAGAAGGACAGCAGCAGCAATCAGGGTCCCAGCTCAGCAAGCCTGTGGTGGAGCACTGATACACTCAACGGGTGTTTGTTGGATGAATAACTGAACGACGCAAATGCAAGATAAAATCCAGTTATAAGGCAGACAAACCAGCAGAGATGATAAACCCTGCCGAGAGCAGGAAGGATAAAAATAGCATGGCTGTCTCAACTGGGAAGAAAAATGTCCACGTATCATTGTGACAAGATTCTTGGCAAGCCAGGAAGAATGTATCTCAGTGTAACAACAACTTCTATGTCATGTCTGCAGTGGCTACCATACTCTCTTAGAGGCAAGGGCGCCAACTTCTACTACTCGCATCCAAATAGTACTGAAAGCTATCCGGATTGGGCTAGGGATAGAGGTCAGTGGGTGCAGTGGTTGGTTATCCCCTCTGCTTCACAAAACAAGGCATGGTGGCACATGCCTGCCATCCCAGGACTTGGCAAGTTGAGGCAGAAAGGTAATAAGTGCAAAGTTACCCTCCACCATGCAGTGAGTTTGAAGCCAGCCTCAGGTACATGATGAGACTCTCGCATCTCAAAAAACTATTGAAGGAAGAGAGAGAGAGAGAGAGAGAGCGAGAGAGAGAGAGAGAGAGAGAGAGAGAGAGAGAGAGAGAGAGAGAGAGAATGAAATACATTCTATTCAGAAATATTAGTCAAGAAAAGGAAATTAAAGACAACCAAACTGGAAAGAAAGCAGACAGTTGGTTATCGACAGCGTAATGTTAAATCTACAAACCCCGAAGACCTCACTCAAACTCTGAAGAATAAATACTTCCGTAAGTTTCAGCACATGTAACCAGCATCTAAAGATCAGTCTGTTCTTACAAACTATTGATTACTTTTTTGTTGCTGTGACAAAATAGCATGATGGAACTCAACTTAAGGAAGAAATGGTTTATTTTAGCCTCCAACTCCAGATAGTTGAAGTTCAGGGTTGTCGGGAAGGCAGGGCAATAACAGGGTAGTGGGAGCAGGAAGGTGGCTGGTCCCATTTTCAGTGACTATGTTTGTTATAGTCATTTTTTTGATCTGTCCCTGTGACTATGAATCTTTTACATATAATGTAATGCTAGTTTAGCACAGATACATTGTTTCCGGGGCGCTTATGGGGAAGAGTGTCATTGCTGGGAGATGCCATACAGCGGAAAAGGTGTGAGCATCCGTACAGATGACTTAGCTGAATCTGCCCACTGCTTCTGTTTGTGTCACCTCCGGAATGCACTACAACAGTGCTGATAAGTCTTCAGTCCTATCGGCTAACCCCATCCTTTGGACTGCAGCCATCTTCAGACTTCCTCATGTCAATCAAGAGCAGAGACTGTAAGAACCATGACCTTGACATTCTCAGCTGCTTCCCTGCCTGTCTGATGTCGGAGACTGGCAGAGAGTCACCTCTTAGCAGACAGTTGTTGAATGAACAGATAAATGGTGAATGTAGAGACTTGGTCCTGGGACTCGGAGGCAGCTCACTTGGTAAAGTGCTTGCTGCATACCCAGAGGGACCTGAATTTGCCTCCCACTGGACCTGATGGAGCATGCTTATAACTCCAGGTCTGAGGAGGCAGATATTTTGAGTTCTCTGACCAGCCTGTGTCAAAGACCAGTTTTGACAGGAAAACTGAGGTGGGGCATAGGGTCGGTGATTGATCACTGAGCAGACTTTTCTCTGAGGGGTCAAAGTTTGATTCTCTGGAGCTGGTAAAATACTCCCTGCCACCAGCAAGAAACTCTCTGGGACCTGGGAAATACTCTCTGGGGTAGGTGAAAAGGGAGTGGCCACACACACACACACACACACACACACACAGAGTGTATGAAGCAAGACTCCAACAAGCTCCAACTACTTTACATACACACACATACACAACACACATTTGGTGGATGGGGAAAAGCTCCATACACACACACACACATTTGGTAGAGGGAGCTAGGCTCAAATAACTTTATTTTTTCTCCCAAAGCTTGTACATCCCAGCAAAATCTTTTAAGCAGTACAAAAAATACCACAATGCGGCTACATCCTATTTTTCTTCTAGTGAAAGATTATTAAAAATAGTAAGTTCTTGAATACCTTTCCATGGATAAACATTTTTCATAATATAGGTAAAAGACAAATTATTCCTAAGAACCCGTGTACACTCGTAACTAAGCAACTTGTGTGATCCACAAAGTGTGAGCAAGCAAGGTAGTTTTCTCAGCCAGCTTCTCTTACCGGCAGGTGGCAATCTGCAGCTACAAAGAAGGGATCGATTATTTTATTATTTATCTTAAAAATAAATATAAAAACCTTAAAGGAATCACAAATCTAAATTTTTATATTAAAAAAAGCAGTCATTTCTATTTCAACTTCAAATCCTCAGAGTGCACATCTACTTATCGACAGCCCTTTATTAAATCATATCAGGAAGCTGAGGGCAAAAATGGGTACAAGAAATTAATCATCACCTTGATCAGCTTCATCAAGAAAGGCTCACCAGCTAGTCAGGATGCCATTGTTCTTGTTCCCTGACCTCAAAACATTCCTAGCTCAGCGATTAAGAGTGCGCCTTTCTGAACTTCAAATTGTTCCCTGAGATTATCTACATAAAAGTCACTAGCAAAAATACATTAACCTAACTTTAATAACAATCCATATCTTCAAATTTGTTCTAAGGGTGGTGGACATTACTAACAATCTACACTTCTAAGTCTTTTCTGGGGGTCGTGGATGAATCATTAATCTGTTTCAGCAGCAATGCTTGAAAAAGATCAGGCATTACTATTTTAATGACACTGCCCAGTGAGGGGCTGGCAGCCCCCTTACAGTTTTCATACAGCTCATTAGATTAGGACAGACTTGAGGGCAACAAGCAGAGCAGAACTCCCCAACAGCATGAAGTCCTCAGGACACAGAGTTCTTGGGGCTCTGCCTCTCCATGGCACATGCATCATGATTGTTAACTAACCGGCAGGCCTCACTGCATGAGTTTTAACGCCGTTTGCTGTTCCTTTAACAGTGACTCCAACAAGCCCTGTCCATCTGAATTAGGCATCTGCAGGCTCCAGTGTGAGAAAAGAAGGTTAATAGAGCTTGACAACACCACATAAGTTTCACGTCTGACTTTCACACACACACATGTACACACACACACACACACACACACACACACACACACACTACATGAGTTTCACCTCTGGCTCTCTCTCTCTCTCTCTCTCTCTCTCACACACACACACACACACACACACACACACACACACACACACACACCGCATGAGTTTTACCTCTGGCATGCACACACACACACACACACACACACACCCCACATGATTTTCACCTCTGGCTTACACACACTGGCAGGACTCTCCTAGCCAAAGGGAACCCTCTTGCATGTTGTCTTTCTCTTCTTAGATACTCACTAGAGTTTCTGCAATGTTCCACTGATCCGACAGTGTAAGTGTAGAATTCTAAGTTCAGCTGATGCTGTCACAGTTCAGAGGAATGCTTCTGAAAACCATTCAGCTTTTTCCTCAGACTTGCTTATCAGCGAGCTGATTGCATATATTTTGCTGGGTTAGCAGAATTCTTCTGCTCCATATTTTCAGCACTAAGACTTTAGCAGATACTAGCTTCTATTTTTAGTTCTATTATATCATATACTGTCTTGGTGGGAAGTTGTAAAGAAGAGGTGTTATGATAATTATGGGGTTAATTCATGGGGTTTTAGATTCTGTTATTTTGTTAGTATTGTTCAATAGATTTTTAAAAAAGCTCTCTCTCTCTCTCTCTCTCTCTCTCTCTCTCTCTCTCTCTCTGTGTGTGTGTGTGTGTGTACACGTGTGTGCAGATACTCATGGAGGTTGGAAGAGGGCATTGGATCCCTTGCAGCTAGACTTACAGACAGACTGAACTCCAGTCCTCATGATCGAGAAGCAATTGCCCTTAACAGCTGAGCCCTCTCTCCCCAGGCAGGGGTCCTGTACTGTGGAGGAGAGGAGAGACTGAGCTGAGCACAAGCCAGCAAGTGAGCAGGCATGCCACATCTCCTCTGCCACATCTCCTCTGCCACATCCCCTCTGCCACACCCCCTCTGCTCTTGACTGTCGGTGTGGTGTGGTTAGCTCTTTGATGTTCCTCTCTTGACTGTCTCACAGGGATGGACCATGGCCAGCGCGGTGAGCTGTGAGCAAGCCCTCCTCCCCTTACACTTTTCCCTCAGGGTATTTTATTATAGCCACAGAAGTGAAATAAGAACATACAACCTCTTTACACACACACACACACACACACACACACACACATACCTCCCATGTACAGGAAACATATGTCAGTATGTAGTATTGCATATCTTCTCTTACAATGCACAAGATAATTTATTTCACAAAGAAAGAAGAAATTAATATTTGACAACTCTTCACGCACATGAATTACATGAATCCTATTTGGTCATGATATCATCCTGAGTATTATTGATGCCAGTTTCCACAACAGAAGAATCAGACCTAGTGATGGTTAAATAGCAGAACTATGATTAAAATCTTGGCCACTAGATACTAACTGAAAAGCTCCTTTTTCTTGTAACAACTGCTTGCATAAGATGAAATGCTACTTAAGTTAACTTGCAAAGTTCAATTTATCAGTTGAATTATTAAAGAGTGTTCCCAGTACATTTGGGAACAAGGTACGACTGACTTTAGTTAAAATCTAGTCATACAAAAATATTGCTGTTCAAATATTGTGCAATTTCATAAACCTAAATATATATATATATATCAAAAAATCTTTGGTATCAACTATATTTCTTTTCTAAATGCTAGTGTTACAGGTTGGCTTGTGTTTTATGATAGGAAAAAATACATTCAAATCTTTTGGTAGCTATGACCATAAACAGGGTCCTGACGTCAGTAAACTGAATCAAAGGTAGGCCAGTAACCAAGTGTGACTGTTTGTTCATGAGAAAAGGGAACATAAAAGATACACACACACACACACACACACACACACACACACACACACACACACACTCAGGGGAGATGGTTATAAGAAGATGGAGTTTGGTGACAAGCTGCCAGGAACCAAAGAGCGCCCTGAAGCAGAAGAGGTTGGTTTGGGGTGGCCCAGCCTGGTCAGTGCTTTTGGATTTCATCCTCAAACCTTGAAGACTGGAAGAGAATTTGTTTCCATTGTTTTTCTGCCCATTGATTAGTGATATATCATCACAGACATGGGGCCCTGTGTTAGATCTTGACAGGCATACAGAAGGTAACATTTCCTCTCCTTCCAGAAGTGGGAGGTGCCTGTTCATGCTGTATATTCTTGCTGGTGCCAGAGGTGTTCACAGCATTGGTGCTCCAGTGGAAAGAATTATTAAATAAGAATGCACAGGGAACATTAAAATGCCATTTGTGTAGGGTCTGTGCCTATTTGTGGCATAAAAGACCACACATGGATATAATGGAAAAATAACCAGGTAAAACCATCAGGTCAGGCATCCTGTAAAAAAGGTGTTATGGGGCTGGAGAGATGGCTCAGAGGTTGAGTACTAACTGCTCTTCCAGAGATCTTGAGTTCAATTCCCAGCAATTGAGATCTGATGCCCTCTTCTGGTCTGCAGGCATCCATGCAGGCAGAATACATAATAAATAAATAATTTTTTTTAAAGAAGGTGTTGCAGATGGGAATACACCAGGCAAAGAGAGCACAAAGGCCCAAAGGCAAAGAGGGCACAAAGGCCCAAGGCAGGAGGGAATTGGACAAGTTAATGCAAGTTTGGGGAGGCAGAGAGAGAGAGCACACTGAAGGAGACGGAGAGACAGGAGGACAGGGTGCAATGCACAGCCCATTAGCATTTATTCATCCAGCGAGAATGGAAACCAGTCAAAAAGTCTATGCTATGTTACTTTTCTCGTTGCTTTGCCTGCAAACAAACAACAACAACAACAACAAAAAACCAAAACAGGACTGATTGCGGCTCATAATCTGAGAGAACAGTGATCCAGTTCACCATGGAGGGAAAATCACAAGGGCGGGAAGCCCGAGATGGTAGGAGTGAGCACCTGGGCCCCCTCACTGCCTGTCTTGGAAAAACAGGAAGCAGAGAGCAGACAGGGACCGGGGACAGACCAGATAGCCCTCAGCGCTCGACCTCAATGGCCAATTCCTCCAATGAAGGACCACTTCCTCCGGTGAAGGACCACTTCCTAAAGGAAGTTCCAAAACCTTCCGAAACACCACCAGCCGAAGTCCAAGTCAAGTGTTCAAACACAGGCGTCAAACCACGACACCAGGCAAGTCCAAAGCGGTGGCATGGTTGCTGAGGGTAACTGCAGTGTCAGGGGCTCGCTTTAGAAAAATGAGCGCTGCCAGCCTTAGTCATGACACCCATCCTAGCTTCTGCACTTTTTCTCTGGGGGCCAGTTTCTCTGTTTGCTTATATGCTATTTCTTATGCTTCTCTGGAGGAATACACACACACACACACACACACACACACACACACACACACACACACACCTTCTGAATAGGAGAACCCAGCAATCTCCAAGAATTAGCCGGAGGGCTAACCATACAGCACCCAAGAGGCTGAGTCCGGAAGACTGTAATTTCAAGGCCAGTCTGAGCTCCACGGAAAAACTCAGTTTCGAAAAACAGGGAGAGAGGGAGGGGCAAGGAAACAAAAGAATCGGAGGGAATGGATAGAGGAGGAAAATGGAGTGTCCACAGCGGAAGGCAAGTCAAGCCTGAGACACAGTGCTCTGTGGTTACTCTGAACACTGATTGGCACCCAGGGTTCTCTAGTCAGAGAGTGGACAAGTTGCAGGTTGTAGAACCCAGAGGATGCAGATGGGAGGGAAGTCTGAGGCGATCCGGTCTCTGCATGTTACTTAAGGCCTTAAACTATTCTTTCAATCACTTCTCTTGGTTCTTTACTCTGCTATTTTCACCAATAATACTAGAATTTTAAAAGTCCTTACTAAGTTTGTCTTAGACTGCCATCTTGTGGATATCTGGGTTCATACCAAACAACAAAAACTGGCAGACAAAAAACTTAAGTCCCCTTCCCCTTCTCCTCCTCCTCCCCTCGCCGTCCCTCTTCTCCCTGCCTCCCCCTTTCCAACAGATTCTCCCTGTGTAGCCCAGGGCACTGAAGTTGGGTGCTGTGTAAGGAGATAGTGTATTGAGAATCCCCCATCGTCCACCCTGAGCCTCCTCTTGTCTTTGCTGGTCTCGCGCTCTCTCTCCAGTCTGTGTCTCATCCCTTCGCTGACTTGGAGAGAAAGGCATAGCTCGTGGATCCTAATCGTCTGCTCGGTTGGCCAGATGCACTGTGGAGACCACTGGTTTCATGTTCTCACCCTAGAGTGCTTCTATTTGTAAAGTTAGAGTGGGTGCTAGATGACCCAATACCTCCTCCAGCGTCAACATTTCCTAGGAGTGTGTGTTCTGATGACGGGAATGGAGCCCAGTCCATTCCATTAGGAAAAACAGGATAGAATGAACTTAAACATGGAACTTCCACAATGGTCCAGCAGTCTCACTACTGGGCCCAGAAATAAACTAATTATCCTGTCTCGGAGCTGTCTTCCCTCTCTCGTCTACTGTGCATTGATGTTTCTCTTGGTTCTTTACTCTGGGCTATTTCTCAGTAATTCCAGAATGTCACCAGTAAGGAATGTACCAGTGGGGACTTCAATAGAGGTTCACATGTAAGGAAAAAGCCGTGGACCAGGCAACAGAGTGTCATCCGGCCTTGAAGAGGAGGGCAGACCCTCATTTGTCACAGTACATGTGAGCATGCATGTACATGTTCAGTGAAATAAGCCATGGACAGAAAGACAAATCGAGTGACCTTCACTGTGGAATGTTAAAAACAAGTCAGACTCACAGGAACAGAGGGTAGAATGTTGGCTCCAGAAATCTGCAGGAGGGATTGGAAATGTGGTGGTAGACAGACAGACAGCTTCAAAGAGAGAGAACAAATAAGTTCAAAGCTCAGTTGTAAACAGTGGTGACAAATGTTAACACAAATATATTGCATTTGAAAAATAACTGGCTTTCAATATTTTTACTACCCAAACCATAAGTATGTGGGGTAATACATTTGTTAAGCATTTCATAGAGCCATTCCACAATGTCTGTCTGTCTGTGTGTATGTATGTATATGTATGTGTATGTGTATGTGTGTGTGTGTATATATATATATATATATATATATATACACATATATATATAAAACCACCTGTCAATTTTGCAAACATGCAGAAGACAGCTAGGTGTGGTGGTTTACATCTAAGTCCCAGCATTCAGGATGTGGAGGCAGAAGGATTCAGAATTCAAGGCCAGCCTGGCTACATGAGACCTTGTCTTAAAAAAAAAATGGGAAAGGAAGACTGGAGGGAGGAGGGGGGACAGAAAGAGGAAGTGTGGATGGATGGATAGGTAGGTAGACAGACAGACAGATAGAAAGATGATAGACAGCCAGACAGATAAACAGACAGACAGATAGATAGATATTGAATGGGTGAATGCCTAACAAATCTTTGAATGTCTAAGCTCTCAATCTCTCGTGCCTTATTGATTAGGAAATATTTTTAAGAACTCTTCCAAGATATTCAGTAGAATGCAGAACTTAAGAAGCCTAAATGTTTCCAGAGGCCAATAGAAGATAGACCTTGGTGAGTTTGAGTGGAAGCAGATATAGTTGTGGGAACTGCACGGGCTTCTCGCTCAGGGCCATCTGAAAGCAGTGACCATTGTAAGCTTGGGTCCAACATTGCTGCACACTTAGAAGAAAATCAAAGGATCAGGTTTATATTAATTCTGAGCAGAAACATGAAGAGGAGGTCTTATAACTCCTCTGAAAAGAATTGAAGTTTAGAATTCACAGCACTAAACTAAAAACGTCTCTAAACACTATAAAAATTGATTTAAACAATTTACAGAAGGTGAGTCCTACACCTATTTAGGATCTGTGAATGCACGCTGGAACCCCAATATTCCAACAGTAGGTTACTCAAAGAAACATAAAAATTTGATTGACACCCTCCATATCTTAGCAGTTGTGGTGCGTAGAAGAAGCAAGGCATCAAAGGACCATCGTCTGCATAAAGGAAAGGCCCATCAGAGCTGCAGTGGCTCTTACGTGATGCTATTCTAGCCTGGTGTCTGAGTGTACACTAAGCGACAAAGGACAAGATTTGCCTGTGATGATTCAGAAGGAAAACTGGCCTCTGAAATGTCATCTCTTGTTTTTAATGTCATCTAAAACCCTGTTCTTATGCTCATCACCAGATCTCTTCGAGAGGGGTCCCTTCAGATACCCCCAAGTTGTGCTTGGGTCCAAAGAACGTGCCAGATGAGTCCTTTTCTCTGTGGTCGCCAACACTCCTCAGTGTTCAGAGATTTGGCTGGTGTGGACTTTGGTTCTTCCCAGAATTGTTAACTGTAAGGTCTCTCGGTCTCATTTTTTATGGGACACCAAGTTAATGAGGCTTTACTTAACATGAATTGCTGACAGTTGAAGTAATGGCCAATGCACAAGAAAATTAATATAGATTAATCCTCGTGAGTGGAGATGATCACTGTTAATTAGCAACTTGTGTGTGCTTGTCATATTCGGAAAAGGATCGGACATGCCTCGGTCCCTACAGACCTTTTAGTCTCTAAGTTTACACTACTATTCTCACGTGTGTTTGTTTGCTGTGTGTGTTCTCTGTCAGAACATTAGTTCCTTAAGGATAGCATATTGGTTTCTTTGCTGTGGCTGTGCTAAAATACCATTACAAAAAGCAACTTAGAGGGGAGAGAATTTCTTAGACTTACGGTTCCAGAAAGACAAATTCCATCACAGCAGGGGAGGAATAGTAATAGATCACAGAGTTCAAGGCTGACCTAGCAGTCAGAAAGCGTCAATAGCACATTTCACCCATTCATAGGAAGTGGTGCACGTAAACAGGAAGTGAGGTCAGGCTGTAAAGCCCACCCATGATGACCTCTGACCTCCAGCAAAGCTCGGCTGCCTGAAAGTCCCACCGCCTCCTGGAGTAGTACCATCCACTGGGGATCAAGTGCTCAAATACATGAGCCTACATGGGACATTTCTCAAACGACCCACCACAGAGCAGAACCCGCCATTGTTCTACGTCATAAGCACCTTACCACCTAAAAAGGCGGCTGGAAATAGGACTAACTCAATAAACACTTCTTGGGTGGACAATAAATGAACGACACAATTGTTTTTATGTATGGCTAATGACAAGAGTCATTATGCTGTCAGCGGAGTTCCTCTCTCCAGCCAAGGAGAGAAGTGCTTCTTTGTTAATAAGCCAAAGGTTTTAACAGAGTTTCTGGCTGGGGCTTTAGAAAAATCTATTTTAGTTTACATGGATGATCGTCTCAGAAGATACAGCACTGATTTATTAAGCCACGGAAACTCTACCCCAAGTCGGTGTGTGCTTGGCTCTGTGACTCTGGATAGGGCCGCAAAAAGCATCTCTTGGGTTCCCTTAGGCTTCTCTGGGTGGACCCCAATCCCTGCTTTCCTTCACTGGACCAGAAGGAGAAATAGCAGGCAGGCGGGATCCGGGACGAAGGCTGTGGTTCCCAGTTTCCCGTGTACCTGGATGCCGCTGGCATATCGCTGGGACTCAGGAATGGGGGGTCTCTGACCTCTGCTCCTTCTCAAGGCATCTGTGTGCCAGGCAGGCAAGGGAAGGTAGAGATCGAGATGTGGGCGGGGCATGGTTTAATTCCGAGTGCAGGCCGGGAGTATGGAGGGGCTGGAAGACAGAAGGCCTTCTCCGGGAGATCTGGGCATGGCCCATTATGATGAAGGCATCCCCCCGTGGTGATCCTTGATGAAGAGACGATTCTTGCTTGTTCAGACTGCTTTATTTGACAGATGCCAATGCATACACTTTATTCGGGGTGAACCAGGGATTAAATACCTTTCTCACGAAGGAATACCCAGGAAGAGAAGCTCATTGACTGAATGCTAGGGGCCCTATCTAGATACCTCGTTATTATGGACAACTCCAGGTGTTTATGCTACACAACCTAGTGCCCATGAGTGTTGTGATTACATGTACCAGAGCAGGCAGAGGTAGGCAGGGAATGGCTCCTGCCATTCTCAATTCTGAGATTCCCCGGGTTGGAGCTCATTCAACCTTACCATTTCTTATGCCTGCCTGGTAACAAGGTCCCACATGCCTTACATTTAGTCATTTTAAAAATATTTTTCCTTATATGGGATACTTTGATTTGTTTCCAGACAGCTTAATTTTATGAGACTACTTGCATGTTCCCAAAGCGGTGTGCGCACAGCAAGAGGGATGGTGACACGAGCCGGGTAGCTTTGGTGAACTGTGGATTATGACGTGTCTGCCATCTGGGGCAGAGACGACAGCTTCACAGAGGGCACTGTCTGAAAGAAACTCCTGGGAGGAAGCCACAGCTCGAAGTTCTTCGTGATTTATTCACAGTCACGTCTGCAGCAGACATCCGTCGACCTGGGGTCCAGCAACCGATCTGACGTTGTTAATCGCCGCATTTTCTCATGATCTGTTGGAAAGGTGCTACAGCCCGACTCCAGTCATCATGACGGCCTTGGAGGCGTTGGGGGTGGGGGGGAGCCCGCTTACCTCTCTCCTGCTCACCGGTTACTGCAGCTCCTGCTTACCCCTCTGCTCCTCTCACTGTCTGGTGTTGTGTTCTCACTAGTCTTCAGTCTTCACAGCGACATTGTTTACCCTGAGGATTGAGCTAAAGATTGCTGCAGGACAGGTGATAGAACTGATTCTTAGTTAAGTCTGAGTCTAAAGCAGGGTGTTCCACCCTGTTTTCCCCCTCCCTCCCATTATAAATCATAATGCATTCTCTCATATAACCTTGCAGGGGTAATCTGCTAGTTCTACATTAATGATGGCCGTATAAGATTCACACTAAGATGACTCCTAACCTTTCGTGTTTCTCCCGTATTTGTAGGATAAGTGTTATGAAATCTAGTATAGAGTTTTTGTTTCTTTTCTTTCTTGAGATAGAGTTTCTCTACAGAGCCCTGGCTCTCCTGGAATTTACGATGTAGAGCAGGCTAGCCTTGAACTCACAGAGATCCCCTTGCTTCTACCTCCCTGAGCACTGGAATTAAAGGCATGTGCCACCAAGTCCAGGTCATCAGTATGGGTTTTAAAGGACCAGCTCTCAGATTCTTCACTGGAAACATCCTCCTGATCTCGTTCTCCTGTTGCCTTAGCACATGTGAATGATGATTAGCTGAGCATGTGTCTGGGGCCCTGGAACTCCCTGTTGGTGAGTTCCAAAGTCAGTTTTACCACTTGGTGCCTATAGAATGATGGTATAGTGTTAGCTGACTCCTTCCATCCCATGTAGAAAAGAAGGATCATTCACTGTCTCCTTCGAGGAGCTGGCTTAGTGCATAGCACTTCTCTGGTTGTTAGCAGGTATCGAGTAAATGCTCCAATGACTCTGGGCTTGCCAAACACATACTGGACGTTGCCTTCCATGCCTACGTTTACCTGGAGGAGTGTCCATCGGCTTAGAGTGCCACCAGATCTCCACAAATGAACAGATGGTGGCTGTCACAGTGGTATTGTTGTGGTGAGGGTGACAAGGTGATAATTGTGTCCTTCCCCCAGCCTTGAGCAGGCTAAATAGACCTTAAGTGTTTGTCATAGTTGGTCTTCCCGACCTAGCCGACCTAGGGTGGAGTCTTCCTAGCTGACCTAGGGTAGACTCTTCCACCTTGCCTCCTGCAGGAGCAGACGGCCTGCTGACCTTGCTTTGCAACATAATCCAGCTGAAACAAAGGGTGGGTCTGTGGACTCTCCCTATATAAATTCAGTGCTAAATATTAAACTTTGAGCCTTGATCAGAAACCTTTGTCTTGGTTTCATCATCTCTCCCCACTCCCTGTCCTTTTTCATTTCCAGCCTCCCTTTCAGGTACCCAGTTCTCCATGGCTGCTGGACAGTTATAACTAATGTCTGCAATGATCTAGAGGAGTAAAGAGAGATGCTTTGCAGGAGCCCTTACATAACTGTGTTTTGCTAAGTTTCTTTGGTTGGTTATTTTGTTGCTTGCTGTAAACTCCAGTCATATCAGCTTAACAAAAAAAGCAAAGATAAACATTTCTGAGTATAATTGAGAATCAGAGCATCGAAGACAGTTTCAGATCTTGATGGATTCTAGAGCCCACCAATCTTATATGGGTCTTTCTTGACAAAATCTCACCGGTCTTTTTATTCTGGTTTTTTTTTTTTAACTCTGGCTTCAATCTGCACAGAGACTCTCTTTATTTGAAGAGAAGGCAGGAAGACCAAGATGGGATTGTAAATGAATGGATCCCACAGCTCATCCACACAGAACCAGAAACTCTTTGAAACATTTGGAAAAGCAAATACTCTTGGGCCCTAACCCAGACCCACAGAATTAGACGTTCAGACAGTGGGACCAACATTTTCTGTGTAAGCAAACCCTCTAAATGATTGCAGTGCACAACAGAACTTGGAGTCTGTGTGATTACTAAGAGGAAGTTGAGGTCTCAAATGAACGGCCATCATCCAACAACATTCCCAGTACAGAGGCAGAAAGGCATGGTAGGCGACCCCAAATGTGAGGTACATGTTTAGAACGCCTCTGAGACACAAGCCACTCACTTGGGAAAATTCTAATTAGTTCACCTTGTTTATACTCCTTGTCTTATTATAAAAAAGGACAAAGTTTTGCAAATTATGATACTCTGATAAATTCTACCTCTGGACAGAGAGGACTGGAAGGCACTGGCGTCTGCAGTGGTCAGAGGGGACCATTCCCGCCCCAGCTCAGAGAGCATGGTGACTTCAATACTGTTTTCCCTCACTCTTTAGCACCAGGCTACCAGACTCTTTCCTTTCTGAGATTAGTGTGGACGCTGATGGGTAAAGACTGTTTGATGGTCAGTTAGAGAAAGGAAGTGAATCCCGGAAGAGGGAGAAGAAGTCTCCTCAAAGCCAATCTTGGATGAGAACAAAAGCCACAGATCCAAGGAGGAAGAAAACAGTCCAAATTCCTTGTGTTCTGAGAATAGAGGGGCCCTAGAGACTGCAAAGAGTCCTCGGGGGACCCCAGTTCTCTCATACTTATAATTACTTGTACAAGTCATGTCAGAACACTATGTCCCTCTGGTTCCATCATCTCAGATATTAATTATCTTCATAATTAATGTCTGGGCCTTTAGGTTTTGTTTGTTTTATGTATGTGAGTACACTGCAGCTGTCTTCAGACACATCGGAAGAGAGTATCAGATCCCGTCACAGATGGTTGTGAGCCACTTTTGGGTGCTGGGAATTGAACTCAGGACCTCTGGAAGAGCAGAGTGCTCTTAACTGCTGAGCCATCTCTCCAGCCCAGGCCTTTAGTCTTAAAAAAAAAATTCCCCTCTTCCAGTGGAATTGTGCCTATTGGAGTCTTTACAACGAGACTGTAACATCTCTTCACAAAGCGGTGCCGCCATTCCTGGGTGGCCATGGGAGATGGCAAGATCTTAAATAATGGCTTGAATAAAAGAGTCCCAGTAATTATTCTAAAGACAATAGCAATAGCAAATATATATTGATCTTCTATGACAGTCTAGGCCCTGCTATAAACACTTCAACTATATTTAGCTTTGCAACTATTATTTATTTTATAAAGAATAACTGCTTCCTCTAACTCAAGAAGATTTTTTGTTAAATTAAATTCCCAGAGTTCTGTCCTCCAAGCAGGTTATCACTCCCAGAGAGGCCACATCTCCAAATCTCCTCCGATGAAACACGAAGTTGTTTGCCCCTACCTAATGCTTCTTTTTGTTGGGAAGGCTGAGCCGTAGACCAGTTTTGTGTGGGCGTGGTCCAGTTTTGTGTGGGCATTTGCTTGTATGGAAATGGGATCTACACACTGTACTGCTCTTTGTTGAACCCACAGGGTGGAGAACAATTTCTTCTTGAGGTACACTTCCACCTACTGGCCCCTCTACTTACCTCCCACTCCTCCCTCAAATTCCTTAAACTCTTTATTGTGTGTTCCCTCTCTGACCCCCAACCCTCGAAGCTGTACACTTCTTGGATCCCTCGGAAGCTGTTTATCCCTTCTCTGATATCCAGGAAGCTGTCTCCTTTCTCTGATCCCCTCCCCCCCCCACCCCGGAAGCTGAGCGTATTGACTTCCACACAGTCCATCTGAATCCCACTTGTTGAGGTTACTTTTGAATTTGTCCTGGTCCTTAAGGTCTGTTCAGAATGTTCTATTATATTTTTAATTCTGCTTGCTGATTAGCTGATGGACTTAAAGTTTCTAATCTGAGCAGAAATTCTGACGTCACTTTATAGGAATCAGTTTATAAACTTTGTTCACTTTAAGATGTGGCAGACACATAAATTTAGCAGCCACAGAATCACAAGAGTGCATCGCAAAGAAGCTATTAGCTCTCTCTGAGAGATAATATTTATAAATGGAATATAATTACGATCTAAAGCCTCAGGACTTCCAAAGATAGAAGCAATAAAGTTAATGCTGTAATGAATTTATTGTTGGATCTCCTGGGAGGAAGGGTTCTCAGGGAAATCTGGAACAGGAAGGAAGATTAAGAAAGCAATAAGGTGAGGCTCCTTCACACAGTGGGTATGTTCTGGACTGTTCTATGAGAACAGAGTGTCGCCCGAAGGCAAGAATGTAGCCCCTAAGGAGGGGGATTTTGAAAAGCATTTTCCAACCTGATAAAAACATTCTCGTGGGAATGTCTTCTCCACAGATGTTTTCCCAAAAGATGCTTTTTTATTTTTTTCCCAAGTAACTGGATCTTTAAAAAAATTAATAGTAACAACTCCTACCTACCAATTAGATAATACATAGCCTTCATCCTTGACTTGGAAACTTGGGTCAGTAAGGTTTACTGAGCAGTTGCTGTGAGCAACATATTTTATTTGGTATTTTGAGAGATAGCCAGATGGATAACTTTCTCCTTATCCTGAAAAGGCATAAGGCAGGATGAAAGGGAAGACACATTCTAAAGGAATTATGAGTATCAGTTACACTCCATCAGGCGTTGTTCTCCATGCTTTTGATAGAGTGACTTATTTTTGTTGCCATGGCTACCCTTTAAGAAGTCATGGTTTTCATTTACTGGGAAAGGAAACTAAAGCTGGACAGCTTTATATAACATGCTCGATGCCACGTAGCTATAAACAAATAGTAAATCGAATCAGCAGGAGCTGAACTGTTTGCCTCAATGGTGCAGAGCGAGTCCACCATCTGAGAGTTTGGGTTGTAGTTAGTTGAAGGCCCCTGATTGTCAACACAGGCTCTTTTTCTTTACGAAACTATAGTCTTTCAGGATTGTTGCTTCTTTTCCCCCTTTTCTTTCTTTTATAATAAATGAGACCAGGAGTGAGTTGAAAGTTCCAGCAAGACACTTGCTGATTCGAAGAAAGTAATCAACTTGAAGCCAAACTTTGTTTTCCTACAGAGCATTGAAAATACCCATTAAGAAGTTTTATGAAATCAAATGAAGGGCTGAAGACATGGCTTAGAGGTTGAGAGCACTGGCTGCTCTTCCAGAGGTCCTGAGTTCAATTCCCAGCAGCCACATGGTGGCTCACAACCATCTGTAATGGGGTCTAATGCCCTCTTCTGGTGTGTCTGAAGACAGCAACAATGTACTTATATATAATAATAAATAAATAAATCTTTTTTTTAAAAAAGGGAGGGGATGCTGGAGAGTTGGCTCAGAGGTTGAGAGAACTGACTGTTCTTCCAGAGGTCCTGAGTTCAATTCCCAGCAACCACATGGTGGCTCACAATCATCTGTAATGGGATCTGGTGCCCTCTTCTGGCTTTCAGGTACATATGCAGGCAGAACACAATTAATAAATCTTAAAAATTTCTTTAGGTCCTTCTCAGCCATTTGATATTCTTCAGGTGAAAATTCTTTGTTTAGCTCTGTACCCCATTTTTAATAGGGTTATTTGGCTCTCTGGAGTCTAACTTCTTGAGTTCTTTGTATATATTGGATATTAGCCCTCTGTCGGATGTAGGGTTGGTAAAGATCTTTTCCCAATTTGTTAGCTGCCGCTTTGTCCTTTTAACAGTGTCCTTTGCCTTACAGAAACTTTGTAATTTTATGAGGTCCCATTTGTCAATTCTTGATCTTAGAGCATAAACTATTGGTGTTTGGTTCAGGAAAGTTTCCTCTGTGCCCATATGTTCAAGGCTCTTCCCTAGTTTCTTTTCTATTAGTTTCAGTATGTCTGGTTTTATGTGGAGGTCCTTGATCTACTTGGAGTTAAGCTTAGTACAAGGAGATAACCTGAAGAATATTGAATGGCTGAGAAGCACCTAAAGAAATGTTCAACATCCTTAGTCATTAGGGAAATGCAAATCAAAACAACCCTGAGATTCCACCTCACACCAGTCAGAATGGCTAAGATCAAAAACACAGGAGACAGCAGGTTTTGGTGAGGATGTGGAGAAAGAAGAACACTCCTCCACTGCTGGTGGGAGTGCAAGCTGGTACAACCACTCTGGAAAGCAGTCTGGCGGTTCCTCAGAAAACTGGGCATGACACTCCTGGAGGATCCGGCTATACCACTCCTGGGCATATACCCAGAGGCTTTACCTGCATGCAATAAGGACACATGCTCCACTATGTTCATAGCAGCCTTATTTATAATAGCCAGAAGCTGGAAAGAACCCAGATGTCCCTCAATGGAGGAATGGATACAGAAGATGTGGTATATTTACACAATGGAATACTACTCTGCAATTAAAAACAATAAATTCACGAAATTCTTAGGCAAATGGTCAGAACTGCAAAATATCATCCTTAGTGAGGTAACCCAATCATAAAAGAACACACATGGTATGCAGTCACTGATAAGGAGATATTAACCCAGAAGCTTGGAATACCCAAGACACAATTCACATATCAATTGATTTCCAGGAAGAAGGAAGGAGAGACCCCTGGTCCTGGACAAACAGGATGTAACAGTGTAGGGGAATACCAGGACAGAGAAGTGGGAGGGAGTTGACTGGGGAACAGGGGGAGGGAAGAGGGCTTATGGGACTTTCGGGGAGGGGGAAACGGGAAAAGGGGAAATCATTGGGAATGTAAATAAAAAATATAGAAAATAATAAAAAAATCTTAAAAAAAGAAAAACATATCAAATGAAGCACAGTTTGCACAAATAAGTGTTTCAAAGGGGTTTTTGACCAAATCCATGGCAAATGCGAAGCTCTGCTTCATCTTAAAGCTTCTATGTGACGGGTTTTTGTTTGTTTGTTTGTTTTTGCTTTTCTTTTTTCACTTCTTTACTTTTTGTAACACTGAGGTTGTACCTCAGGCCTCACACATGCTGGGTCAACACATTACCCCTGAGCCAATCTACACCCAGATCCTATGTTACTTCCAGTAACACAGTATGTCAGGGAACTGTTCAGGTTGACTTTGACCTTTGGATCCTCCTGCCTCAACTTCTCAAGTAGCTAGGATAATGGGCCTAGGGCTCATTTTTTTTAATAAGTGCTCATTTGTCTACAATTCATGCTTCACTTTAACAGATATTGACTCCAGGAACATTGACTTATATGCACAAAATGTCTAAAGCATCATAATAGAAACTCCTGGACTGGAGAGATGGTTCAGTGGTTAAGAGCACTGACTGCTCTTCCAGATGGCCTGAGTTCAAATCCCAGCAACCACATGGTGACTCACAACCATCTGATGCCATCTTCTGGTGTGTCTGAAGAGAGTGACAGTGTACTCACAAACATAAAATAAATAAATAAATCTTAAAAAAAGAAACTCCTAAGATAATTTATAAAGCGTCTTGTAAGTGTGTTTAATGACTCCTGCTACCTTGGTCCCGCAAAGAAAGTAAAAGAGAAAAAGCACATGATCTCTCCCCAATGCTTTCTGCCCTCCTCTCTCTATCATGTGCTCCCCCCAGGCCCTGGGCCAGCATACCTGTCCCCTGACCCACCCCTTAGACACTTGCAATATCTCACTCTGGCACTTTTTTTTTTGGCAACAGTTGACATTTTCACTCCTTAAACCCAATGCGTTTTTTGAGCATACAGTGGGAGAGCACATGAGTCATCTGTGACGGTGGATGGATTAATTTCCTTAGGAACCGATAACAGCACCGCATGTTGAACGATCCAAAGCAAAAGAACTCTGTGAGTTCTCTGGCAATGCAGGAAGCTAAACGCCCAACATCAATAAGATGGCAGGACTCTGCTCCTCCAGGAAGTTCCAGAGGAAGGCTCTGGTGGCTTTTAGCAAGCCTTGGCATCTGTGCTTTTAGCAGTAGTGACTGTCACGGCTGTTACAGCTAGGACTTCTTTATGCCTTTATGCCTAAATATCCCTCACTCTTCTCTTACAAACATGCTAGTCTGGAGCCAAGGAGCAGACCCCGAGAGCATGCTCTGCACACACACAAGAGACTGATCTTTATACCTAGAAGTCTTATAAAAAGACAGTTGTGGCTGCACACATGTGTAATAACAGATCTTGGGAGGCAGAGAGAGGTGGATCCCTTTCTGGCCAGCCAGTCTAACATGGTCATCCAGCTGCAGGTGCCAGGGAGAGACTGTCTCTATAAACGAGGTGGATAGAGCCCGAGAAATGACTCCAATTTGACCTCCAAATGCATGCACATATGTATGCACATATACCCTTAGTACATACATTGCATACACACACACACACACACACACACACACAGAGAGAGAGAGAGAGAGAGAGAGAGAGAGAACCAATGATTGGATTTAAGCTCTCCCTAGCTTGTTATAATTTCACTTTAACATTAACTCTGCAAGATTAGACTTTGAAATGAGGTCATATTCTGAGTTTGGCAACAGACATAAATTTGAAGAACACTCTTCAATTCTGTACAGCAGGTTGATAATAGAAGACAGGAAAGAACATCTAGTCATCTTAAATGTTGCTTCATTTGAGAAGGGTTACGCAATTTCATCTCCCCCAAACCCTGTTATTGTTTTAACTCCCCTTGGTGGTTAGGAAGTGTCCAATGACCCCCTTGGACCTCAGGGTATCTTAGAGAAGCTACAGTGGCAAATGCTTATGCAGCCAACAAGATGGAGTGTTCCCGTCACCTCCGCTAACTTGTCAATTACTTTCTTCAAAACTAAACCGGTCTGGACATGCTTTTAAATGGAATAATGATTCCTACTAAGAAAGTAAAGCATTGTGGGAAGACTTGAGTCCTGTGTGCCAGACGATACTAAACTCAATTTTCAGCTCTGCTAGGGATTCTTTTACTGGGGAATTACTGGCCATGCATTCTAGCAGCACCCGTGGAACAATTAAACCCACAAAGAAGTTATTTTCAGGATTAAGCCACAAGTATGTCAAAATAATGATGTATTTCCCACCTTAGCCATAAATAGTTAGATCTCCTAGTAACAAGGTTGATGCTAAAATGTCGCCCCATAGCCCATGCCCAACCCAAGCATGCTGGGGCTGGCCATAAGTGGGAGGAAGTTAAGACCTTAGGAGGGTGCCCCTGAGGTGACAGTGAGACTCAGCCCTTCCCTCTTCCTCTCTTTGCTTTCTGGCTACCCTGAGGTGACTTGTTTCCGGTGCACACACCTCCTCCTTGATGTAGGGCATCTCCACAGACCCCGATCACAAGGTGACACCCCTGAAATCAAGAGCCCAAATAGAGCAGGCCCCCAACAGTGGGGTTCATCAGATCTCTCAGCACTGGGACAGAAGAAGGACAGACACTGCCACCAAGGCCCCATCAAAACATGGCTTCCAATGTACGTTGATCTCGGTATCTTTGAGAAAGCTTAATGACAAACTTCACAGCTAAGATGACAGTCCGGTACCTTAGAAGGTTGAGGCAAAAGATGTCAGTGCAGACGACATTCTTGCCAGTTCTCCATCCTGTGTAACTAAGGTTGAGTTCACCTCAGTTTCACCTTGAGCAAAATTCCGTCTTGACTTACTAACTCCCAGCCTGCCCCCTCCCCCAGCGTTGCACAAATCAATAACTCCGAGCTTTCCTGAACCACAACAATTTTGTTTTGTAGAGAGGTAGAGAGGGGATTTTTTATTTTCTCCTCTAGGAGGACAGTGTCTTGCACTATAGTAAAGGCTGACTTGGAACTCGCTATAGCTCCACGTAGGCGAGGCTCGTCACACTCCGACACTCCCACCTCAACCTCCCAAGCAGGAGCACTGCAGTTGTGTTCTGTGTAGCTAAGGTCGATTGTCAATTTGACAGGATTTCCCACCGTTATGGAAACAAATGCCCAGGTATTTCAATCCACCCTAAATGTGAGTAGCATTAACTCTATGGGCTGGGCTTCCGAACAAAGAGAGCTGTGGAACAGTACCCGTCTGTCCCGCTTCCTAACTGGGTGCGATGTGACCAGCTGCCTGTGCTCCTGCCGCCCTGCCTCCCCCACCACCATACACCACACCCTTGCAGTGGGAGCCAAAGCAAGCCCTCCCTTTCTTGAGTCAATTTTGTCAGATGTTTTGTGGAATCAACAAGACGAATGACTCATGCACAAGGCAACACACCTGGTTGCCTGTTAGGTCCTTGTTTTGCTTTTGTGGTGGTGCCGTTGTTTTGTTGCGGAGGTACGGGGAGCTGAGCAAAGCAAAGCAGTTTGTGGAGTCAGCCACACAAAGCCTAAAGCCTCAGCCAAAGACGACACTCCAAAGGCTGAGAGGTAAGGACAAGCCACGTGAGAGAAAAGGGGGGCATGTAAGGTGGAGCTTTCCTGAGCAGCTACCAGTTCTTGCCGTCAGAATTTAACCATGGACGCGGGCCTCAGGTTGGCTTGTCTGCCGCCAGGTGGCAGACTGCCTTACGCCCACTTCCGGATGCTTAGTCCCTCATTCGAAGTGACCCCTGGGATCTGCCATGATTTAGCCTTGGCTCAGCTTTAAAAGTACATCAGTCCAACAGAGAAACCACTTCCCTCTTCCCCTTCTTTGGCTCGTCTCCGTTCTCCCTGTCATTTTCCTCTGCTCTCTTTTTCTCCTCCTCTTCCTCTTCCTCCTCCTCCTCCTCTTCCTCCTCCTCCTCTTCCTCCTTCTCCTGTCCTCTCTTCTTCCTCTTCCTCTTCCGTCTCCTCCTCCTCCTCTTCTTCCTCCCCCTTATTTTGGAGACATATTATTCTGCTCCTGGGCTAATCTAGAACTCACTATGTAGCCCGGGTTTTCCTTAAACTCACAGCAATCCTCCTGATCCAGCCTCCTAGGTGCTAGGTTTAAGGGTGCGAGCCTCCATGCTCAGCCTTGCAGAGAAACTTTGGATATAATGAGCCACTGCATTCTCCACAGTGGTCTCCATGTTTCAGGCCCCGGGGTAGGTGTTTGGGGACTCCTTGTCAGAGTTCCTGTCTCTCTTGATTCCCTTCTGCATATTTCTCCCCTTGTCCTTAGGTTTGTGGCACGAAAGGCTTAGGCTATGCTGTGTACCCACTCCTTGCTCCCTCCTTTCATCTTTCCATAACTAAGTAATGTATCTCCCTCAGTCTCTCTCTTTCTCTCCCCCTCTCATTTTTCTTGAAAAAAAAAATGCTCAGCAAGGAGTAGCTAGCTAAAAGGCTTTTGCCTGTTCTGACTGAATTCATTGGGGTTTTAAGTAGTAATTTATTATAAAGGTTACATGCATACTTTCACATGAACTTCTTATCTGACTATTGTAATTAGCTCGTCTACATGAAGCAGCCAGTTGGCAGAACTTCAAATGGTATTTCCCTGGACTCCTTGGGAAGCAAAGTAGACAAAGCTCTCACTTTGTGTCAAACTTATACCTTTATTTTTCGAGTTTTAAATGCCCTGCTTGCTTTGTTTTTGGTTTTGTTTTGTTTTGGAGCAAAACCAAAACGAAATGAAGCAGAGACCCCCCCAGAAATGTCCTGTCACAGCTCCTCAGTCAGCCTCCTTTGAAGTACCAAGGACAAATGCCAGTCAGCCTCCTTTGAAGTACCAAGGACAGTCAATGGGAAACTGTTAAAAGCAAATCCTTGCTAAAGGGACCAGGCACTGAAGGAGACTCAGCGTAAATGAGGACTAAGAGATCCTGGACTCCATCTCTTCTCAGCTGATCCTTTACCTCTGAAACTTGAAATGGAGCCACAGGGTGGCCGCTTTGTGTGTACTCATTAGATGAGCTGAAGTTACAGATCGTGGCCTGTTTGCGACAAATGGCTTCTGTTACATTTAAATACTTGAAAATATTCTCCCGTTTGCTTTTGATTGTTTGTTGCTAGACACATGCACACACATTCATACATGCATACACACACGTACATATACACACATTCGTACACACATACACATGTATACACACCTACATACACACCCATGTGTATACACTTATGCATCTCTACACACATACACAAATACACACATGCATGCATGCACATTTTACTTTGACTATGAGGAGAAATGGGAGAAGTGAGTCCCACTTGCCTCTGCAACTGGGTGCAATTGTGATTGGTCTCATATACTTAGGACCTCATATAGTCCCATAGCATGGAAAGAATAGGAAAATGGCATACAAACCCATCATGCTTCTGGTACAGGACGTTTTGATAAGAAAGGGAAGACACCTGAGGCTGGAGCTCAAGCCGAGAATGGTGGAAAATATCTAGTGTTAACACTGAGGTCTGAGGCGTAATGAAAAGCCAGGGCAAGGAGTGGGCTCTGGAAGGTGTCTCAGGTCGTCTATGGCTGTGGTAAATGTCACAAGCAACAGAAGGAAGAAAGGGTCTGTTTCCCTTACACTTTCACATTACAGTCTGTTATCGAAGGAAGTGAGGTCAGGACCCCAAGGCAGGAACCTCAAAGCAGCAACTGAAGGTCATGGGGGACCAATACTGCTTTGCTCTCTGTGGCTTCCTCAGTCTGCTTTATACAACTCAGGCCTCCCTGCCCAGAGGTGGCGCCACCCACAATGAGCTGGGACTTCCCACATCAGTCATTAGTCACGACAGTGCTGACAGACTTGCCTACAGGCCAGTCCCATAGGTGCATCTTCTCTATTGATAGTTCCTTCCCAATTGTCAAGCTGACCAAAACCCAACCAGGACAAAAGGAAAAGAAGCCCCTCACTCCACTGTCGGTCCAGGAGTCAGAAACATTAATAAATAAACCCAAGTTGTTTCTTTTCCTAAAGGCACCTCAAATAAAGAAGCTGAAATCAACAAAGTCCTCCCTTGGGGCACGAATGGTCAACGTTCACAGCCTTGAGTCCACCTTATTCACACCTCTCTTAACAAAAACTTCCTCACAATCCTATTTGCAAAGCAAAATGCATTAAGACAAAAGCAAAACACTCATATTTTTGTTTAATTTGTAAGCTTAAAAGTGTGTTTTAAATGTCCTCCTTTGTATATAACTAACATTTTTAAAGGTTGGTTGTATTTTACATTCATGGGTGTTGGTCTGCATGAATATTTGTTTACTATGTGTGTGCCTGGTGCCTTCAGAGTCCAGGAGAGGGTGTCAGATCGTCTGGAACTGGAGTTAAAAATAGTCACAGACCACCACGCGGGCTCTGGGAATAGAACTTGGGTCCTCTGTAACAGTAACAAGTGCTCTTAATTGCTGAGCCATCTCTCCAGTCCCTGAATGATGTAACAATAGCAGACACAAAATTGACAGCAGCCTACATCTGCAATCCCAGCACTTGGAAGGCAGAAACAGCAGGATCAAGAGTTCAGAGTTCTCTTCTGCTACACGGGGAGCTCAAGACAAGCCTGAACCACGTGAGGTCCTGTCTCCAAAACAACAAACAAAACCACATAAAACCATATATATCTCCAATTATCAGAACACCAACATACAACCACATCTTGGGAAGTCTGAGACCATGTCGTTTGTGTACTTTCCATTCTCTCTCTCTCTCTCTCTCTCTCTCTCTCTCTCTCTCTCTCTCTCTCTCTCTCTCTCTCCATACTTAACAAACTCCCTAACTTTTCCCTTCTCTCTGATTTACACTGAAATTTGTCTTCTGTGTCATAGACAAAGATCGACCTTTACTTGATTGGCAATTTCCAAGACAGAAGTGAGTTTCTCAGGCTGCTAGTGGCTGTCTTCATCTGTGTCTCCCCACTACCAATGGCAGGTCTAGAAGACAGATAAGCAAGGGTGGCCCCTGTTGGGGGCTGATTAGGAGAGAAATGTCATGGCCTTGGATTGACTTGGAATTGGAAGGTAATAATGTCAAGAACATGTTCTCTCAGTATCGTATCTCCGAGACAGCAGCTGCATAGGACAAACACAAAGTGACCACAGGAGGCAGGGAACCGTGAGCCTTTGCTCCTCTAGCTCATCCTACATGAGAATAAGGAAGAGGGACAAGGATGCACAGCGCTGAGGATGTCAGAGGAGGAAGGGGGAGGGGAAACTTGCAGCTGAGAGCAAAGTGTTCTTTGTTCATGAGAAATATGTGTGGCCCCAAACCCAGGACAGCGTTCTTTAAAATCACTGTGTTGATGGTAGGATGGACTTAGGCCATTGACTCTGATGGAGTCAGAATGAGTTAGTCATGTGCTTCATATCCAAGCTCTTGTTTCAGAACTGTGTTCTTCACCAGGACACAGGGCTACTATAGCGACAGTACTGAACCCTTCAGTTTATTTGCTCATCACATAACTATCTCATGCTGTCATCTGAGCCACCTTTGTCCTGAGTGCACATATTTCTGTTTTTATAAATTGTGTGTGTGTGTGTGTGTGTGTGTGTACATGCACACATGTGAATGTGGACACCTTTGAGGAGAGGAAGTCGAATCCCTTGGAGCTGGATTTATAGGCAAGTTTAGATCACCTGCTGGGAATCGAACTCAGGTCCTCTGGAAGAATAATGCAGGCCCTTAGCCACTGAGCCACCTTACCAGACCCCCTGAGAGCACATCTTACCCTAGGATCTCCATTGTGGTCACATAACAACTTCTACTGTCTCTGAGAGTGCTCACTCTACAGTCACATCTCCCTTTCTGCTTTCCTCTGATAATATTAAGTCACTGTTATTACGAAACACCACCACAAAATCTGTGGCACCAAGAATTTTCACCCCATATACTGCAAGACATCTTTTGCTTCAGTCACCTAACTAGAAGAGCCAGCCTACTGCAGGTTTGTTCTTTTGAAATCTTTTATCTTCTCTGAGCACCAAGGGCCTAGAAAGAACTGAGTTCGGTCATTCTGTTCGGTAAAGACTTTTTGGGATGGAGTATACTGCTCCCAACACTGGGGACAATTGGAGGTACTATTGATATTTGGTGCTAGGTGGTTTGTTTTAAAGACTATGCTTTGGAAGATGTTGAGAGCATCATGTGCCTTAGGTCATTAGAGGTCACTGCATAATGTTGTCTCAAGAACTGACAGTGGTCCCCTAAAGGGTCCAGTCACCCTGGTTGAGGGCCATCATGCTAACCTATTGTCTTCTATCAGTTCCTCGTAAGTTGGTCCCCCCCCCGGAGCCCAGTGTGAGAAGCAGAGGGTTTGGGTATTCACGATAAGCAGAACCCGAGAGAGCATTAGGAAGTGTCTGGAAAGAATACAGGAGAAGGGCTATCACATGGTAAGAGTGACTCACAAAAAGCCACAAGGAAGTCTCTGGAGGAGAAGACAGAAATGAGGGGCGCAAAAATGACAGAAAGGAGTAAACACTGTGACCTTAACTACACGGCTTACACGGATACCAAGGGATCACAGTGCATAGCGAAAAGACCAGAATTCTAACCCCAAGTCCACATACCAGCTGGTCTGTCAGTCATATGTGTATCATTCTTTCCCTCATGTGTAAATCACGGCTAGATATCCAGACATGATCACTGCCCAGGATTGCCACATGAAGGCACTACTTGAGATCACATCTCACAAACGCATCCTTTGTAAAAGTGTCATGAGTGGATATGTCTGTGTAGCCAGGCTTCTCCTATACATTGAAGGGCTCCCAGAACACAGCGGAGAACCACAGATGTCTGGGAATCTAGAGTCACTTCTAGCCCAGGGCAGCAGTGACCCATCTTGGTGAAAGCCAGGTCATGCTTCAGAGTCCGATTCCCAGGCATCAGCAGGAAGGACCACAGCCATGAGGGGCATCCTGGAGGAGTCAGTCTTATCTGCATTTATGGGAGAGTAGAACCTACTTATTCGCATCTTTCCTACAAATGCTTCTTGTTAGTTTCAGGTTGCCCTTAGGAGTCTTCCCAAAAGTACCTAGATGTCATACATCTTGGCATTAAGGCCATACATGACGTGCCTATTAGATACATTTTTGTCATCATGACCAAATAAATACCTTGGAAAGCATTTGTGAGGGTTGTTTTGGATGTCAGTTTGATGCATCCTAGAATAACCTGGGATGATTCTCATTGTATCGTGTAAGCTGGTTGAGTGAATCTTCCTTTGGTATATATTCATTCAATCAGCATGTCCCTCTAGAGAACCCTGACCACACAGTGCCTTGAGGGAGGAAGGATGCATTTGGCTCAAGGTTTAGGGGCACAGTCCATCATGGTGGGAAGGCATGGTAGCAGAGGGAGACAAGACTCTGGCAGCAAGAGTTTGAAGACTTTTGCGTACACCTCTGTGGATCTGGAACATAGAGTCAGGCCTGCAGGGGACCTCTTCTTCCACTCACAACTCACTTCCTAAAAATTCCACAACACCCCAAGCAGTCACCTTCTGTGTACCAAGCACCTGAACAGGCAACCTGTGGAGGACACAAACATCAAATAAGTAAAAATTTAAAATATAGGTCTGTGAGTTCTGGGTTGCTTGTAAGCCGTGGTGGAAAGGAAAATTCTTGCCTGTCATCTTAGAACAATTCTTTAGGTAACTCCGAACACCAAGTAACCATACCACCCCTCCTCCACCCCCCAAAAGCCACACTTCCCCATGCCCTCTTTAACCATAGCCACACCCCCTTTAACCATGGCCACACCCCCTTTAACCACACTTCCTCATAACCATACTTCCCCTGTAGCCACACCTCCTTTAACCATAGCCACACCCCCTTTAACCATGACCACAACCCCTTTAACCACACTTCCCCTATAGCCACACCCCCTTAACCATAGCCACACCCCCTTAACCATAGCCACACCCCCTTTAACCATGACCACAACCCCTTTAACCACACTTCCTCATAACCACACTTCCCCTATAGCCACACCCCCCTTAACCATAGCCACACCCCCTTTAACCATGGCCACACCCCCTTTAACCACACTTCCTCCTCATATCCTGTATTGATATACTTTTCGCGAAGCTTTTGGGTTTTTTTCCCTCCCGAGTTAAGACTCACATCATCCAGCAAACAAGAGAACAATTGAAAACAGCAGTTTCAAAACCCAAGGCAACAGAACTCCAGAAACTCCATCAAGGTGGGGGTTGAGGATTGGTTCAAATTCTAAGGAGAGATTTAGTACTTGATTGTTGAGCCCTAGCAAAAATAATGCAGCATGCTTTCCGTCCCCCCCCCGCCCCCAAAGTGAAGAATATGACAGTCTGAGGGCAGCCATTGATTTAGATGTAGAGAGAAGGTCTAGACTTTCACACCTGACTGAAAGACGCATATCAGTCTAAGGCTAGCCCACTTTGTACTGGACCACACACGGATGAAGTATGAAGTGTAGGGATTGGGGTGAGGACCGAGTTGTCACCACCGAAGACGCTGGACTTCATTCACTCTTATTCCCAGACTTCCTGTTTGCCAAATCACCAAAGTGTGTGAGTTCTGCAGGTTAGATGTCCAGAAGTGGTGTAGCTAGACCACAAGGTAATTCTATTTATATTTTATATGTTTTATCAGGAAACGTTATGCCCATTTCCACAGTGGTTGCAGATTCTTTACATCCCTGCCAACAGCACGGAAGAGCTCTTCCCACCTGCCTCTCGCCATCATTTCTTTGTTGCTATCTTTACAGGAGTGAGTAGGTGAGAGGGAATCTCCATGGTTTATTTTATTATTTTATTTTTTTTTTATTGTACTGCAGGCTAAGGATGTTGGGGATTTTCCCACACACTTACTGGACATGCTAAACTCAATTTGAAAAGTAACCGGGTCACATCCAGTGACTGATTTGCTTTTTCAGTGTTTGGGCTCTTCAAGTGTTTTGGATGTTAAGCCCCTGATAGATGGATACCCAGCACACTCCCTCAAAGCCTCTCTCCCATTATGGAGGCCTCATCTTCACTCTGTGGATTGCCCCATTTGCTGTGCAAAAGCGTTTTAAATTCAGTTTAATGCAAGTTATCAGTTCTTGCTGTTACTTTTTGAGCTGACACAGTCCCGTTAAGAGAATAATTACCAATGCACAGAGTGACATATTTTCTGTATGTTCTTCTTTAGTATCTCCAAAGCTTGTGTCCTTTTCTTTTCGTTTGTGTAGGTGTGTATACATGTGCATATGTGTGCATTCACATATCCATGTATTAATACATGCATACACAGGGTGTGTTCATCTATCCCTCTCCCCCTTGTGTTTTTGACAGGGTCTCCCACTGAACCTCGATAGGCTGGCTGACTAGTGAGCTCCAGTGATCTGCCTGACACCCTGTCTCCAGTGTAGGGATTATGGTGTGCACCCCTGCACCTAGCTTTGTTGTTTGTATGTGAGTGCTGGGAAGAGGAAATCATATTCTCATGCCTGGGTAGCAAGCACTTCACTGACTGATCAGTCTTTCCAATTCCATCAGAGTGTTAATTCTGACTTAAGGTTGTAAGCACATTTTGAGTTCTGCTTACCATAGAGACATCCCAGTACCCATGTTTACCATTGCAGTATTCACAATATTATTAAATTACATATATATATATAATCAGATTATGAAATGATCTTAGCTGCCCATCAACGGATGGGTGGCTAAAGAAAATGTGCTACATATACACAATTATTCAGCTATAAAGAACAAAATCCTATCACCTGCAAGAAAGCAGATGGAATCTGAGATCACCATGGTCAGTGAATTAAGCCAATCTTACAAGAACAGGTATCCCATCTTTTCTCTCATATCTGAGATCTAGGAGGAAAAATAAAAGTACGAAGGGGACCATTAGGAATGTGGGAGGGGAGAGGGAGGCTAGATCGGCTGGGGGTTGTGAATAGATGAAAGGACATTATGTGCAAGGATGGAAATGTCATCAGGAGCCCTTTGCTTCATGCAATTAATAGATGCTAAAAATAAGGGTGTGAGATGTACTTCGGCTTCCCTATTTCTGAAATGCCTTTGGAGAGTACAATTGTACAAAGTTGGAAACTGAGAGTCTAATTATAGGAAAATACAACAGTGTGGGAGTCAGCCGTCAGCCGCAGAGACGCCACAGTGCGTTTTCTTTGTTTCTGGCTTCGGGTTGAATGCTAACCCTCCTCCTCCTCTTGTACTTTCTCTGTTTTCACCTCCTGAAAACCAGAGAGTAGAGCTTGTGTGCAAAACATCGCTATTCTGGGATCTCATAGTAAGTAACCACAGTTCAGTGACTCAAGGAATAATGCAGAGAGTTCAGAAAGCCAATAGTGGCTTCAAGAATGCCAAGAGGTTTCAAGGTTGGCAAGGTCTTTAATTGCCGTAATTTGTTTATTTCAGTCAAAATGCTCCAATCTCAAGAAGCAGCCCCCAAAAAGATAAGTTCTGAAGAAGGAAAGTATTAGAATCTAGTGGTTAGGTTTGTGGAGGAATGGGGTGTGGACCCTCCAAGTCAGAGGGTCCTGTTGCTGAATACTTTCTCATTTTCTTTTTCTTGTGTGGATGTGTATATTCCTATGTGTATGCCATATATACAGGTAACCACAGAAACCAGAAGGGGGCATCCTATTTTTTGGAGCTGGAGTGAGAGGTGGTTGTGAGTCATTGGATGTGGAAGCTGGGAACTGGTCCTCTAGAAGAGCAGAAAGTGGTCTTAACTGCTAGGTCACCTTTCCAGCCCCCCCCGAATAATTTCTATTAAGAAAAACTGTCTCTTTCATGTTAAAGAAACTCACAGATCAGATGGACAACCTCACAGTTCCTTCTACATTTGGTGTTCTATGACTTATGTATGCTCTTTGATTCTTACACAATTTTATAAGATCTCAGTTATTTGTGGTCTCTAGAACAATCAAAATTACAGGAACATAAGATGGAATGGTAGTTTCCAGGCTCTGGGGAAGGAGAGAAAGATGATGGTTGTCTGATGTGTAGAGTCTCAGTTTTGGAGGAAGATAAAGATCTGCAGATCGGGTGTGCACACATTGCATAAATGTTTCACTAAGATCTATCTATCTGTCTTGTAGCTTACCTGTTTTTAAAGACACTACATTTTTGGAAAATGGGCTTGATATTCATTAGTTCACTGACCAGTTGCCAAGAATGGCTGATTTATTTATTAAGTATCCTTTCTCACGGTACCAAAGATAACAAGAGTGAAACACAGGCAGACACTGAATGCTAGTGTCAAAGATACAGAGGAAACATAGCTGAGCTCAGGAGAGTCCTGAAAATCTTGGTTTGGTGTAGAGTGAAATGCACACTAGCCAGCATTTTGTCACCCAGTGGGTGGTAGTTAGTATGGGTATAAATAAAGGGGAAGGCATGGGTTAAGGAGTTAAAATGGTGTGTCTTCTAAGAAGGCCCCTCTAATGGCACCATCACACTGAGAATAGTATTAGGATGTGAATGATGATGATAATGAGCAGTCCCAACTGGTTTGACAACCCCACTGTGTACTGGGAAGGAAGCATTCTTGCCCGTGAGATAATATTAGTCATGTTTAGAATCACTGTGACAAGCATCTGGTGTGCGAGACTTAGAAAGGGAAAAAGTTTGTGATAGCTCTGCTTTAAGTCTCAGATCATAAGTGATGAGTGCCATTATTCTAGTCCTCTTTCAAAGAAGCGTGTTGTGATGGGAGCATGGGACGATGCAAAACCACTCACCTCACGCCCAGGGTGCCAGAGAATGCAGAATCCCACAATCCCCTTCGAGAGCATATCCCTGGTGAGTTAGGACCTACCTCTAGGCTCAGCCTCTTAAAGGGTTCTACCATCTCTGTCTAGTGCCCCATGAGCATTTGGGGAACTTTCTAAATCCGTTCTGAAGCAATAGAATATTATCATCTCTCTTTCTGTCTTCCCAAGAGGGAAATCTGCGGAGCAGTGCACAGGTCTGTGCACTGTGTGTCACACAGTGCAGTGTGACAACGGTATCATAACTACTTCCCCCAGAATGTGACTGAGCACACTTCAGAAGCAACACTGGGAAGGAGGGTCTTCTTTTGGCTCATGGTTTCAGAACGATTTCACCACCACCACAGCAGGACGTCCACTGCTCCCTGTGCCACTAGAGTGCTGGAGACAAATGGCAAAGAGCATTTTTATGCGAACAGATAGGAAGCAGAGAACACAGGCCAGAACCGAGGGCAGACATCACTGTCGAAGGCCTCTTCTGTTGACCCATTCCCACTAGCCAGGTACCACGTGGTAAAGACGCCTCAGTCCTCTCAAACAGCGCCACCTGCTGGGGCTGTCAAAACACAAGAGCTGTGAGCCTTCTACATTCAAACTCTTAACAAGTGAATACTTCTAAGGGCTCCTTGGAAAATGTAGGAATGGAGGAATTGGGAAGGATGGGAAAGAGCTTTGGGCTTCTAATTTCTTATTTCACACACCAAACGCTTCCCTTCATTTTAAGAGATCTGTTCTACTTCAACCAAGATGTACAAGACAGATCGTTGTTAGTTATTTTTAAAGCTCTATTGTGTGAGAGACTTGGCCTCATCTTCTCTACATTGAGCCATATCAGGGGAAATACTACAGAAAAAAAAAGTCCAATAAGAGTAATCTCTGCTTCGGGCAATGATTTTCCGCCGACTCTGAAAGAGAGAGAAAAGAATACATCTCTGTCGGTGTCCATGGGAAGAGAACAAGTTCACAGAGCTTGGGTCCTTTGTCAGAGCCACATAAAACAGCAGAGTGAACAGGTGATCTGTGGTCGCTTTTGACACAGCAGCTCTTCTGCAGAAAATTGAGCACAAAATTGCACTGGGGTGGGGTTTGTACAAAGGGTCTTACCTGCCTTGATGGTCCTAACGCGACAGAACATAGCCAGATTCGGCCGTGCTCACGGAAGCCAGTTAGTGGGAGAGCGGTTTAGAGCAAGCCCGGCCCCTGCAGGACGATTAAGTGCAGGACTCTGCACCGTAGCCAGGCTCACCCGGGCAATGGCCTTTAGAAAGAATTTTAATTGCCAAACTTTTCCTGTTAAGGGAGGTTCTGCCGTGGTTTTCCACCCCAAGTCATTTTCCATTTTATCCTCATAACAGATATGACATAGCGGCAAGGCGGGTACTGTTAAATGTATTTATCCAAGAAAAAGAAAGTAAAACCTATCGAGGCTGTTTTTCTGTCTCCTTGAGTTCATAATAGAACGAAATGGGGGCTGCACCGGAAGTTGGACTGCATTTCACTGGGGCACCGTTGCTTCATTAAGAGAACGCAAAAAGGAGAAAGGAATACACCTCTCAGCCTCACAGTGGAGGAAAGTCTAATAAGTGGAATGTGAAATGTCACTGAGATTCGCCGGAGAAAAACCAGTTCCTCCATTTGAGCCAAGCTTCTAATTAAATACTAACCAAGATGGGCTTTGGTCAGGACCACTCCCTGGAATTCCCAGCTGAGTTTTGCAGGGGCTTATAAGGATAAACCCATAGGCCATGATATTTTCCCATGAGGCGTTGCTACTTTTTAAGAACTACAACTCCCAGCATTCCAGGAAGTTACTCGGTCCTTGGGTGGGTGGGGCTTATAAGTTAGGGTCTTACACATTGGCTTAGGAGTTCTTCAACCAGTGGTGCTGGAACACCATGTTTTCAAAGTCTGTAGACGGAAGGGCTCTGGAGTCACTACAGACTGAAAAAAGAAAAAGAAAGGCCATGACTGCTCCTAGGTATCATGGAAGAGGAAGTTTCTTATAGATATGTGGGAAGGCATAGGCAGAGGCAGAGCCGCCTGAGAGTCCAGAGCAGAAACGACCAGACTGAGCTGGGGCATGTCGGGAGAGGGTGGACAGGGGAACCAAGTGTAGCAGCCAGGGGCCAAAGGTACAAAAGGGACAGGTAACCAGAATGTCTAGATTATATAGGAAAGAGCCTGTGGGGGAAGGGCAGCCCAGTCCCTGGACTGGTCCAGCCATTCCCAATAAAAGGTAGGGACTGGTGCATGCTGGGAGAACCTGAAGGCCAGAATCACCTTGATATATTAAGTAGGCACCTCAGCCTCTGGTCCTGGGTTTGAAACTTAACACAGACGGTACCCTTTATGACAACCTTTGGAATCGTAACAACTTTTGCCTGCTGTTCTGAACCAGAGAAGAATGTCCGCAGAAATTCTGTTTGCACCACCTTGTACTTGGTATCCTAGCACCCACCTGATCTCAGCACACAGAAGCAGGAAGGACAGGAGTTCAAGGTCATCCTGGGCTACATACAGTAGCTAGTGAGGTTGAAGCCAGCCTGTGTAGATGAGACCATGTCTGAAAAAAACAAACAAACAAACAAACAAACCCAAAAGAATACAGAAACAAGTTCAAAATCCAAGTGCAGCTCCGTGAATCTCGTGAGAAGGCCTGTGCCCCAGCCTTCGCTGTTGACCGCTGTGAATCCACTGGTTTGCATGTCAACACCACGTCTCTGGTAACATTGCTATATAAAAAACCGTTTGCTCCACGGAGCCAGAAAGTGCAAGTGAACGTATGAAAACCCAAGTGTGGAGCCGAGCCTGCAGCATTTCACCTCTCTGTGACTGTGCATGTGTCGGGGATTGAACCCATGGCTTCATGCATGCTTAGCATGCACTCCACTATAGAGCGACACCCCCTTTATGTGCATATGTTTTGCCAATGTTTAAATTTAGCATTTAGAGCTTAAAAAATTATATATTTGACATACTGACAGAAGGAAAGAACAAAAGTAGATGTGGAATATTAACTTTTCTCCAAAGAAAGGGCGATATTAGTCACTCTTCTGTTGTGTTAAAACATCTTGACCAAGGCAACTTGAGGAAGGAGTTTATTTTGGCTTACAATCCCAGAAGGTCAAGACTATCACAGTAGGCATGCTTGTCAGCAGGAATAAGAAACTGTGAGCTCACCCCTTGAGCCTCCAGCAAGGCAGCAAACTGGAAGGATGATGAAGATTATGTTGTCAAAGTCTTCCCGACATGACATACTTCCTTTGGCAAGGCCACACCTCCTAAATCTTCCATCAGTGGTGGGGGATGGGGAAGATACACCATTAGATCCTATGGGGGGGGGCATTTCTTATTCAATCCTCTCCACACAGGTTTAATATGGGAGTGGGGTTCCTACCATTCCCCAGTGTCAGCCCAACCCCCTACTAGATAGCATAACATTTAGGGCTCTGTTCAATGATAGAGACCCTTTTCATGAAGATTCTGTGGTCGTAGAAACCAAGTCAGAGGAAGACTAGTTCTGGACTAGGATAGACTAATTTTGAGGTTTAAGTTTAACCCTTGATCCTGGATTAAACTATTAACAATGCAATTTTGAAAGTTTCTTTATCATCAAAGGCATCAGTTTCCAGTGCCTCAAAGATGCTTCTGCTCTTGTGATGTTCAAGGAGGAAATTTCCCCGGGTCCAACTGAACAACTAGTTATATATTTGATGTACATATGCTCTGGGAATTTCTGCAAAACATTTTATAAATTGGTTCCTTAGTTTGTGTGAGCAGCGGAGGATTTAAAGCTGTAGAAATTTAGTTCTTAGTGTGTATTAAAGGACACACAAACCTGATAACACACACTCTCTCTCCAGCCTTGCCTCTGTGTGTGTGTGTGTGTGTGTGTGTGTGTGTGTGTGTGTGTGTGTGTTTAAAAACACACATTGCTGAGCTGAGTGAAGAAGGTCCTCCTCGCCAGCATGGCTGTCAGAGTTCATATTGAGCATAAAAAGGCTGAGGAAGGATGACTTCACTCTCTCTTCTAGAGCAAGGATGTCAGGACCAGGGGTGTCAGATCCCTGGGAACTGGAGCTAGGAAGGCTTGTGAGTCCATTTGTGTGCTGAGAACTGATCTGCCTTACTTTACTCAGACATCAGAACTCCAGACCATAGACCCACCATGCCAACTCTCAGTGATTTCTGCAGCAGGCATGCTCAGCCTCTCTCTTTATCTCTGTTCTTATCTAGAGAATCCTGACTAATACAAAGTTACTGAAGTAACTGGTTGACTATTGGAGATGGAGGAGGAGAATACAATTATGTACAGATCACTATAAACTCAGACAGCTTTCCAAGGGATTAGCAACACGAAAGTACACACAGAACATTCTACTGAAACTTTTATTTGACTGAGTGATTTCATTGTGGAGAATCCATCAAAAAACATAAATTTAGAAATAAAAGGAGAAGTACACACTGTATTATCCATGCAGATAGCATTTGTAATAGCAGAAGACTCAGAAGCACTTACAGATTTGCCAGCGGTTGGGTAATAGAACCACAACACCATAGATTGATATACAGCTGTGCAAAGGAATAACTGTCAGAAGGATGTATCATCTATTTCAGGTCCGGAGACCACGGTAGAAGAGAGTGTCTGTGCTATGCTGGCTTTGCCGAGAAAATGAGATGCAGAAAACTCCTTCCTCCCTCACATCTTGAAAAGTTAAAAACCGAGGAAGGGTCTGGAGAGACAGCTCAGTGGTTCAGAGCCCTTTCTGCTCTAGGAGAGGATGGCAGTTCAGTTCTCAGCACACAAATGGTGCCTCACGAGCCTCCCTAGCTCCAGTTCCAGGGGCTCTGGCCTTGGTCACTGTCTGCACTCGGTGCACAAATGCATATGTGAAAAAACAACCAGCAATGTGCATGAAACATAAATAAACCTAGAAATAAAAAACCTCAGAAAAACACACAAAGTTGAAGAAAAGAATCCTCTGAATGGAACCCATTATGTATTTTCAGTTTGGAATCATGTAAATATTTTACAAGAAAAATATCAAGTAGGAAGTTAATGAAGAAAAACAGTTTTTGTAATGCTCAGATTTCAAAACGATTTGGGAAGAACAAAGACTGCTATATATTAAGTTAGTAGGAAGACCTTAGAGAGGACATGATTTCCTCTACCTGGCTGAAGAGTACAGTCTGTGGCCTTAAAGCCTAGGCAGCATGTGATTAAAGGACCAAAAACCTGGGAGGAATCTTTCTGTAAGGTAAATTGCCTTGCTTTACAAAGTTAATGGCCGCCTTTCAAAATATATGAAATTATTGGGCCTTCGAGATAACTCAATAGGTATTATCAAACCTGAGAGTCTCAGATCAGTCTCCATGACCCCCAAGGTAAAAGGAGAGAACTGTTTCCTACAAGTTATCCTCTGACTTCCACTCTTGTACCAAGGCAAATGTACCACTCCAGCACACACGAAATAAATAAATACGTAAATAAACACGTGTGGAAAAACTTTAAAGTCCTTCTAAAAATGAGTTACAAAAATTATAAGTGAAGAAACTTAAGGATGCAGAAGGTCTATCCCAGTCCACTGGCCCGGGATGGCCAGAAGAAAGACACGGACGTGTCCCCGGTCGGTGCCATTACAGTGTGTGAATAAGGGGTGGAGAGATGGGAAGGATGGCGCACACTGCGGAGGGATGGGAGGGAAAGTGAAGCCGAGGGGTTTGCACACTGTGACGCAAAGTGGAAGTGGAGACTCGACAGTGGTGTGGAACAGGCAGATGTGGGGAGCCTATGCAACCGCCCGTGGCCACAGTGATGCGCTGGCCTCGGCTGCGTCAAGCACCGTGCGTGGGTTTCTGGTCCTACTGCCCAGCTGGGGTCTGTGTCAATGTCCATGGTGGGAGTTACACCATGTGGATGTTCATGGTCTGCGCTGCCACCTGAGGCCATGCGGATGTCTGAGGGCTGTGCTGTTGCCCGGGGGAGATCTAATCTGAGTGGCCTGTGCTGCCATCTGGGGCCATGATGCCATCCAGGCTCATGCAGCTGCTGGGGGCTATGTCTGGGTCTACAGTCCTATCGAGTCTGGGGTCTGTGCTGATATCTGAGGCCCATGTTACCATCCAAGGCCATGTAGATGTTGCCTGAGGGAGGCCATGTTGATGTCTGAGCACTGTGCCCCTCCCCTGGGCAGCATTGGGAGAGCTGGCTCTAGAGGCACGGTTTCAGGAGGTCTGGTCCTGCCGCTTGTCTGCTGTGAGGTAGCATGGGTGAGGGAGAGATGCCCCTCACCACCACCTGGGACAGGTGGACAGCTGGCCTTGTCCCTCACCAACTGTCGCACTTGGGAGATTGGGCCCCGCATCTCACTTGGCCAACACAATGGAGCTGGCCCTGGTCATGTGGGGTCGGGTGAGCCGGTGCCAAGGGCGTGAGAGCAGGAGAGCTTGCCCTGCCTGTTGCCAGCTGTGGCACTGGGTGAACTAGCTAGGGTAGTGTTGGAGAGTTGACCCTGACCATAGACCTAGCTGGTGTGAGGTATGGGAGAGCTGGCAAACTGACCCACCCAGGCTCAGATCCAGGACTTCGGGTTAGCCCACCCCAACATCTGCCCCATCTATGAACTGCTGAAGTAAGTGAAGGAGCTGGTCAGGATCTCCATGACACAGGGGCCTCATGGGAGATGGGAGAGGAGTCCCGGAGAGGATCCAGCACCGATAGTATAACAGGAGCCAGAGACCAGACTCAGTGCAATGAACATTCGCAAGTAAAGATGAGTGGACCCAAGGGTGTACTGTGGGCCACACACTCAGCTTCCACAATGAGTTTGTTTGTTTGCTCGTTTTCTTTTTGTTTTATAAGTGAGGAGGTTGCAAGGGCAGACGTCTGATAGGAAGAGAGATGAATGGGATTGGGGTGCGTGATGTGAAATACACAGAGAATCAATAACAAGTTTTTAAAAAATGGATTTAGAAGATTAAATAGGATCGCTAGCCCCGATTTGCATCTAAATCAAACTTTATGTTATTTTGGGACAGTTGGACACACGTGACCGTAGACTGGGCTTTAGATGTGCGGGTCGGTGTTCTGGGTGGGTGTGTAGTGGTGCTCCTTGGTAAGAAACACCAATCGTCGTATCATTGCTCTCATTCTTTACAGATTCATGCTGAAGTTGGACAGGTGAATTCCCATAAGGCCTGGGGTTGGCTTTAGAAAACCTTGTACGTTCTGGGACAGAATGGAGAGGACCTCACAGTGCAGCTGACTGTCTAATCTGGGTGCCGTCACACTCTGTATTTTTGTGTTCAATATTTTCCTTAAAATAGGTACCATATACTTAGATGGAGGAGGTAAGATAGAATGCTGGGTAGCAGAAGCCATGCCCCGATCCAGACTTAGGCTCCTCCTGGGCAGAGGACCCCTGACCGTGCTGTCATCAAAGAAGGCTGAGCCTGAAACCTGAAAGAGGTCCAAGGATGCAGCTGCCCACGCAACCATCCTGGAAATCAGGCCAAACTGGGCCCTACAAGCTGGCTAACTGGAGACAGGATGGTCATTAGGGTCTAGTGTGACGGTGCCAGTTTGAAGACTTATTTTATAAAGATCTGCATGTGCTTCTGTAGTCCATGTATTCTATATACAAGTTGGTTCTGGTATTTATTCAAAAAGGCATGGAGAGTGTATGATCGTTCTTACTGTAAAGTAGTTCACTTTTGAGTTTAGTTTTCTTATATATTTGTGTGTGTGTGTGTGTGCGTGTGCACGTGTATGTGTATGTGTTTGTGTGTGTGTGTGTGTGTGTGCGTGTGCACGTGTATGTGTATGTGTTTGTGTGTGTGTGTGTGTGTGTGTGTGTGCATGCCCATGTTTATATACAGTGATATACATGTAAATATCAGAAGACAACTTGGGGGAAGTCAGGTCTCTCCTTTCACCAGATGTGACCCAGAGCTAGAACTCGTGTTGACAGGCTTGGCGGCAAGCCCCTTCCTTACCTGTCTGTCATCTTGCCAGCCCTGTGATTCTGTATTTATTGAAATGCACAATGGATTTACTTCTCACCAGCCTTCTACTCTTCCTGTGCTCCCATCCCCCGAGGCCCCCTGCTACTTTACTTCTTTCTGAAGTTACAAAACCTGAAGTAATTATAGAGTGCGTCAGAATACCATATAAATATCAGCAAGCCTTAAAGGAAAGATATTAAGTATCCATGAGAAGCAAAGATTCGGTCCCATAACTAGGAGTCACAGGACTGCGTGGGTTGACGGACCGTGAAATTAGCCTGTGGCTAGACAGTAACTTAAATGACCCCATATTTGCAGCAGAGGAAGCTTTCCGGAAATGAGTGAAAAACAGGGTCTTGGAGGGAAGTGCAAGGGAACCCATCCTCTCTGACCCTTTTGTTCTCTCTCTCCCTCTCTCTCTCTCTCTCTCTCTCTCTCTCTCTCTCTCTCTCTCTCTCATCTCCCCTTTCCTGTCTTCCATCCCTCCTCCTATTTCTCTTCCTTTTCTTTTATGTATGTATGTATGTGTATGTGTGTATGCAGGTATGTATGTATGCATGTGTATGTGTATGTGTGCATGTATGTATGTGTGTATGTATGTATGTGTATGTATGTGTGTATATGTGTATGCATGTATGTATGTATGTATGTGTGTATATGTGTATGTATGTATGTATGCATATGTATGTATGTAGGAAGCCCTCTCCAAACTCAGCAGGGCCTGTTATCTGCATTCACATACAAGAACTATTTGAAAACAATCCCCACCCCCACCCCAGTCTGCACAGTCCTGACATCTGTAGCTCGTGCCCCACCCCTTGTCCGGGATCCAGAACTTCTTTCTCCCAGGAGTGCTCACAGGTCATCACAGGCTCCGTTTCTCCCTCATTTTTCACTCTGGCTCTGTAATTCCCAGGAGAGGTTGGTTGGTGACAATCTGTTCAAATGACTCCCAGTCCTTTGCTTCATGCTCTCAGGGACATGGCTGCTCCTAGTTTTCTTACTGCCTAGCAGGGAGAAATAAGGCTAGTAAAGTGGCTCAGTGTTACATGAAGACCTGCTCTTGGGTCCCCAGCACCTAGCCAGGCTGTAACCCTGTGATAGGGCACAGACAGGAAGATCTGGCCAATTAGTTCAGCTGAGCACTCTGCTGCCCGCTAGGTGGGCTCCGAGGTGTTCAGACTCAGACCTTCATGTTTGTGAGACAAACACTTTACTCATTGAAACACCCCTGCTCCTGCCTCACTTTACAAATTTTGGTTGAACTGGTGTTAGGTTAAGTTACTAGGACCATGTGCACATTGCTCAGTGAGGTGTTTGCTTACTCTCTCTGCATCGCTGGTGTAAGTTTTCATTTTCCCTAAAGCTAACACACTCTGCCTCTCTCCCTTTCCCTCCTTCCCTCCCTCCCTCCCTTCCCCCACTCCTCTTCCTCCTCCTCCTCCTCCTCTTCCTCTTCCTCCTCTCTCTCTCTCTCTCTCTCTCTCTCTCTCTCTCTCTCTCTCTCTCTCTCTCTCTCTCTCTCTCTCTCTCTCTCCCATCTAGAAAACTCAGGGAAGGAGGAGTCTCGATTGTGAGTTCTGGCCGCTTCGTTTTAGAAACCGGATGAAGCCGGTTTTCTCACTGACAATGGTGGAATTGCGGAGCTAGCATCCCTGAGGAAGCTGTTTCTAGAAGGGTGCATAGGCCTCTTTCAGGGCAGGAACCGTATGCTCTGGCATCAACTCCAATGCAGAAGCAGGAGGAAGAGCAATCAGGGTAGCTCGGAAAGGCTGCATGTCAAACATGAGGAGCCCTGCTTACAGGAAGGCTCCGTGCTGACCTGAGAATAACACCCTCACTCCATGCCCACTCTTCCAAACAGATAAAAGGGGAACGGAAATCAAGAACTTTTAAATATGTGGCGTCTCGGGACAAAAGCCATGCTCAGAGAAATTGTAGCATCTCCATTGTTTCTGAGATAAGGCAGTGTTCACAGATACAATCGAGGACTGAGGATAATTTGCCTCTCAGTTGGAAATTCCTTGGAACAGAGCGTTCGATAATGTATTTTGAACTTCGGTGTCTGCCCACAGCCTATAATGGAGCAAGATGTTTTTCTCTTCATGTTTTACACTCATATCTACCCCAAGATGTCCTGGCACAGTGGGATAGATGTAGATTCTTCCTAAGTCTGGAAATGTAACTTTCCTCCTAGGTATTTGAGCATAGGAACCAATGGTTTATTAAAGGGGTTTTATAGGTATCTGGCCAATTATATAATGTCGAATTTCTTATTTTATGACAGAAAAAGAGACATATACATTTTTAAAGAAGAAACGACAACGAAGGAGATACCAGCGGAGGGTAAACTATGATCCAATAGCTGCTGGAGCAAGCCCCATTGAATATCTTCTGACTGAGGCGCGAGGAGAAATGGAGTCTTATTTATTTTTAGTGCATCAAGAACTTAACTAGTAATTAATTTTTTTTGTGGCCAATATCACATTTGGAGGATATTTATATTCTTAATCTTCAGGACACAGTGTTGTCTAGAGATGATATTGTTTTGTTCTTTGAGTATGTTATAGAATCTCAGGTAAGTTAAAAAAAACAGATACGTTGCTAGACATATTTTCTTCTTAATGTTGTGGATTGAATTAAAGACCTTCTACATGACAAGCCGGCACTGTATTTCTGTGCTATATTTCAATACCCATTGACTATATTTTAAATACAAAATTCAGTAGAGCTGATTATTTTTTAAAGACTTATTTATTTATTTATTTATTTATTTACTGTAAGTACACTGTAGCTGTCTTCAGACACACCAGAAGAGGGCGTCAGATCTCATTACAGATGGTCATGAGCCACCATATGGGTGCTGGGATTTGAACTCAGGACCTTCGGAAGAGCAGTCAGTGCTCTTAACCGCTGAGCCATCTCTCCAACCCTGATTTTTTTTTAAAAGTATAGACACCATAACTTTGAGTTAAATAGTGTTTCTGATCCTCATAAAAGTAATTTTGGAGTCAACCATTAAAGGGTCCATTTCATGAACTTCAGGAGAACGTACAAGGACACAAGAGGAAGTGTGTCTTGACACCAAGAGGAACTTTTATGCTTCGGGTAGATTCTGGTAGACCAGATGTTTGGATGTAAAACCTACTGAACCAAGAGAAAAAATTGTTGATGGAATCCTTGCACCTTAGACCCAGGAGCAGGGGTATTTCTATTTCCTGTTCTGCTGGGAACTGGAAGAGAATGGCGACTAATGTATTCACACTCTCACGTGCTCCTCTTTAATGGCAGGTAGACATGAAAGTCTGTGCATACAGAGGGCCAAGCAAGCACTTTTAAAGTGAGCTTGGTTATCTTGATTTAAACATGCCACCACTCAAGAAGCTTGTGTTGTTCTTTCCCATTTCTTGAGGGGGTGGGGCCGCTCCTTGAAGGTCCCGTTATACCCTGAATTCTCTACCTCAGTTTTCTTAGCCTGCAATCAGGGGGGCACATTATGTCAGTTTTTCCTAATTTTGAAGGTGTCTTCAATTCAGAAAGTGGAGGAAATGGATAACCGTGTTGCAACAGAGGTTGTATACCATTACTTGTGTATTTCTTACACGTGTGTGTACTTCAGTGCACATCTGAATGCTAAGGGATGGAGTCTGTTCTCTCCTTTTACCTTTACATAGGGTCTGCAGATTGGACATAGGTCCCCAGGCTTCCCCAGCCAGCACCTTACCTGCTGAGCCGACCCTCCAGCCCGAAAGCTGTGCTTTAGAACTGTAGCACTGGAGAGAGGGTAAATAAAGTGAACACAGAGTCTCATTGGCTGCCATTTCCTTGTGTTTATTTCTCATTGTTTATGGGAAGGTCCGCCTTACCTCCCCTATCTTTAGAAAAGGCAGGGGTGACTTTCAAGGGACTGGGAGGTCATTTGAACTATTGAACATGTATGCCAGACACCTCAGTGGGAAAGCCAGCCAATGGACATCTGGTACAATGGGTCTCACTCCCCCCACCCCCCTGTAATCATCTGGGGCATTTTCAAGCTTCTGCCACATAGCCCTGCTTACCAGAGATTTGACTGAAATGATCAGAGGGTCTTCCTTTCGTAATGCTTCGATAAGATCATAAGACATAGAAAGAGTGGAAGAAAACCTGATCATGCACCAAACATCTCATACTCTGACTTCGCCTGAGATGGCTTAGACAGGACCAGACACTAACCGACCCTTAACTGAAGCTTGGTGTTCTGCCCCATTCCAGCCACTAATAATTTTAAGATCTTAGAGCAGGCTGTGTATCACGTGCTTACAATTCTAGCACATGGGGTACTAGGTCTGGAGGATTAGAGGTTTGGGTGGGTGCTGTAGAGAGACCCATGGTGAGACTCAAAGAAACGCCAAATAGTAGTCAATGATGGAGTTCATATGTTCCGCAGGTGTATAGTCTCCTTTGTCAGTCATCTGAAAGCCATTGTATTCTCAACCTATGGAACACTTGAGAGGTGACTGTGAAACGCCACACGTCACACCAGTGAAGAGAAAAGCATGGCTGACGCTGTTCTCCTCACTGTTGCTTCAGCGCACGTCCTTGGGTAAGCACATTAGGACTGTAGCATGGCTATTAATATTCATTTCATTTGCAACCATCTTAGGAGAGGGAGGTAGGGTCAAAGTGACGTGACTGTACTCTGGTTATAAGTCAGAGAAGCATTTCACCCATTACTGTGGCTTCCCGAAGGCCAGCAGAGCCATGACTTACTCGTGGAAAAGATATTGGTTTTTGAGACAGGCTGCCTAAACTCCACTCGCAGCTCTGCTCACACCCACATCCCTCAACTCCTTAGACATCATATTTAAATATCGATGACTGGTTTTTCTCAGAGTCCTCTTCTCCCACCTTTTGCCCTCTCCCAGTTTCTTGTCTTCAGCATCTCAGTCAGGGGCTGCCACGGTTCCAGCAGTCTAAGTGGGGCTCCTGGTGCTTAGTGCATTACACGTTCCCAAATATTTTACTTTATGGTAGAATATAAACTAAACAGCATCTGACTGCAGGTGTCCAAACTCAGGAGACTTGGCAGAAGGAGGAAATGCTGACTGCAACAACAGATGAAGGTTTGTGCATCTGCCCTTTGGGAAGGACTGCGGTTCAGAAAACTCAAAACCTGGCAAGATGGCCACGGGCCAATCCTTGGAGGTCGTGACTTTGAAAGTCTTGGCAGAACCTCTGCTGGCCAGTTTTCATGGCTCTCCTGAACTGCCTAAAAATAAGCAAACAGGGAGCCCACCTGCTGTGCTAAGGACAAGCCTGGTAGCTTGCTTGTTTTGCTGGTTTCAAAAGCAAATATATGCATTCAAGCCTTGTCTCAGGAAAGGTCGGGAGATCCAGCAGCTGCAAGACAGGAGGTATTTCAGATTTGGAATCGCTATCATTGTGTACCAGGGACTGTAAACTTATCTCCTGCTCAGATACCGCAAAGGTCATTACATGGGCTCTCCATCCTTAATTTAGATTTCATCTTTGTACCTTCTGTCAGCCTTTTAAAGGTTACATGGAAACCATGGAAATATAAAATTCTTCATGAATTTTCAGTATCACCATTTAAGGAGATAAAAAAAATATCTAGTAAATAGGACTGGAGAGATAGTTCAGCGGTTAAGATTCAGAGGACTGGGGTTTGGTTCCCAGCATCCACTAGAGAGCTCACAACTGTCTGTAACTTTAGGCTTAGGGTATCAGGTACCCTCTATGGCCTCTGTAGGCGCTAGATATATATGCTATATAGATATACAAGCAGGCAAACTATATATATAAAATAAAAATTTAAACAACAAAGGGTACTGTTTTTGCTTTCTTCCTCTTTTTTCTTCCCTTTTTTCCCTTTCTCTGTCCTTCCTTCCCTCTTCCCTTCCTTTTAAACCTACAATTCACATAACAAGATAAAGCATACAATAGATATGATGAGATTCAAAGCAATATGATTGACAAACATTACACTCTGTAAAGACAATGCATGGGGCTAGAGAGATGGCTCATAGGTTAAGAGAGCTCTGACTGCTCTTCCAGAGGTCCTGAGTTCAATTCCCAGCAACCACATGGTGGTTCACGACCATCTATTATGAGATCTGGTGCCTTCTTCTGGTATGTAGGCATACATGTAGACAGAACACTGTATACACAGTAAATAAATACATCTTAAAAAAGAAAGAAAGGGAAAGAAAGAAAGAAAGGAAGGAAGGAAGAAAGAAAGTAAGAAAGAAAGAAAGAAAGAAAAAAAGAGGCAAAGCATGTGGTCAGGCAAGGCTGCAAGGAAGAGAGGCACCTGAACTGACAAGCCTTGGAGACTGCACTTAGTAAGATCATCAGAAAAGGGGTAATCATCCACATGTCAACTTCTAGCCTCTGCCTAGAGACACACATCCATGAGTGTGCACATTCATGTATATGTACTATACAACACACACATGCACACACACATTCATGTGCATGTACTATGCAATACAGACATGTTTATGTGCATATACTATATAATACACAGACACATTTATATGCATGTTCTACATAATACACACATATGTACACACTCATGTGCATATGCTGCACAATATACACATACATTCATATGCATGTTTTATACAATACACACATATGTTCACATTCAAGTGGTTGTACTATACAACCCCCACACATGTACACACATTCATGTGCACGTACTATACAATAAACATATACACATTCATGTGCATGTACTGTACAACATGTAGATATGCAAATACACACATACATTCATATGCATGTTCTATACAATACACAGACACCCAAACACCCACACACCTTCATGTGTATGTACTATGTACATGTATAAGACACACATATTATACAACATACACATTCATGTACCTATCCTATATAATACAATACAATACAATATATCACACATGTGTATTCCCAGCACCACACATACACATACTTATGTTCATGTACTATATAATACACGTACACAGACACACATTCATATGCATGTTCTATATAATACATACATACATGCATACATACATACACAGAAAGAGAGAGGGGGAGGAAGAGGGAAGGAGCGGGGGGGGGAGAGAGAGAGAGAGAGGTGGAGAGGGAGAGGTAGAACCCCCATACATACAGAATGGGTTATGATATATTTGTGGCCAAAATCATTTATTTTGTTTCACTGACATTTTTCCTTCCAAAGACAATACACGATAACCTAATTATAAACTACACTAGACTAATTATCACTTCTAAAATTTGGAATGAGCTTTGCCAGCATTTTACGCACTGTTCTCATTTAAAATGAATTTGCCTTCTGCTATTCACCCCGACAGTCACCATGTCACTTATGCCTGTTCCTTGAGCCACACTTTAATAAAATGTGAGCTGCCCTGACTGTGAAGACTCGCTTTGGGGGCTGGAGAGATGACTTTGTGGTCAAGAACATGTCCTGTTCTTGAAGACCTGGGTTTAGTTCCCAGCACCCACACTGTAGATCACAACCATATCTAGCACCGGTTCCAGGGCATTTGACGCCCTCTTCTGACCTCTCTGAGCACTGCATACACCAGTGCACAGACATACATACAGGCAGGCAAACATCCATGCGCATACATAAAAATAAAATCTTTTTAAAACAGACTTGCTCTGTGTCTAGACTTTCAATGTTTTACTTTGCTTCCTTGCTTGCTAAGAAGGGGAAAGAACAAGAAAGAAAAAGACAAGATCTTTTCCCCTTCTTTTCCCTAACACTTCTTTGTCCACACCATCCTACCCACCCTACCTCATCACAAATAAATATTGACATTGATTTATCTTCAGGAGACTATCATGAATAAGACTTTTTTTAGCCTTCCACATTTAAACCCTTTGGACACAACTTTAAACAAATTTGGCATATGCAAACCATATGTTTAAACATCAGCCAAGTAGTTTGATGTCTGCCGTTTAAACATTCGCTGCAAAGTTTAGAGTTTCGGTAGAAGACTGCTTCTGCTCAGAGCAGGGCTAGCACATAAGGGTTTTCTGTCCTCAGATTTGAAGGGGACCAGACACAGCTTCCAAAGCACAAGCCTGCCTTTCCTGCCTCTTCTAAATGTCTCCTTTATTAAGCTCTTTTTTTTTTGAAGGATGTGACAAAGACTTGCATGTAGAGAAAATTAGATTACTTCCAGCCCAAGGAAGATTAGGAAATATGAAAGTTGCCTGTGTGACGGAGCTCTTAGAGGTGATGTGGGAGAGAGATGGGGTGGGGAATCTGGACACTCCCACACTCAAGAACTTCCTGCTTTTGCTTGTGTCTATGGTGAAGGTACATTGCCCGCCATAGGTTTCACTGCCTTATTAGATGGCAGTAGTTATGGCTTGGTAAACAGAGCCACCGAGAACATCCTAGAACATTAGGGAGCAACAAAGACTATTTTAATTTAAGCAAGAGTAGATAGATGCTTGCTTTTGAGAGATCTAACACACGGAGTGAAATCAGAACACGGGCCTTGTGGAAAGCAAGCCTAGGGCAGCTTCCACTGCTTAGAGCTAAGTTGTCTCCCGTGGTTTTCAAAAGCGGAAGCAGGGACTGTTGAGAGGGCTCAGCGGTTAGGAGCACTGGCTGCTCTTCCAGAGGTCCTGAGTTCAATTCCCAGTGCCCATATGAGGTTTATGAACATCTAATAAAGGGATCTGATGTAGGCATGCAGGTGTACAAACACCAGACCACTCATAAAATAGGTAAATAAAATAATCAAAAGTGGAAGTATTAGCTCCCTTCTCCAGTTGCTTTTGAGCTGAAGTGGAAGGGAATTAGCCCATTCTCTGCAAACTGTTGAGGTGCTATCTCACATGCAGGTATGCAGATAGGCAGGTATGCAGATAGGCAGGTATGCAAATAGGCAGGTATGCAGGTGTCTAGGTGTGCAGGTGTGTAGGTATGCAGGTGTACAGGTATTCAGGTGTACAGGTATTCAGGTGTACAGGTATTCAGGTGTACAGGTATGCAGGTGTACAGGTATGCAGGTATGCAGGTATGCAGGTGTGCAGGTGTGTAGGTGTGCAGGTATGCAGGAGTACAGGTATGCAGGTATGCAGATATGGAGAAAGCTTCAGTTCTATTCACTTTCAGTTATGCTTATAATGAAAATAGCTACCTGGACTAAACCATGTATATTTTGGTATAACTGTTAGATTACCTGTAAGTTAGTTACTTTGGGGATTCTAATTTCTGCATGTTTTCATTATTATTATCATTATTATTATTATTATTATTATTATTATTTTAATTTTTCACATAAGGCCTTTTTAAAAAATTGTTGTTCTGAAGCCTTCCCGATTAGAAAGACACAACATTGAAAGTTTTGAGCCATTCTGTCTACATGTGGGTAGGAGAGCCTCCTAGGCCCTCTGCTACACAGACCTTTTAGCCACACTGAGGAATACTCCCAAAACCTACAGTTCAGCCACAGTCTCACAGGTTGGCTTTGCTTTGGAACTAGGAATTATCAACAGGATGGAGCAAGTTTGGCCTGGGAACACTACAGCTCACTTAGCTCAGTGACAGAGGTGGGAAGGCACAAACCCAGAAAACCACAGCTGTTACGCTGTGATGTCTGTGAACATCTTCTGTCTGCCATTACTAGTTGTATTTGCTGATACAGTAACCAGTACCAAGTCTTTGGGTGAAGTTGTGGAAATATCCTGATGATTAGCATAAGGTGACCCATCTCCTCATTAAACAGTGGGGCGTGGTATTCATAGCATTCCCAGTGTTCTTTAATTCAGTTCTCCCCATCATCCACCCACCAGCTCTCATCCACATACTTGGTGAACGAGACCTTGAATCTTTGTAATAAACCTAGTAATAGTTGATGTACAACAAATTGCAAGCACCAAGCTCAGCCCATTAGGCAGCGCTTCCCGTGAATGAGTGTCATAACTCAACCCAGTGCCGTTATCTAACAACAGTGGTGGTATACACTCCCATCTCAGCAGCTGAGAGGCAGAGGCAGGCAGTTCTCTGTGAGATCAAGGCCAGCCTGGTCTACAGAGTGATAGTGATTCCCAAGCTAACCAGGTAGACATAGTGAGCTCTGGTCTCAGTTCAGGCTTTAGGGACTACGTGTGTTTTAACTGTAATTGTGTTAAACATCTGTGGGATGGGGTTGCTCGCAGCCTATTTTTATGTTGGAGAAAGAATGTATACTCATGCAGTTATTATCTGATCACATACTTCTAAAAGCACCAAAAAGTAACCAATCTATTTTTGCCATTTATCCATGAGTTCCTCATGATATAAGGATAATATTTGATATTCAAATGGAGTCCTACCAAAATACCTTACTACCTTAGACATTCATCAGGGATGTTGTTTCACAGACTTAAAACATTTTGTGAACATTTATCTTATTTTAATTTAACACCTTGGCCTACATTTCTATTGGAATCCTTATTAAGTGTCCTGGTCCCCCAAATTCATGGGCTATCCCATGACTGTTGTCACTGTCACCTTGGGGAGCAAGATTTAAGCGTGTCTTAGACGTAGCTATAGAGTTTAGCACTTGAGCTTATTTCCAGAATGTTTCCTGGGAAGACAGTGAGGACAGGGCAGGGACGAATGCTGTTCCTGGAAAATCTACCTCCTTGAGACTGATGCCAATTCTGATTCTGTCTACACCGCTGCCTCCTGTCCCAGCCAAATAATGCAATACATTCATCAGGATCTGAGTTAAAAGGGGGAAAAAGGTGTGTATTAAATAAAACTGAGCACAATTAGTTGAGGTGCTAAAATCAGTGGAAAAACTTAATTCATATCCAAGGAACCAAGTTTGAGCGATTTATTGAAACAATTTTTATAATGAGGATTAAAGAAATTTTCATCATGCATGGAACTGTGTTCCACAAGGATATTTCCCCACAAATGTATATTGTAGGCTGAACATGTCACCTATAGCTTGCTACCCTCCCTCTGCCTCCTCTCTCCTTCCCAACAGTCCTTAATTCTTACAGATCCACTTCTACTAACTGAAACCTACTAACTGCATCTGAGAGAAAATAGGTAACAGTTGTGTTTTGAGACAGACCTAATTTACTCTATATGGCTATCTCCAATCGTATCCTTTTCATGGGAATGGCACAACTTTGTTCTTAGGATGCAAACAATTCCTTTGTGTGTAGGTACCACACTCCCTTCATCCACTCTTCCATCGATGGACACCTCAGTGGGCTCTGTTCTTTAGTTCTTGCGAGCAGTGCTGCAGTAATGGATAGTCAAGTATCTCTGAGAGATTTCCTTGCAGGCCTTTGTGTAAAGGCCAGGGAGCGGAACGGCTGGGTCACACGTAGATTTGAGCTTGCCGAGGAGCCTCCATGTTGATTTTCATGGTGGATGGACTAGTCTACATTCCTCCAGCAGTGTGTAAAGGTTTATAAAAATATTTTTAGAATGATATGAGGCTCACCTCCAGTATAGGCATTCCGTCAACATGTCTGTTACGATACAAACTCAGGGGAGTTGGCTGTCATAGCTGCCTTCTAGGAGCTGTAGATTTTAACCACAGACTTTCTGATTTCATACAAATACAAAGCAGTTACTCATGCTGAGGAAATGCAGAACTCCAATGTTCTGTACATACGGTATGAATTTAAAGCAAGCGAGGGTAGGAATAACGTGCTCCAACTCTGGATTCACCTTCGGGTTTAGTTTGGATCACCCACCTCTGATTCCTCCTGGGTCAGCTGTTTGGCGACTTATGCTGGCCTTTAGGCTTCTGACAGTAAAGGAGTTTAGGCTCGCTCTTTCCCATGGTAGGAGCTTTAATTGCACAAATATGCTTTTTTTTCCCTGTGATCATAAATAAAAAGGGTTGTTTTTACTTTACCTTATTAAATATTCCTTTTCATCTATGAGCCCTCATTTTCTTTTCTTTCATGTCAAAAAAAAAAGGAAAGAAAAAAAAAAGACAGAAACATAAGCTGCTATTTCAGCTGCCCCACACTTTGTAAGCCTAAGCATATCATATTTTTTCCCTGGGAGAGGATCTGGGTTACTCAAGTCAGTAGCGTTGCGGCAGCTGTACACCGTCGTGCAATTTATAAGTCACTTTCATGGTCTTAGTGTGACTGTGTAAGAGGACCCTGAAGCATAGTTATTTGTTGACCTTCTAGCACATAGTGGGTTATTGAAGATGAACTGGATACACCATAGATCAGTTCTACAAAGTAAGGAATTAAAGTTCTGAGATGTTCAAAATGTCGTTTAGGATTGGATCATCAGGGTCTTTCTTTCTTTCTTTCTTTCTTTCTTTCTTTCTTTCTTTCTTTCTTTCTTTCTTTCTTTCTTTCTTTCTTTCTTTCTTTCTTGGTATAGGCTCCCCCCCCCAAAACCCCTGGTCCTTACCAGAGTGATTATATTTGCAGTTTGAGCTATTTCTCCCTCAGCCCTTCCCATAGCCTCTCACCCCAGAAAGTCGCTGCTCTGATTGTTATCATTTAGTTCTGCCTGGTTAGAACTTCCTATAAACGAGATTGCATGGGATGTAATGTTCTGTCCTGTTCATTAAGTTTATTATGCCCTACTATTTCTCCGATATAACACCTCAGGTTTTTCTGCATGGCCGTACATATGTAGTTGTTCCCTTCTATTGGTAATGAACGTTGTTGTGTGATGAGAGCTCGCTTTGCTCGTCGGCTCCACTGGTGGACAACCGAGCTCGTTCTAACTTTTAGCTGTTCAGATTGCATTTGCATACATGTTACCCTGTGAACATCTTCCTTTCTCACTTCTGTGGGAAAATGCCAACTTAGAAAGTCAAGGGGAGGCATGAGAGACTGCCGAGACTTTGTACTTCTGTTAATGATGCCTGAGTGCTTCTGTTTGCTCCACATCCTTGTTGATGTCTAATGTAAGAACCCTGGATGACAGGACATCTTATCAAGAGCTGATTTTGATTCGACTCTCCCTGATTACTGTGCTGTGTGCTTTCTAGTATTTTTGAGCCTCTCTCTGTCTTCCTGGATGAGTCAACTGTCCTGTTCTTTCCACTTTCCCTTAGGTTTGTCATTGAATCAGAGGCAGTCCGTAGACAGACACCTTTTATCAGGTAGACAAGGGTGGGTGGCTAGCTTTCTAATTTGTGCCAATTCGTTTTCTTAATAGTGTCTTGGTGACCAAAGTTATACCTGGAGGAGTCTTGGAAGATTAAGTTTTATTCATCTTCTCAAAGGGGGAAAAAAAGACTGGTTTAAATTTTAAATTACATTCCTATTTTTTATTTTATTGATTTGAATGCTTTTTTTCTTTTAGTTTGGTTTCCTACATAAGGTTTTAGAAGGCCTTTATTTTAGTCTGGCTCTTTGTTGCTCAAAGAACATATTCCATGAGAATACACACGCCCATCACGGCTTGCACACGTGTGTTCTGCGCATGACTCTTCCTGGAAGTTACCTCTTTTCTATTGGAAGAATACATATAATTCAGTTGTCGCACATAGCGATCAACAAACACTTAGGAGGGCAATTTGATTGTGGTCCCTAAATCTCTTTTCTCCTACTTGAGTTGTATACTTTTCACATCTGTTGTTAAGAAGAGACGTGACTGTCAAACCACTTTTGTTACTCTTTAATTCTATTGATTTATTGATTCATGAATCATACATTTTTATTAGCTATGGGGCATTTATTACCTGCTTTGAATTTTGTTGCATTGAATGTCTTGAAATAACTTTGTCTTGAGTGATGTTATTCATCTAAAATCAGCTTTCCTCAGTTGCTTCTCACTTTCAAAATTTTACAGTTTTTGTACTGAAAGTGTATTTTGTCCAGGCACTATAGACTTGAGCATTTCTTCTAATTCAGTGAACAATCTGTGTGTTCTCCCTTAATTTTATTAACTATTAGCTGTGTCTCTGTGTTATTTCTTCTAGTGGTAGATTCTGGGGGCTTAAGACATGATGCCTGAACTTACAAGAGCTCACTTCATGAGATTTAAACCATTCTGGAGGCAGAGACAAGCAGATCTCTGAGCTGGAGGCCAGCCTGGTCTACAGAGCAAGTTCCAGGACAGTCAGAGCTACACAGAGAAACTGTCTCAAAAAAACAAAAACAAAAGAACATTTTAATATTCTCTTACCACCTGAATTTTACCACCAATGCCCAGGGGTGAAAAACACATAAATCCTTCAGTAGAGACCTATTTTTGCTTTAAAGATCTGCCTTTAAGTGAATTCTGGTGACAACGTTCATAATCCCAGCACTTGGGAGGCAGAAGCAAGAGGATTGCCTTGAATTCAAGGCCAGCTTAGACTCCAGAGTGAATCTCTCCCTCTCTGTCCCCCACCCCCTAATGCCTTACACACTGTGCTTTGAGAAAATTTATAAAAAGGAAGCAGTATGGAAATATTTGGAAAATTTACAGCCATGTAAATAGCAATAAGGGGTATCTAGAGCAAAGGAAACTGTGGCTCTGGGAAGTGCTGACTTCATGGATTTATATGGAAAAAGGGAAGCATTCTAGAGACTGAAAGAAAGGCCGGGGCATCTCAGAAGTACTTGAGGCAGTGACTGCAAGTCCAAATCAGGACCTCAAGGGCAAGATTTCTAGAAGGGTATCAGAAGAACATAAACATCTGTGGACCATGGCTGGCCATGAATGGTGTTCAACAGCAAGCCAAACACTTATTTCAAGAAACCCAGCAGTCCTGATTGGTCTCAGGCACCAATTTGACACAATCTAGAGTGATCTGAGGAAATCTCAGTTGTGGGATCTCCCAGATCACATTAAATGTACCTGTGTCAATGAGGGAGTGTCAGGATTTCTTGATGACTGACTTAGGAGGGTTCATCCCACTGTGGGAGGCACCATCCTTAGGCAAGTGGGCCTGAGCTATGTGACAAAGACAGCAGATTGTGAGTCTGGTAGCAAGCCAGGGAATCTCCCAGCAAGCAGTGTTTCTGCAGGGTTCTGTCTTGGGTTCCTGCCCTAACTTCTTTTAGTGACAGATTTGGACCAGAAGTGTAAACCATGTTAACCATTTTCTCCCCAAGTTGCTTTTTGTCAGAGTGTTGTATAACAGCAACACAAAAGTAGCAGAATGATAGGCATGGGTCATTCTTCTACAGAGGCACAGGTTATAGACTTGATGGCATTCATGATGGTCTGATTCTGTAGATGCACAGTATCTAAGAACTGTAGGCCAGTGTGGCCTCCACCATGATTTCAGAAGATGTTGGGGGACCCAGGCAAAGATTCATCATAGGCATGAGTACACCACTGTGGATTCTCTACCAGGGTAAAACCATTACTGTCCAACTCTAGGCTGAAAATAGGAAGAAAGAAAGAAAGAAAGAAAGAAGGAAAGAAAGAAAGAAAGACACCAACTTACAAGAGTTGCTAGGAGGACAGAGTGAACGAGACCATATGGAAAGTACTGCCCAGCTCAAGGTTCCCAAAATATAACATGGAGTCAAAGGAGATTATTGACCCCAAGACCTAATGTCTTCCCTTTGGTTGTAAACTTGAAAGAGTTGTTCTTTCCTGCCTCCTCCCCCTTTGGATATGAGAATGTCTGTCTGTGTATGTCCCACTATTGTGTTCTGGGAGCACAGAACTTGTTAATTTCTCAGGCTCCCAGCTGGAGAGGAATTCACTCAGGATGAATCATGCATTCAGTCTCATCCTTATCTGACTGGGATAAGAGTCCGGACGTCAGGGGCTTTTGAGTTAAGGCTGGAGCATGTGAAGCCTCTAGAGTTTGTGGAATGGAATGCGTGCATTGTGCCTGTGAGAAGGACGCAGGATTGAGGGGTCAGGAGAAGAATGACAGAGTTAGACTGTGTCCCTGAAAAGGAAGGTTTTAGAAAATCTGTAACAGCATTGACATGCAGGAGTTTTAAGTTCTTTGGGCTGTGTCCCTATTAGTGATTTCAGGCTATCCACTTGAAGGTAGCTTAGTTGTATGGATGTATTTATAAAAAACGAGTGAGCCTCCAGTTCTTTTATATTCTCTCTCTCTCATATTGTCTCTCTCATATTCTATCTCTCATATTTTCTCTCTCTCATATTCTCTCTCGTATTCTCTCTCTCTCTCTCTCTCTCTCTCTCTCTCTCTCACACACACACACACACACACACACACACACACGCTCACGCTTGCTTGCTTATGTTTTCTGTATCATGCTCCGGTTCCCTCAGCCTGTGTATCTGTCTCTTTGTCTCTATACTACTGTCTGTATTTCTATCTCTATCTCTCTGCGTGTCACTGTCTCTGGGTATCACACTGTCAATGTTTTCTCTCATTCTTCCTCTTCTCTCAGTACGACTGTCTCCTCCTTCTCCTCCAGCCTCTCTCTTCCTGCCTTTCCTGCTATTGAAGAGAAGCATGAGTAGCTATCAAGAAAGCCCTTGGGAAACAAATCTAAGAGAACTTGAGCATCCCAGGCCTTCTTAATTTCATTCTATTTGCAAGGTCTATAAGTATAGATAATCTACAATATTGTCTGAGATTTAATATTAATGCCTTTAGAAATAAATCTGGGCCTTGTGAAATACCTAGACTAAGGTATTTTTTTTAGAGTAGTGCAAAACAGACTAAGACAGGCTGCCTTAGAGTTTCTGTTGCTGTGAAGCGACACTGTGCACGACTGCTGCAACCCTTATAAAGGAAAACATTTAATTGAGGCCGACATACAGTTCCAAGGTTGAATCATGGTGGCACGCAGGCAGGCATGGTGCTGAAGAGGCAGCTTGGAGTTCTACATCTTGATCCACCAGCAGCAGTAGGAGACTGTGTACCACTCTGGACATGGCTTGAGCATATATGATCTCAGAGCCCACCCCCAGCATGACATGTTTCCTCCAACAAGGCCACACCTCCTAATAGTGCCACTCCCTGTGGCCAAGCATTAAAACACATGAGCCTATGGGGGCCATTCCTATTCAAACCACCACACAAGGGAAAGTAAGTTTGTATAGAGTGATAGAAAGGTGTGTGGTAAGGGTTTTAGGTCTGTTTCTGATATAAAATTAAATTGCTGTGAGGAGTTATGTAGCCTTTTAACATTTGTTTCATTAGCTTAAGACCAGCCTGGCATTCTGGATCCTTTGTGGAAAACCATTTCCTCTCAGTTGCCTAGAGCTCCTCCCTCTCTTCTGCATTAAACATTTCTCATTTCCTTCTTTCTTTCCCCCTCTTCCTTCTTTATTTCCCTTTTCTTTCTTCTTTTTCTCTTTCACTTGAATATTTTGTAAGATGATAGATTTTTTCAGTATATTGATCACTTTCTTCCCTCCTTAATTAATATATTCCCTTCTCCTTCAAGAATGTAACTAACTTGTCATTTCAACATCCTCTAGTCTACCAAGCACATTGGCACCTAAGTGGAGGGGTAGAGCCTCTGACTTTACTGTGTTCATGTGCTAGTTGTAAATTATTCATAAGTTGTAGGATAGTTGCCCTCTACTAAACCCTGTGCCTGTAGAACTACCTGCATTGCTATAGAATTTATCAGTTTTCATTTTTCTTGTCAGGAAAAAATCATCATGTATTCATGTATTCATATACATTTTTTTTCCTTTAAAGTTCCACGTATCTACTCTTATATTATAAGTGTGCCTAGGCTTCTAAAGTGTTACAGTAAATGTAAAAAGCCAATTTTCCTATTTTCTTTCTATTGGTATATATCATTGTGCAACATAATAACATTTGTCACAACACTTTCATACATGTATAATTTGACCTTATTCATCTCAATTCAACCTCTCTTGTGTTCTGTTGACTTTCCTGCTGATGCTATTCCTCTTTCCAAATGTTGACTGCTTTTTTCACATGGCCTGTCTTAATGTGCAAGTTTACCTTTCATCTTTAAAGCCCAATCCGAGCGTTGTTGTACATATTTGCTCCAACTGCGCTCTCTCTCTCTCTCTCTCTCTCTCTCTCTCTCTCTCTCTGTCTCTCTCTCTCTCCATGCCTGTATGTATGCTGTGTGAGTACAGGGGCCCATGGGTGCCAGCAAAGGGCATCAAATCCCCAGAAGGTGGAATTACAGGTGGTTGTGAGCTACCTGGCATGGATGTTGGGAATTGATCGTGTGTCCTATGAAAGAGCAGTGGGTGCTCTTAACTGCTTAGTCATCTCTTCAGGCCCAGTTTATGTTCATAAATTAACGCATGACTATTTATTGTTTTATAAAACTACAGAGGGAACGCAATGCCGTTTTTGTTAGCTCTGGTTACTATGAGAACATATTATAGATTAACTGGCTGGTTCAAACAATAAATGTTGACTTCTTATCATTCTGAAAACTGGTAAATATTAAATATTGACTGAGGTGCCTCAAGTCTAATATCTGGCAAGGGCCCATTTTCCTGGGTATAGATGGACAACTCCTTTAAAAATTATTTTTAAATGACATTTAAAATTTTATTTAATTAAATCCAATACTGCTTCTTGATAAAATTCCTGGAGGGATTAGAGATACAAGGGACATACCTAAATATAATAAAGGCGATTTACAAAAAGCCTATAGCCAATATCAAATTAAATGGAGAGAAACTCAAAGCAATTCCACTAGAATCAGTAATAAGACAAGGTTACCAATTCTCTCCATGTCTATTCAATATAGTGCCTGAATGTTTAGCTAGAGCATTAAGAAAATTAAAGGAGATTCAGACTGGAAAGGAATAAGTCAAAATATCACTATTTGCAAGTGATATGATAGCATATATAAATGACCCTAAGAATTCTACCAGAGAACTTCTACAGCTGATAAACACTTTCAGGGAAGTGACTGGAGACAATTAAAAAAAAATCAGTAACCCTTCTATATACAAATGACAAATGGACTGAGAAAGATATTAGGGGGCAATACTTTCACAATAGCCTCAAATAATATAAAATATTTTGGTGTTACTCTAACCAAGTGAGTGGAAGACTTGTATAATGAAAACTTCAAGTCTTTGAAGAAAGAAATTGAAGAAGACATCAGAAGTTGGAAAGATGTTCTATGCTCACAGACTGGTAGGATTAACGTGGTAAAAATGGCCATCCTGCCAAGAGCAACCTACAGTTTTAATGAAATCCCCATTAAAATCAAATTCCAACTGTTCTTTACAGACATTGAAAGCACAATTCTCAACTTCATATAGCAAAACAAAAAACCCAGGATAGGTAAAACAATCATGAATAATAAAAGAACTGCTAGAGATATTATCACCCCAGATTTCAAGTTGTACTATAGAGCTACAGTAATAAAAACCACATGGCACTGGCATAAAAACAGAAACATTGATCAATGGAGTTAAACTGAAGACACATACATAAATCCAAACACATATGGACACCTGATTTTTGATATAGAAGCCAGAAATACACAATGGAAAAAAGAAAACATCTTCAACAAATGGCGCTAGTCAAACTGAATGTCTGCATATAGAAGAATACAAATAGATACATATTAATCACCCTATGCAAAAATCAAGTCCAAGTGATCAAAAACCTCAACATAAAACCAGATGCACTGAACCCGATAGAAGAGAAAGTGGGGAACAGTCTTGAACACAGTGGCACAGGAGACGACAATGTTCTTTGGCTCAGATGATTCTACAGAACGCCAATAGCACAGGTACTGGGATCAACAATTTATAAGTGGGACCTCACAAAACTTAAAAGCTTCAGTACGCCAGAGAACAGCATCAACCATACAAAGTAGCAACCCTACAGAATGTGAAAAGATTTTTTTTTTACCAACTCCACATCCAATAGAGGATTAATATCCAAACTATATAACCTAAATAGAAAAAAACTAATAATCTAATGAAAATGGAGCACGGATCTAAATAGAGAATTCTCAATAGAAATAGAAATGACTGAGAAATGATTAGAGAAAAGACTGAGCATCCTTAGCCGTCTGGGAAGACAAAACTACTTTGAGCTTTCATCTTACACCTGTGAGATTGATAACACACGTGACAGTCGATGCTGGTGTGGCTATGGAACAAGGGGGGAACAGTCCTCAGTTGTTGGTGGGAGTGGAAACTCATACAGCCACTGTGGAAATCCATGTGGTGAGTTCTCTGAAAACTGATAAACGATCTACCCAAAGACCCACCTATTCCACTCTTGGTCATACCTACCACAAGGACACTTGCTCAACCATGTTCATTATGGCTTTACTCATAATACCTAGGAATTTGAAACAACCTAGATGTCTTTCAACAGAAGAATAGATAAAGAAAATGTGGTATATTTACACAACAGAGTATTACTCAACTCTTAGGGAAAAAAATGGCTTCATGAAATTTACAGGCAAATGGATGAAACTAGAAACGATCATCCTGAGTGAGGTAGATCAGACACAGAAAGACAAACATGGTAGGCATTCACTTATACATGGATATTAGCTCTCTGTAGTCTGTAGCCCCAGAGAGGCTAGGTAAGAAAATGGGGTCTAATTGGGATGTATGGACCTCCTTGGGAAGAGGAAATAGAATAGATTTTGTGTGTGGATTGGGGAGAGAAGGGAGGTGGTTGTGGGGGAGGTGGGATGGGGGGAGAGAGAGAGAGAGAGAGAGAGAGAGAGAGAGAGAGAGAGAGAGAGAGAGAAAGAGAGAGAATAGGAAGAGATGGCTGCAATTGGGTGGCATTTGGTGGTTGATGTGGGAGCGTAATACAGTGGAAATTTCCTGGAATCTATGCAGGTGAGCCTAGTGAGGACTCCTAGTGGAGGACTGGGTTGCATTGAATTGAGTTGATAGCCTGTGGGGGTCCCATGGAGATCCCCCAAAGAACCCAGGCTGATGCTAGGAGTAAGACTAGTTCTCCACAAACTGACAGTGGGGCCTTGTTGCTGAGGACAACACCCACACAACTCATTAAACATGAAGAAGTTGAGCTGGTGCCTAATGGAACCCTCACCCCTACTGTCTTGGTCAGGGTTTCTATTCCTGCACAAACATCGTGACCAAGAAGCAAGTTGGGGAGGAAAGGGTTTATTCAGCTTCCACTCCCACACTGCCATTCATCACCAAAGGAAGTCAGGACTGGAACTCAAGCAGGTCAGGAAGCAGGAGCTGATGCAGAGACTGTGGAGGGATGTTTCTTACTGGCTTGCTTCCCCTGACTTGCTCAGCCTGCTCTCTTATAGAACCCAGGACTACCAGCCCAGGGATGGTACCACCCACAATGGGCCCTCCCACCTTGATCACTAATTGAGAAAATGTCTTACAGCTGGATCTCATGGAGGCATTTTCTCAACTGAAGCTCCTTTCTCTGTGATAACTTCAGCCTGTGTCAAGTTGACACACAAAACCAGCCAGTATACCTACATTCTAGTCTGTTTGGTGCAGGAAGGTACTCTGCAGGAAGGTATTCTGCAGGCTACCAAAAGAGAAATGTTGACACTAACACAGCTCAAAAACCTTTGACTTGTCCTGTCTGCAAACTATACTAGAGCCATGGTGGCATATGTCTGATTTGACTTAAGGACCACTCTGAAAGAAGGAACCCATACCAGACACTGCTAGGGTAACCAAGAACCAGAGACTAGATAGCCCAGTGACCGAGGGTAAAACCAAACATGATTAGCCTAAAAAACTAATCAGTAAGATGATCCCTAATGTGGATCTCAGGGACTGAACTCAGGTTGGCAGACTTGGCCACAGTTCTTTTATGTACTGAGCCATCTCATTGGCCCAGGGACCAACTTCTTGACTTAACTGCACATGGCAAGAAAACAGAGATTATGTTTCTTCCTTCATCCCTCCCTCCTTCCATATCCTTCTTTCCTTCCTTCTAATTCCTTCTTTCTTTTTCTTTTTCTTTCCCTCCTATCCCTCTCCCCTTCTCTCTCTGTCTCTCCTCACCCCACCCCACCCCAAGGTCTTTAATCCAACCACAGACAGTACAACCTATAACTTTATCTAAACTTACTCACTTCCCAGACACCCCACCTCTTAATACCACCCTTTGGGGAGTTAGATAAGAGTTTCGGGCTGGGGACAGAAAGATGCTTTTTGCACCAGTGTTTGATAAAATGTCCCTGTTTCCATCACCATCCTAAGTATTTTATTTGTAACTAACATTTGATCAAATGTCCCGTTTCCATAAACATCCTGTTTTATTAACTGTAAATATCACAAACATTAGCACTAAGTTCTTGTTTATGTCTTAATCCTCTTATATGAAATCCAGGCTGTCCGAATCACAGATATTTTGCTTTCTCAGGCAAATCTGTTTTCAGTAAAGTCTCAGAGAAAATCTGTTACCATGACTACAAGTTTAGTTGCTCATTCATTCACTTATTAAATTACTGTGTAACAACAGTCATCGCTACATCCTGGCTCAGGGACATGATCTGACCTTTCATTTTGAATTACTAAGTCAAATTATAAATTCATTTATTCATTCTCCTATTTGAGAACACTGCCTTTTATGTTTCCTTGGTTATCAAGACTGATTTTCTGGGTTGACACTACTCAATTTTATTAAATAAATAGCTGGGTGGAGTCGTGGGTTTTTATTGGTATCACAAGGAGACATAAAATCTAACCGACTAGCTACAATAAAACTGGAATTGTCTATGGGAGTAATGGCACCCCAATGAGTGACTAATACAGATATTACCATGACTTATGTATGGGAGTGTGAGACGTGTTCAAGCAGACACGCTAGCAATAACCAAGGGCATTCCACATACTACACAAAATAATTTTCAAATTGAGTTTAAGGCCAGATTGCATTTACTGTTTATGTTTGCTCTGATGGTTAAAAAGCTTTATACTGCAAGCAACGCTTTTGATGTAAGAAACTGATATTTCCAATTATTTTGGTTACCTCATGCCTCTACTCTCCTAGAGGGAGTACTTTAAGGTAAGAAAGATATTGGAAACTTGTGAGCCCCTTGGGGAGGAGAGAAAATGATTTCACTAAATGGGATTTATTATGAGGTGACATAATTCATACAAACACCACTGCAGTGGTTGGCGTGACACACCAGTCTCGGGCACTAGCGGAAGGCAAGTTTACCTTCATATAAGTTCTTCCCTTCCAGAAGGAGCTAATCTCTTTTGAGAAATGACCTTTTGAATGGACCTTTCTGAAGAACTGAGGAGGCAAGGGAAGGAGTCAGCGCGATGATAAGCATTGATGGCAACCGCCAGCTTGAGACCTCAAATCCAAGTCAGGCACGTGTGCCTCCTAGTACACTGGCTCAAAGGTTGGGAGGCCTCAGATCCATCTTTCCTTCTTCTTCATACACTGAGACATTAGGAAAGCCACGTTATTAGTCATAGAGTAACTAATGGTTACTTTATGTTATTATAAATGTTATTGGTTATAAATAGAGAAATTGAGTGATATTATCTATGCTTCTTTCTGGCTCTTGGTATTCCATGTTGAGTTTGACTGATTAGCTGTATTGACCCTTCTAATCATCTTATACTTTAACTTTTCCTGGACATCAGTTTCAGAAATTCCAAGGACATTAGACTACATATGTTAACATATGTCCGTTTGATCCAGTCATTATTTTCCTATTTTTATTGTTTAAAATACAGTTTAGAAAGGAAACTTTTCAAACTAAGAAGTAAACATTTATCACTCCCCCAAGTGAATTTTATGCTTATATTTTATCTATCTATCTATCTATCTATCTATCTATCTATCTATCTATCTATCTATCTATCCATCTAATATACAGATATAGTTAATTAAGGGTTTAAAAAGAACTCAGAGCCCGGTTCTGTCTGGACTTGTTAGTATGATAGTGAGACTTAGGAGAGAAAAGAAATAAGGTAGAGGATATTTCAGCTGGTAACTCAGTCACTAAAGTGCTCACCACACAAACATTAGGACCCAATTTTGATGCCCTAAATCCATGTAAAAAATCAGATTACAAACATGAGTTTGTAATCCCCTGAATTGGTGATGTATAGATAGGTAGACTCCTGGGGCTCACTAATCTATGAGTCTCAGGCCAGGGAGAAATCCTGTCTTCAAAAATAAGGACAGCGCTCCTCATAAAGGACATCTGAGGCCATCCGCTAGCCTACACACATGCACGTGCTACATACATGCACACACATGCACACACACAGAGAGATGAACATACACACAAGCATGCACACATTTACATAAAGGAGAAAAATAGATAAATAAGTAAACCAGCTATTTTGACAGCCAATACTGATGCTCTCTACATGCCAAAGACAAACTAGGAGTGGAGAGTGTTCCATTATCTGAAAGTATGAAAGTCTCCTTTCTTTTGCACACACTTGGTGCACATACACACCAACATACCCACAAAATAAAATAAATTCCTTTTTCTCAGTTCCCCTCTGTTGCCTTCAGCTCTGGCATTTTTAAGTTGAGATGAAATAGAAAGATAAGGGGATGTGGTTGAAGCCAGCACGAATAACAATGACTTGTGGAGGTTGGAGCTATGACCCAGCAGTTAAGAGCTCTTCTGATCTTGCAGAGGACCTGGGTTCAGTTCCTAGCACGCAGAGCAGCTCACAACTGTCTGTAACTCCAGTTCCGAGGAATCTGATGCAGTCTTTTGACTTCCAAGTGCACTGGACATGCATGTGGTGCACAAATATCCATACAAAACAAATGTTCAAATGCACAAAGTTGAATAAATAAAGCTAAATGACTGGTGGACTATCGTGTGTTCTAGTCTTCTAACCACTTCAAGAACTCAGTGTTTGTCTTTACCGCTGTGTTATGGAATAAAATTGGTTGTGGTTAAATTCGAATATAGGTGCGTGTGTTGTCTTCTTGTCTTCTTGCTGTGGATGTGGCAACTTGAGGAAGGAAGAGTTGACAGTGGGGACAGATGAAGGGAGGGTCCTCCGTGGCAGAGACAGTGAGACAGCAAGTTTCAGCTGTGGGGGCGGGAGGGTGAGGGAGGGTCACATCTCATCATGTCTGCAGTCAGGAAGCAGAGAGGAATGAAGGGTGGTGTTTGACTTCCTTTCTTCCTTCACATTCTGAGGGCCAGCCTTTTGAATGGCACCACCATATTCTGTGTGGGTCTTATCACCTTAAGTATTATCACCATCTTTGGAAACAACCTTCCGGACACATGCTGAGGTATACTTGATTCTGTGTCTCCTTAAGTCGACAAATTCAGATTATCCACTGCATAAAGTGGCCTGAATACAAGCCATCTGGAGGGCCGCCTGGGCCTCGGGCAGTGTGTGTGGTAGTTGCTTACTGTCCAAACTGAATCTCAATTAACCCAATGGTCACTGAGGGAGACTACAGCAGAAATAGGCGTCTACAGGCTTCCAATGGCTGTCATCCTATTGGCTGTCAAGAGAGACAATAGGGATGAAAACTTCTATACATTATAATCTTCCACATTACCATGGTAAGCTGGGTACTTACAGCCCCATTCCTTTATGTAGAGGTATAATTACAATGTATAAATAGATGAGAGGAATATTTAGCATAACTTTAGGAAGAAAACTTGATCAGAGGTCTTTGACAAAAGGTAGATAGAAGCAGAATTTTTGAAAGTACTGGAGCGTTTTAAATTCTTGTGCTGTAACCACTTTATGCTGGGCTTAATAGTTTTGTTAGCTGACCTAGAGATGAATATTTAAATCATCTCATGCATATTCATTTACAGATCATAATGACAAGACTTTGACAGTGAACCAGTTTTGCTGGTATAGTAAGTAGACTGCCATTAAAAAGACATTTTTCTTTATTTATTCTTTTGTCATGCAGAACATCCCAACCACAGTCTCCCCTTCCTTCTCACCCCTTTACCTCTGCTCTTCCCCAGATCCACGCTCCTCCATTTCCCTTCAGAAAAGAGCAGGCTTCTCAGGGAGATCCACCAAACACAGCAAAACAAACTGTAGGAAGACGAGGCTCAAACTCTCATATCGAGACTGGATGAGGAAAGCCAGTATTTTGGATTTTGCTTGCTTGTTTGCTTGCTTGTTTTCTCTTTACAAGATCCTCAAAGGGGTGGTCTTCCTCTCACGTCCCAAACACCCACAATGAATGGTCATGCACTCGATCTTCAACACACAGTTCCTGTCACCCGGCTGCAAAGCTCCGAGACGCCCCCCCCACCCCCCATCCTCCCATTCCCCATCCCCCACCCCCCCACCCCAGGCCATTCTGTACTCAGGTCAGCCGCTTTACTCTCCTAGGCCACACTGCACCATGTGTCTCCATTGTGTCTTCCTTCTGTAGCAGACTCTGAACTCTGAGCTCAGAAACCTGCCTCATTCATTCTTGTACCTTGTACCTAGAATTGTGGACTACAGCCCAATAATAAGCATGGAGACAAAGTGAATAAAAAATATCAGAAATATCTCTTTTGCCCAGAGGGAACCTCAGGATGAAGAAATTAGAGAAATGTGTGAGCTTTTGTAACAACTGTTATACAGCTCTGATCCTACAGATTGCCGAGGGCCCGTGAACAGAGACACCTAACTTAAACAAGCCTGGGACTGTCAGAGAAGCAAGTGGACTAAAAAGGACCAAAGAGCTATAGTGACGTTAGTTTTCAACCCTTTGTTTTATTTGTACGAGTTGGTACGAGGTGGCAGCCTCTCCTACCTCAGTTTAAAACAAAAGGCGTTGGGTGGGGAGGGCTATCCTGGGCTAATGTCAATGACATTACATGAGAGCTAAAGTGAGGTTGCTCTTAGGGGGTTGGGTCAGTTTCATTTCTCAGACTTTCACGTCTGTGCTACGTACAGATTGCTCTGTTGGAGAGCTCTACTGCGCTGCTAGTTACTACCCCTGCTGCTGCTGCCGCTGCTGCTGTCCCCGCTGCTCCCGCTGCTGCCGCCCCCGCTGCTGCCGTCCCCGCTGCGGCTACCCGCATGCCACTGTGTCTTGCCCGATTACTATTCCCGCTCTCCAGTACTCACTGGATGTGGCTGATGTTCAACCACACTTTAAGAGAGCAATCCCTGGCTTTCCTGATACTACTTTCTTAACCGGTTCTGACCGAGTGCAAAATCAAAGAGAACGAAGATACCGTGTTCCGAATTGCATTCAAAATCCCGCTCCCCACATGCATGCACCCACATCTTTCCCTTTTCCTGAGAGAATTTAGAAATAGTCTCATTTTTATTTATGCGTATGTGTCTTTATAAACATGTGTGCGTGTGTCCATGAAGAGCAGAAGCAGATGTCCTTGGGTTCCCCTGAGACAGAGTTGCAAATGGCTGTGAGCTGTGGGTGCTGGGAACCAAGCTAAAGCCCCTGCAAGAACACGGAAGCGTTCTTAGCTGCCGAGCCACCCCCTCCAGCTCACTTCCTCACTCTTCCCTCTGTGTCTTGACACATGGTTTCGTTTACAGTGAAATGGAAATTTACCACATTTCACATGTGGCAAAAAACACCCAGAGAGCATTTTTCTTGCTTAAAATGTGATTGTCTGAGAGGATAAATGACAGGAATGTGCTTTCTCAGAAAGAGATTTATTATAATTTTTGCAGGCACCCAAAGTAAAGCAAGACAAATGTCCAGGTCAGAAAAATCTTATTAGGAATCTCAATTTCTCACCCAAATCAGTCTTTCTGAATTGATTTACATTCCTTTTAGTAATATACTCCCAGCTTACAGTAAAGTTTCTTGAGTTCTGCTCTCTCTTTTATTGTTGATACATAGTATAAAATTCAGTTGAATTCTTCCTCTATGCTCCATATTGTCTTAGGGACCCAAAAAAGCCAAGATACCTGCCTTTGCAGGGCTTCTATTAGACGAACGGTTCTGAACTAACTGGGTTTCAACCCCTTTGGTGGTCAACTGACCTTTCCACAGGAGTTTTATACAACCACAGGAAAACACAAATATTTACATTACTACCCATAACAGTAGCAAAGTTACACTTATGAAATAATTTTATGGTTGGGGGGTCATCACAACATAAGGAACAGTATTAAAGGGTCACAGCATTAGGAAGCTTGAGAACCACTTTATTACACTAGAATGGGGTTTTCTGGTGTGTGTGCGTGAGTGTGTGTATGTGTGTGTGTGTGTGTGTGTGTGTGTGTGTGTTATAAATATGTTTTCAAGTGTGTGTGCACATGTGTGTGTGCACGTGTGGGTGCATACATATGTGCGCACACATATGTATAAAGAGCAGAAGCTAGCATTAGATATTTTTCCCAAACCCTCTCCACCTTAGTTTTTGAACCTGGGTCTCTCACTCTGGTGGTTTGAATGAGAGTAGCCCCCACAGGGTCATCTATTTGAATACTTGGCCAACAGTTGGTGGAACTATTTGGGGTGAATGAGGAGGTGTGACCTTGTTGGAGGAGGAAAATCAAAAGCCCTCTCCAGTCCTAGTCTCTCTCTCTCTCTCTCTCTCTCTCTCTCTCTCTCTCTCTCTCTCTCTCTCTCTCTCTCCACCCTCCGAGCCATGCCTGTCTGCCTGCTGTCATGTTTCCCACCACAGTGAGCACAGACTCATGCTCTGATAGCCCCGGGTAATCAGCAAATTCCAGAAATTCTCCTGTCCTCAACACTGGCGTTAGATATGAGACCGATGCTGCCGTCACCGCCACCGCACCACCATCACCGCTGCTGCCGCCCCCACTGCCACCTGAGCCTACATCATAACATAAAGCCCAGAAACACATATTTGCCTTGCTATCTTTCTATTATCACTGACTAACTATTTAAAACGTGGGTCTTACCAGGCCAAATACTGCCAGATTGACTGTTGCTATGGAAACGAATGGGAATTTGTAACTGTTGTGATCATAAAAAGAGAAATAGATGCAAGAATATGTTCTATGGGGGGGGTGAGGTGTGGGGGAAGGGGGTGTCTCAGCGGGCCCATGCCAAGGCATCCCTTCCCTGGAGGGACACAATGGTATAGCATAGAATAGAGTTTATTTAGGGCATGGGGAGGGGAGTTAAGAGAGTAGAAGAGACAGAGAAAGGCAGAGAGGAGAGAGGAGAGAAATAGAGGCCATGACCACGTGGAGAGAGGGGGGGAAGGGAAGAGCCCAAGAGGGCAAGAGAGGCAAGAGTAAGAGAAGGAGGAGGGGCAAGAAGCCCCTCTTATAAAGGCCATGCCTACCTGGCTGTTGCCAGGTAACTGTGGTGTGGAGTTTAGACAGAATCCTAACATTCCCCCATTTTGGTTGAATTAAAAAAAGAAAAAATTAGAAAAGGTGGAGTCCAGACAGAATACCAACAGTAGTCACCCCAGCACCTAAGAGGACTTGAAAGAAAAATCTTTGTCTTAAGAGCTCTTTGGAAGCATTGTGCCTCTTTCTCTGGCCAGGTCTCAACCTTGCCTTTGACTTCCAGTGATCAATTACAGAAACTTTACGTCTGTTTTACATTGCATTTGTCCTACATGAGAGTTCAGTGTAAGTGGCTGTTGCTCATTGGAGTTAAAAATGTATGTACTATTATTTCTCCCCTGCCTCATTGTCTTCCCTCTTTGGACTCTGATTGCAGATATAGATGCTTACAGAGTTCTCTGTCTTACTTTACTCTTCTCCTTTGCTTTCTTTCTGTGCTTCTTGCTATCTTTCCAATTGACCCAGGATTGCGTTTCCAACCCTGTTTGCTGCACTCTAGCTGTCTTAGTTAGGGTTTTACTGCTGTGAAGGGACAGCATGACCAAGGCAACTCTTATAAGGACAACATTTAATTGGGGCTGGCTTACAGGTTCAGAGGTGCAGTCCATTATCATCAAGGTGGGTGCCTGGCAGCATCCAGGCAGGCATGGTGCAGGAGGAGCTGAGAGTTCTACATCTTCATCTGAAGGCTGCTAGCAGAATACTGGCTTCCAGGCAGCTAAAGTGAGGATATTAATACCACACACCTACTCCAACAGGACCACACCTTCAAATAGTGTCACTCCCTGGACCAAATATATTCAAACTATGACACTAGCTTTTGAGTATAAAAAGGTGCTGTTCTTACTCTTTAGTTTACATCTGCACTTAAATACTCTATTCTTTCTTCCAAGTTCCCATATTTATTCTTCTACTTCCTTACCACATTAGTTAATGCTTTAAGTCTGGTTTTGTTATCATTATACATTGCAGACTGTGTAATTTGTGAAGAGAGGGGGTACATTCAGCTCATTGTTTTGAAGGTTAGACAGTTCAGGATTGAAAGAGTTTTCCTAGAAACAATCAAATCAGGACACAATGTCACGTGTTAACCATTACCCATCAGTCATTGGTAGGTCTCAGTGTCTGGTCTCTGATCATCTTTTTCTTTTACTCAAAATTTGGGTGATTTATTGTCAGTCTCCACATAATTTTATCTTCTTCTAACAAATATTGAATATTATTTTGACGATAAAATTATAGACAAATCATTGTTATCACTTGAAGACAACTTCTAGGCTTTGATATGGCAGGTCTGCGGCTAATGTCATGTTGGAATTTGTAACCTACAGACTAAGGTCCTCACCAACGTTTCTGCCCTCTGACCCAGCTCAAACACTGACCTCTGCCTTCTCAGAACTATGTAGGGTCCTCTAAGGGACCTCTTGGAATTTTATCCTGAGGTTTAATGTCTAGGGTTCTTCTGCAAACCTAAAGGGAGTTCTCAATTAGAGTATGGACTTCTGTGGTTCTCAGATGCAAGACCTGCTCCTCAAATCCATCTGCCTAGACTTGACTTTATTTTCCTGCCAATAGGATCATGGCTCTCTTCCTGGATTCCATACCATGTTTGAGGTCTGGACGATGCCTAAAGGAGAATCCAGGAGTTACTTGGTGTCCCTTCCTTCTCTCAAGAATTATCATTATGATTTAGTGTTCAGCAGCTAGAAATAGTAATTTATGTGTCTTCTATACCCTAAAATGGTTAAACAAACAAGCATTTATAACAACTCTGGTAACTAGTGGTTGTTGAGAAAGAATTTGAGATATAGAAAAGATCCCCTACATATGTTAGATAACTTGCTGTTGTTTTTCTTTTAACAAAACAACAGCCCAAAGCTATGTTTTTCTTTTTATTTACTCCTCTGTCATACAATTCATCAGGACAACAGCCTCCCTTCCCTCCACTCCTCCCAGCTCCTTCCCCTCCTCTCTCGCCCAAATCCACTACTCCTGTGCTTCCCTTCAGCCCAGAGATACCAACATTACATAAAAAGATGCATGAAATTAGACACATATCAAGGCTGGATGAAGTGACCCTTTGGAGCAAAAGAGTCCCAAGAGCAGGCAAAAGAGTCAAAGATACTTCCATTCCCACCATTTGGAGTCTCACAAAATCCCCAAACTAAACAACCACAACATATATGCAAAGACCAAGGATAGACTCATACAGACTCTGATTGCTGCCTCAGTCTCTGTGAGCCCCTATGAGCCCTGGTTTGTAGGTTCTGGGACCCAATGTTTATCTTCAAATACATATATATCTATACATATATATGTATGTATGTATCTGTATATATATGTATGTGTATATATGTATGTGTATATATATGTATGTGTATATATATGTATGTGTATATATATGTATGTGTATATATATGTATGTGTATATATATGTGTATATATGTATATATATGTGTGTGCATATGTATATATGTGTGTATATATGTATATATGTATATATGTGTGTATGTATACACACACAGACATATATATATATATATATAGAGAGAGAGAGAGAGAGAGAGAGAGAGAGAGAGAGACTTGAGGATTGTAACCATAGGGAATGTGATCTCCCTTTGGGGCTGAGCACGTTACAATCACTTATTCTGTTCACTCTGACTGGTGATGCTTCTCTGTGCGAACCTCCACTAAAATCCTCCATCAGCTTTCCCGATAAGCAGTGAGTCCTGTAGTAACCACCTGAGCCCTTGAGTGTCAAGTGTGGGGGTTTCTGGAAACAGAGAAATCCATTCTATGATGGGAGTTTGTTTGCCTTCTTCAGTATGGAAGCCTTTCATTGCTGGCAAATTACCAGCGAGTCTGACCAAATTCATGATTAGTCTGTGCTCTGCTCTTTGCTTTGCTTGATTTTGTTCCTCTGAAGCACTTGACTCCTGGACCGAAAGGTCAAGGACTTGGGAGCCAAGCATCAGGAGACAGACGTGGCCACATATAAAACAACGTATAGAAATCTTGAGTACTGCATTTATGACTATGGGCTATTCATCATTTTGCATTGTACACAGTATTCAGAATGGTGTGAGCCTGATTACTCAATAACAGTAGCTTCCACAGCTCCCATGTAGAAATTTTCATCCAGTGCACCTTTGTACTCATCTAGGTACTTCATTCACTTTGTTATTGTTCCTTCCCTGGCTTCTTTGTTCAGGTTGATCTTCGCTGTGGCCTGGAACTGGGTGTCTAGGAGGCTCCACATGTTCTTCTTCTTCTTAGTCTCACTTTTCAAACCAAAGATCAAGTCGATTTTATAATGATAAATCCTGAGTTCTCTCCATGAAAAAAAGCACCACAAGAACACTTAGTTCTCAAATACCTAAAATGCCTTTCACTCCATAACACAACACGGCAGGAGATACTGTCCATCCATGACTCTGCCACTCACTAGGAGTGACCGTAGGCAAGCCTCGTCTTCTCTTTGTTTCTGTTTTTTCTTTTGTTTGTTTTTTTGTTTTTTGTTTTTGCAAAAGCATCCAATGTAGTCTTTAACCCCTGCTAGCTCTTTCCAGCATGTCTAGAATGTTAATTCTCACGAAGGAACTGAAAACACACAGCCTTTATGACGACATTCACAAGGCCTCAGTGAGTGCTGGCTTTCTGTTTCCAGAAGCATCTGTTATGATATTCATCATTACCCTATTAGAAAAGTAACAAAGGAACACCGTGCGTAACTAAACATAAAAATTGACCTCCATTCATCTTTTGCTCTTTCTCTTGTGTAAAGATATTGAATGTGCCTGATTTAGCTTGAGGTCTGGTCTCTGCCCTTCCATGAGAAAAGTAGCCTCTGCAGGGGATGGCATTAGTTGCCGTCTTTTGTCTGTGTTCTAGAACTACATGAGCTATTGTGTATGCACACAGTGGTTTGAATGACAGCCACCCAAAGCCAAGAGAATGAGATCATAATCTTTAAGACCCTGAGGTCTTGGAGCAAAAGCACTTCAAATTCAGTGTCTCGCACTGTCACAAAACAAAATGTGGTTTAAATTTAGCTGCGTGGGATAAAGATATTTTTATCTTATTCTTTTCCTGAAAGGATTCAAATTTCTTCTACACTAAGAATGCCCTTTGAAGCTTCGGCATACGTAGGTGTTAGCTTTGCAGATTTCTACAAGGCACATAATTGGAAGGCTTAGGTAAGGCCAGACATTGTTTATGAGCTGTGTATGGGAATAGGTCTCCAGTTTAACTGTGACCACGTATGTTCTCTCATTTGTCATTGTTTTCTAGGCTTGTTTTCTCTTTAGTAGGTGACATTGATTGACAGAGTCTAGACAAAATAATCAATTCTACTTTCCTTCCTTCCATGTACTGTGGAATAGAGAGAGCTTTGATATGAGTTGGGTTCCAAAAAGTGATTTATGTAGCACCAGGAAGTCATGTTTGGGCCCTAAAGAGGTCTGAGGTTAGTTTTCTTCTCTATGACCTATCATAATGTGTGCTTTGTGTTGGATCAACATTTGGACTCTTTCCAGAAGAGAAAAACGACATAGACATTGTCATAGTTAGAGTTTTACTGATGCGAATAGAAACCATGACCAAGGCAACTCTTATAAAGATTACATTTAATTGGGGCTGACTTACAGGTTCAGAGGTTCAGTCCATTGTCATCAAGGTAGGAGCTTGGCAGAGTCCAGTCATTATGTGGGACTGGAGGAGCTGAGAGTTCCACTTGTTCCAAAGGCAGCTAGCAGAAGGCTGACTTCCAGGCAGCTAGGATAGGGTATTAAGGCACTCCCACAGCGACACACCTACTCCAACAAGGCCACACAGTTGTGGGTTGCCCTGGTGCTGCTTGTGTTCTGATGTTAATTCTGCTTCCTCAAGAGGGGCAGCCCCAGTGATGAGTGGATCATGTACTCTGGTGATTCCGTGTCAACCTTCTCCCCATCTCAGCTGGTCAATTAAAGGCTAACTCCTGTGATTGGGCAGTGGAAGGGAAGGCGGGGCTGGAGGTTTTAGAGAGGAAGGAGGAAAGGGACATGAGGAGATGGAGGAGAGAGAGGAAGAAGGGCAGAGAAGAGGAGGTGGAAGGATGATGGAACAGAAGAACCATATGGCCTGGAGAAGCCACAAGTAGCAAGGGAGCTCATAACCGGGCAATAGATTAATGTAGAGGTAAATCTGTCCTATCTACACGTACAGCTTGTAAATGTTGTGACTGAGTTGTATATTTTTTGCATGGGCTTACTGAGGTTGGAGATTTATGACAACACTACACCTCCTAATAGTGCCACTCTCTGGGCCAAGCATATACAAATCATCACCGACAGCCATAGATTTTTAATAAAAATCATGGCATTCGTGTGGGGTGGTGGTGGTGAGGGTGTTCTTGGGTGTGTGTTCATGCGTGTGTACAGATGTGTGAAAGTCATAGGTTGGTGCATCTTCCTCCACCGTTACCACCTTATTTTTTTAGGACAGAGTCTCTCACAGAAACTGGAGCTCATCAGTTATGCTAGGCTGGCTGACCAATGAGATTCAAGGATCCATTCATCTCCCTTTCCCATTACTGCTGGGGTTAGAGAAGCCCTGAGTCCTGGGTTTTGTGTAGATGATGGAACCCAAACTAAAGTTCTTGTGTTTGCCATGCAGGGACCTTAAGAACCAAGCCACCTTCTCAGCCCTTAAACCCATAGTGCCCTAGAGCAAAAGTACATGAATGGACATGAACTTCCCTTTCCTTGATAGTAAGGAAGAACAGATCTATTTGCTACTGTCATGGCAAGAGTTGACATGCTGCCTGAGGCAGATATGTTTTACACCTTTTTTTTTCTCCAAAACATGGTTTCTCTGTGTAACTCTGGCTGTCCTGGAACTCACTGTTTAGACCAGGCTAATCTCGAACTTAGAAATCTGCCTGCCTCTGCCTCCCAAGTGCTGGGATTAAAGGCATGTGCCATCACTGCCTGGCTACACCTATTTTTCTAGTGAAGGAAATTTACTAATAATGCTCTCTTTTGTATCCAAGTGTTTCAAGGTTGGGCAGTAAATTTGATCCCTTATGTTCTAGCAAGAATAAATCACAATTTAATAATTCAATTAAGAAGTGATCGCAATCCAAAGAATAAGATTTTATAAATTTTAAAATTTGATAATAAAAGTTAGTAATTAATTAAAGAAGTCAACTAAACATTTTTTTTTTCTGATTCCTGAAATGCAGATAATTTCTGAAACCTTGGGTCAAAAACCAGGCATTTATTTTATCAAATAGCTAGTAACTTACAGACATTCTGAAGGGGAAGCCTCTGGGTGATGCTGTGACTTTCCTGGGTGAGGATAAGACATTTATAAAGTTGCATTTTACAACCATGTGCTTATGTCTCTGAAACAAAGGTCACCATCATGCTAAGTGAGTTTTAAATTATTATGATTGGTTTCTGTAGTGTAAATGGGATGGGGCCGGCAACTCTCTGTCAGGAAGACAGAAACAATTACAACAATATTATTTATTAATAGGATGTTCTGTGATGTGGGGAGGGTAGAGTTACTGGGGCAGAGGATTGCCTCTGTTAGTCACAGTCTGCTTCTGTTGAGTTACAGACACCATCTCACATTACCAGGAAACATGCGCATCACAAAAATTATATTGTTAACAAGTGAGGTCTGTACCCTAAAGTAAGTATTCTGCAGTATCTTAGGCCATAATCTATATAAAAAAATAATTGAAATTTATTACAGAACTGCTAGACAAGCTGGGTTCTGTGGTTACAGGCATAGAATTTCAGCACGTGGGAAGCTGATGCAGAAGGACCAGGATTTTGACCATCGCCTGGGCTACATAAGGAAGGCCTGTTCCATAAAAGAAGATAAAAGAGGAACCATAAGACAACCATTCAAATGTAATATTGCAATAAATAAGATGTAGAAGCATCCTCCAAAAACATATGATCAGTTATTTAAGAGACATTTTAGAGGTGGTAACTAAAATTCATTTGTTATCTGGGTCTTTGAGTGAGAAAAAAAGTATTTGTGCTTATGTTCACACACCAAGTGTCTGTTGGGGAGCAGTGAACACCAAGGCCTTGAACTACCCATAGCAAAGTTTCAGTGCTATTGAAACAGCCCTGGGCTGGAGCGAGGGCTCAGAGGTTAAGGATCCTTATTGGTCTTGCAGAAGACTTGAGTTCAGTTCTGATTGCTCATGCCAGGCAATAACTTCCAGTGCCCAGGAATCTGACACCCTCTTCTGGCTTCCTACGTGCACTTGGGATCCTGTACATACATGACATACACTTACCCAGTTACACACACATACACACACAAATAACTAAAAACGGAACATACCTTTTAAAAAATGGTAATGACAAGCGACCTTATTCTATTCCCAAGTCTGCCATTCAAGAATTTTGTTATTCTTAGAGGCTATTTTGATGGGTGTGCAAACTGGGCACATGGGGACAGAAGGGGAAGAGGAGACCAAAGTGACTTCATAGTTTGAGAACATGAGAAGAGTTTGTGATGGATGTGCCAGGCATTAGATAACACCGTGTGGAAAATTATCCTTCTCAGGGTTCAGTGTCAGTTGGAGAGCTAACACACGACAGATAGTGTTAGGTCGGTGATGATTTTGTAAGATTTTTTTTAATGTGTACTAGTGTTTGCTTGCATGTATGTGTGTGTGCCACGGCTGTTGTAGGTGTCCTTAGTATTAGACTTTTGGACATTCGTAAGCAGTCACATGGGTCCTGGGAACCTGATCCTGTCCTCTGCAGGAGCAGTGAGGCTTCTTAATCGCTGATCCATCTCTCCAAGCTGATGGTAGAAAAATTTAACCCTATCTTTCTCCTACTCCCCTCCTCTTCTTATTGGTCTCGGAAAAAAAATCCCCCTTCTCATTTTCGCCCAGCGATTGGCTATTTGTCATCTTTCTTAGCCAATCAGATAATTAAGGGAAATTCCTCCGCAATAGATGACCCAGAGGGAGGGACTGTTGTGTGCTTACGTAGCCACACAGCACCACAAGTAGATAGATAATTGAAGTTACTTCCTATTCCCAAACTCTTGAGGAAAGGACGTGGGTATCAACACAGAAGGAAACAGAGAGCTGGTAAAGCATGTGGTCTGTGTGTGCCACTTGCATGCAGTACCTGTGCAGGCCTGAAGAGGGCATCGGATCCTGGAACTGGCATCACAGATGGTTACGTGCTGTCTTGTGGGTGATGGGAATCAAGCCTGGGTCCTCTGTCTTCAGGAAAAACTGTCTTTGTATTCAGTTTGCCACCATGACACTTAGCAGGAATGGCTACATCTTAGTTTGGTCCGATGTCTGATCTGTAGCACAGACCCCAAATAAGGACCCCCGCTCCCAACTTTGTAACATCAAAAAAGAATTTTAAAAAACCTTTTTGTAGACTATGCATTCACTCTAAGATGTAATAAGATGCAATAAAGAGGCCATTATCTTTGACAGAGGTGTTCATTATGGAAACTATGTCTTTGCTTCACAGCTCTGAAATTGAGTTATGTGAGTCGCGGCATCAACAGAGTTATGCCAAGAACACACATGTGGTAGGCTGGGCTACAGTTCAACACTTCTGTGGTTTGGACACAACCATTCCTCAAGCTCGGTCCTCAGTATGATAGCTGTCGTGCTAACAGGAGCAGTCTAAGGCAAGTCATACACACCATCCTTGGAAGACATTAAAACTGGTCTCAAGTTGTGAATTCATTCTCACAAAATCTAGTTGCTCTGCAAAGGTCAAGCCAAGCCCTTGAATCTGCCTGGCCCCTCACCTTTCCCCTCCTCCCGTAGTCCCACCATGATGCCATCCTGTACGATGTAGCTAACATAGTAGGCGCCATGTTTACAATCTCCAGAGCTGTGAACTAAGGGATCCTTTTGTCTTAATTGATTGTTCCACTTCAAGCATTTTACTATAATATTTTATATTGAGACAAGCGGATGGAAAAACAGCAGATCCATCTGTAAACGTCAGATTTTTAAAAGTCTCAACAACAGTTTTCTTTTGAGTCCTGTGGATGCAAATCATTGGCTTTGCTAACTGAACATATTTTTAAAGCTGTGGTGTTGGATCCATGTGGTCAAAGCCGGACTCAGGGAACTAACCCAAACCTTGCTTGTGACTGAGTTGGCACAGAGACGCCAAGCAACAGGTGGCTTGTCATCCTGGTTTACACACTCCAGCCTTTCAAAGTGGCACCGCATAGGCTGTGACTCTATAGTACATCGGCCCATGTTTTCACTAGCCCTTGGAAACAACAACAGTTTCATTCACAGGCTGATCTTATGCCCAGGTAGCAGACACCTCACATTCATGGGCGATGGGCCTTGATTTCTTTATTGTGGTTATTTTGGTCCTAAGCTGCCAATCATTGTTGAAGCATGTCTGTACTGAAACCTTGAAGGAAGGGGACATAGTATCAAAGCCTACAGCTCTAACTCTGGGTTTTCAACTATTTATTTAAAACTAATATACTATGTATATGGTGGGGTGTTTTTGTTTTTGTTTTTGTATGTATCTTTGGCTGGTACCTGGAGAGCCCAGAAGAGGGCATCAGATTACCTGGTTACATATAATTAGTAAACTGAACTCAGGTCCTCTGCAGGAACCCCCTTAACCATTGGGCCATCTCTCCAGCCTCCTGAACTCTTACACATTCCTATTAAAGCAGTGCAGTTGGATGTGAGACACTTGGGACCCTAGCTGCCAAAGTTAAACAGGACTTGACTTGTTATGAAGTAGCATCTTCACAAAAACGCACAAACATACACTCACCAGCACAAAGCCATATTTTCTAGACACGGACCTGTAAAGCTCGGGACTGTAAAGGGCAGATACAGAAATAGTGCCCTCCAGAGTGGTTGTACCAGCCTGCAATTCCACCAGCAGTGGAGGAGTGTTCCTCTTTCTCCACATCCTCACCAACAACTGCTGTCTCCTGTGTTTTTGATCTTAGCCATCCTGACTGGTGTGAGATGGAATCTCAGGGTTGTTTTGATTTGCATTTCCCTAATGACTGAGGATGATGAACATCTCTTTAGGTGCTACTCAGCCATTAGATATTCTTCAGGTGAGAACTCTTTGTGTAGCTCTGTACCCCATTTTTTAATAGGGTTACTTGCCTCTCTGGAGTTTAACTTCTTGAGTTCTTTGTATATATTGGATATCAGCCCTCTGTCGGATGTAAGGTTGGTAAAGATCATTTCCCAGTTAGTTGGTTGCCGCTTTGTCTTTTTGACAGTGTCTTTTGCCTTGCAAAAACTTTGTAATTTAATGAGGTCCCATTTGTCTATTCTTGATCTTAGAGCATAAGCTATTGGAGTTCTGTTCAGGAAATTCTCCCCTGTGCCCATATGTTCAAGGTTCTTCCCTAGTTTCCCTTCTATTAGTTTCAGTGTGTCTGGTTTTATGTGGAGATCTTTGATCCACTTAGAATTGAGCTTAGTGCAAGGAGATAAGGATGGGTCAATTTGCATTCTTCTGCATGTTGACCTCCAGCTGAGCCAGCACCATTTGTTGAAAAGGCTATCTTTTTTCCACTGGATGGTTTTAGCTCCTTTGTCAAAGATCAAGTGACCATAGGAAGCAGTCTGGCGGTTCCTCAGAAAACTGGGCATGACACTCCCGGAGGATCCGGCTATACCACTCCTGGGCATATACCCAGAGACTTTACCTGCATGCAATAAGGACACATGCTCCACTATGTTCATAGCAGCCTTATTTATAATAGCCAGAAGCTGGAAAGAACCCAGATGTCCCTCAACGGAGGAATGGTTTCAGAAGATGTGGTATATCTACACAATGGAATACTACTCTGCAATTAAAAACAATGAATTCACGAAATTCCTAGGCAAATGGTCAGATCTTGAAAATATCATCCTTAGTGAGGTAACCCAATCACAAAAGAACACACATGGTATGCAGTCACTGATAAGGGGATATTGACCCAGAATCTCGGAATACCCTAGACACAATCCGCATATCAATAGATTTCTAAAAAGATGGAAGGAGAGACCCCTGGTCCTGGAAAGACTGGATGTAGGGGAACACCAGGACAGAGTAACGAGAGGGGGTTGAATGGAGAAAAGAGGGAGGGAAGGGGGCTTATGGGACTTTCGGGGAGGGAGGAAACGGGAAAGGGGAAGTGATTTGGAATGTAAATTAAAAAAATAAAATAAAATAAAAACAAAACAAACAAAAAAAAAAAGAAATAGTGCCCTCAGTACAGGTGACTTAACCACAGGCAGCCGTTTCCTGGATCCAGGGGACAGCTAGGAAAGTCCACATCATCCAGCAACATGCCTTTCGTAGTAGAGGTCATCTCCCAGTAGGGCCACACTGAAGTGTCGCAGCTCATTACTGACAGGCTCCTGGGAGATGCTGGCCTTCGAAATGTCATCTTGGGGCATCAGAAGAAACCGTACCATCCCCTGCTTAAAGGGAAATCTCTATTCTGCAGAATAAAGCAGGAATGTGGTTGGAACAACTGGTCTTCAGGCAAATGATGGAGATATGAGTTCTTCACAACACTCTACTGGACATGTCTTAGCAAGTTGGACGTGGAGAGGTAGAAACTATCCAAGGTGCCTTTACCAAAGCATGTCCAAATTTAAGAACCTTGGGGAACCCTGCCTGCAACACAGCTGGCTGCCATATCCCTCTAGAGCAGTGGTTCTCAACCTTCCTAATGCCGTGACCCTTTAATACAGTTCCTTATGTTGTGGTGACGCCCAACCATAAAATTATTTTCATTGCTACTTCATAGCTGTAATTTTGCTCCTCTTATGAATCACAATATGCTTTCCGAAGGTCTTAGGTGATCCCTGTGAAAGGGTTGGTCAGCCTCCGAAGGGGTCTCGACTCATAGGTTGAGAACTGCTGCTCTATAGAGTAACAGAAACAAAATGAACTAACAACAAAAATCCCATATAACTTAGAGATCACTCTCCTCCCTCGCGACTCACAGATTCTCCAGAAAATGGACATTTGATATGTGCGACGTGTGCTCTCTGTGGTGCTGCAGCCAATGTGGCCATCACGTGGTGGTCACGGCCATCTCTTGGGGAGCCTGTTATAGCTCTGATTTCTGGGCAGTAGGCCCACGTCTTCTGGTTCAGTAGTTCTGGAACGGATACAAGGTTTAAATCTTAAACAAGCTTCCCAGATACCTCTTTGACAGTGGCCCAGGGGCCTGATGTGGAGAAATATTGCCACAGGGAATAGAGGAGGTACAATGTCAGGACAGTGAGAGTCTTAAAGTTCCCCCACCCCTAAGCTCGGGGTAGAGGTGGGATAGCACACTTTATTAGTATGCTGCCAGAAAGATTTGACCAAGACAGTCCCAAGACAAATGACTACTTAGTGATGGATTCATGGCGTTTCCTCCGTATTTTACCCCTGACCTTTCAGCAAGGACATGATTTGCTGTGTGGAGAAACAGCTGGTAGCCCAGCAGGCTAGCGTGCAGCCTGGGTTACTAAGCAGAACTCAGTGTGCATGTGGGCTGTTGCTCTCTAGTTACAGCTAGGGCGAGAGCTCCACGCTGTCTTCATTGTTCACGGTATTTCTGGTCACAATCCAGTCGCTCATCAGCGTGAGGCAGCCCAGCATCGTGTCTGCTCCCCACTTGTGGCTGTGAGTTTGATGGATTGTTTATAGCCAGGGCGGTTGATAAAGACGGGATGTTGACTCACTGTTAATATATTTCAGCTGGGAAGGTCACTAAAGCATTGAGTCTTTAGTTTGATTTTTGGCCGTTGCCTAAGAAACCTGGATGGAGAGTATCTCCTCGCCATGTTTCCACCTGTCCTTTGTAGGACTTTTTATATCGAAGTATGCTCGTGTGTGTGTGTGTGTGTGTGTGTGTGTGTGTGTGTGTTTCTGTCTGTTCATGTCTCTGTGTCTCTGTGTGTATGTGCATGTGAGTATTTGAGGTATGTGTGTGTGTGTACATGTGAGTGTGTCTTTCTGTCTGTTTGTGTCTGTGTGTCTGTGCGTATGTGTATGCATGTGTGTGTGCATGTGAGTGTGTGTCTTTCTGTCTGTCTGTCTGTGTCTGTGTATGTCTCTGTGTGTATGTGCAAGTGAGTATGTGTATATGTCTTTCTGTCTGAGTGTGTGTCTCTGTGTGCATGTGCATGTGAGTCTGAGTATGTGTGTGTGTGTGTGTCTGTCTGTCCATCTGTCTGTGTGTATATGCATGTGAATTTGTATGTGTGTGTTTCTGTCTGTTTATCTCCCTGTGTCTGTGTGTGTGCATGTGCGTGTGTGCGTGTGTGTATGTATGTGTGTTTCCGTCTGTCTGCCTGTGTCTGTGTGTCTCTGTGTGTATGTGCATGTGAATGTTAGTATAGGTGTGTGTTTCTGTCTGTCTGTGTGTATGTGCATGTGAGTGTGTGAGTGTGTGTCTTTCTGTCTGTCTGTGTCTATGTGTATCTGTGTGTATGTGCATGTGAATGTGAGTGTATGTGTGTGTTTCTGTCTGTCTGTGTCTGTGTGTCTCTCTGTGTATATGTATGTGTGTGATGTGTGTGTGTGTGTGTGTGTGTATTCCCAGGAAGTCCGGGAGATATCAGATACCCTGGGGCTCAAGTTCCCCATGGATGAGAGCAGTATGGATGGTGGGAACCAAACTCTGGTCCTCTACAAGAGCAGTCCTCACTCTTAACCACTGAGCCATCTCTCCAGCCCCTAAGCGACCTTTTCAACAACAACACAAAGCTTTGATTCTGTGCACTGGCTGGCTCAGGTCTATCTTTCTTACTGTTTGAACTTTGAATAATGTGGTATGCTAATATGATACAGACCCACTTTTTGAAAAAAAAATCAACATAGGTATGAAATGAAATCAAGAGCAGAAAAGTGCCTGGTTAGAGCTAGCGTGGCTAACCACATCTTAATTGATCTCCCAGTTCCTTCGTGGTTCAGATTTTACCAAGGTCAAGTAAAATGGACTACGGGAAAATAGCAAAGTCAACTTCAAAATCTGAGTGGTATCATTGGCTTGTGAATGGCTTAAGCCAATGAATGAAACTGAGCATCTTTCTCTGGTGAGACACAGGCTCACCAAAAGGCTAATAGGCAGCAAGACACAGGCTCCTGCACCACAAGTCTTCTTGTGGCATCCGAGTCTATCATGTTAGCTACTTCATGTAATTCAGATAATGATAGACAAAAGCTGGGCTTCAGGTGATAAACTCCACTGTGTTTGAAGACTACCACTAATAACAAGCATGCAATTCATTCTGTGTACTACTGACAGTCTGGAAAATGTATTTGTAAACTGAATTTTTGTAAAAAAAAATCTTGTATGTTAAGTCTTCAGGATGTTTTTGGGTTTTAAGGAAAATTAGACATTGACCTTCTTAGAAGTAAGCTAGAGATTCCTTTTGTAAACTCAAATCGTCTATATATGCAGAACAATCTCATTACTTTTTTCTAAATTTGTTTTTTTTTTCTTTTTACTTTTTGAGAATTCATGCGTGATTACTTTACTCCTGTAATTTCCACCCCTCCTTCTTCCTCTGATTCTTCCTATGCCCCACCTACCTCCTCTGAAGTTCATGCTTTCTCCTTGTTTAATTATTATTGTTACATAGATAGAGATATAGATGATATCAATATATGTGCATACATAGACTGCTTAATTCATTCAGTGTTGCTTCTGTGCATATGTGTTCAGGGCTGACCACTTGGGGTGTGATAACCGTTTAGGAAGCTCATCTCTGGAGAAACTGATTCTCCCTCCGTCAGCAGCCATCGATCGCCTGCATCTAGAGTTATTACGTTCTAAGATTCCCGTCGTCCATGTTGACGCAGCAGCCTGTGCTGTCATTATGCATGTCTTATTTAGAAATCAATGCTGTTGAGATTTCGTGGATGCAGTTTCCGAGTCATGTCTGGAAGACAGTCTTGCATGGATCCTGGTGCCTGGACTCTTATACTTCTTCCCTTTCTCCTATGATTTTTCCCTAAGCTTTGAGTCTTAAGCGAAACACGTAATAGTAGTTTGGGATGTCAGTTCATAGTCTAATCAAGCCACCAGGAAACCTGCATTCAGAAGGCAAAGGCAGTGGCTCGTATCTGAAACCCCAGTACCTGGGAGGTTGACTGAGGCACAAAGATTGCTTCACGTTCAAGGCAATCCTGGGATGAAAGGGGAGTTCTAGCTATCAGGATATCTGATTCTAGATGGAATATAAGTAAGGAGACTTCTTAGAAAACCATTTTGGAGACTCTAAGTCCCTGTTTAAATGGCTCTATCTGTTCAATACTAAGAAAGTGGGTGCAAGAGAGATCTCCTGGAAGACAGGAAAAAAAATGTAGAGGCAAGGGGCCTTTCCAACAGTTCATTCCAATAAGATTAAGGTTCTCCCAGAAACACATGAATTCACCCAGGTGCATTTCCCTGAAAAGCTAAAGACTTTCCATCGGATGTCTCCTCTTAAAGGACCACCGCCTCTCAATATTGCCACAGTAGGACCAAAGCTCTACTCAAACCATATCCAAACTATATCAGAGAGTCTTTGAAAAGAAGATACTGAGCCTTTTGGAGGTAGAATGGTAGACAGTTTTGAGCTGCTCATAATGGATAGTGGGATTGAACACCAGTACTCTATAAGAGCATCAAGTACTCCTAATGCTGAGAGATCTCTTTTTCTAGGCAGATGATTCACGACAGGAAATATTTGCCAGTGAGGAGCATAAGAACCTGAATTTAAATCCACAGAATCTATATAAAGTCGGATGAGGTGGCACACATTTGCAATCCCATCTCTCTTGTGGTGTGATGTGTAGACTGGAGATTTCTGGAGGTTACAGTGTCTCTGTATAGCCCTTGATGATCTGGAACTCATCATGCTGTTCAAGCTGGCCTCAAACTCAGAGAGATCTGACTGATTCAGCCTCCGGAGTGTTGGGATTGTATGTTCTTCATGCTTCTTTAAATGTTACTTGGTAGCAGTACATATCCTCCAAAAGTGACCTTTGGGGACTGCTGGTGAATTGGACAATGAGTGAGGCCCTTTGGTCTGTTTTACATCAAGAAGTACTTGCTCTGTGTAGCTAGACATCTTTTCTCCAAATAAATAAATAAATAAATAAATAAATAAAAACTCGTATATTTTTCTCTACTTTCCGATGCTATTTGAAATAGTACCAGTCAGTTCTCCTTAACTGATCAACCATGGTCATCAAAGATTTCCAATCTGAAGCATCTCCCAAATGAAGGTGTTTAGTCAAGAGTTCAAGGAAGGGTGACCTAATTGTGTCAGCCTGAAATTGAAGGATAGGTGAGGGGATGCTGGAAGTATTTTTAATCTTTTTGAGATGCTGATCTATACCCCGGAGGAAAAGCAGTATGCTCTATATAGCTTAAGTATGCTGCTGCAGACTCACTGGGAGAACCTAGATGAGATTTACAGTATTGTTTTCCGGGGAAATTGCATTCGGCATTCCGAAAAGCTAATTTACCAGCAAACGTTAGGAGCATAAATTTTAAGTTGGATGTCACTGGCACATAGTTTGGCTTTGGAGCTCGGGGAAAAGATTCAGTCAACAGTCTATATTTGTCTCTATGTAATACTTGCTTCTTGCAATAATCCCTTGGCTCTCCAAACTCTGAGAAGATGGAGATAATGACAAGATGGACGTTTTTATGACCACGTTACAGGCTCTCGTGGAGGAATACCACATGGGTCTTGTCAAGAATTTCACTAGCTTACAGTGACAACCTTTATCCTTCAAAATCTTTCTCAGGGTTGAGGAGATGGTTCAGTGTATAAAATAGTCTCTGTTTCAGCATAAGAACCGGAGTTAGGATCTCTAGTACTCAATGTGGAAAAAAAAAAAGGTGGGCACAGGGGTCTGTCTTACCTTCTATTTCCATGAAGAGACACCATGACCAAGGCAACTCAAAAAAGGAAGCATTTAGTTTGCAGCTTGCTTACAGTTTCAGAGGCTTAGTCCATCATCATCATAGTGGGAAGCGTGCTGGAAGGCAGGCAGCCATGGTGATGGAGAAGTAGCTGAGAGCTCATGTCTGATTGGTAAATTGCAGGCAGAGTGAGAGAGAGACTGAGCCCCACTGGGCTTTTGAAACCTCAAGGCCACCACAGTGTCACACCTTCCCCATCAAAGCCACTCATACTCTACCAAGAGCATAAGCCCCCAATCCTTCCCAAACAGTTCCAATAACTGAAGGCCAGACATTCAAACATATGAGCCGGTGAGAGACAGCCTCATTCCAACCTTCATAGCACGTGGAACGCCGGTATTGGGGAATGGAGACCAGAGGATTCCAGGGGCCCACTGGCCAGCTGCTGCAACTCAAATGGAGAGCTCCATATTTAGTGCGTGTCTTAGTTAGGATTTTACTGCTGTGAAGAGACACCATGACCAAGACAACTCTTATAAGGACAACATTTAATTGGGCTGGCTTACATATTCAGAGATTCAGTTCATTATCATCAAGGCAGGAGCATGGAAGCATCCAAGTAGGCATGGTGCAGGAGGAGCTGAGAGTTCATATGAAGGCTGCTAGCAGAATGCATACTCCCAGGCAGCTAGAACAAGGGTATTAATGCCCACACCCACAGTGACACATGTACTCCAACAAGGCCACACCTCCCAACAATGCCACTCCCTGGGCCAACCATATATAAACCATCACAGTGAGAAACTCTGTCTCAAAAAAAAAAAATAAGTGGATGTAATAGAAGATATCCACCACCAACTCTGGCCTCCAAATTAGCATATATGAGTAAGAGTTCTTATAACACACTTGTATACAACACACACACACACACACACACACACACACACACAGCTCCATCATAGAACAACTAAAGATATTTTCAGTGAAGGAGATTTAAGTAAAGTTATTATTTTAGCATAAAATATGGATACTTTCTTAAGATAAGAAAAAGATGTAAAATGAAAATCTGGAGACTTGGACCCTTTGTTTCAAGCAGATGTCAAGGAGCCTTGCTCATCCAGTTGGCATCACAGCAAGTGCCCTCTCTGAATACAAACTGCCACTGGAACTCCCAGATCTGAGCATGCACAGTGTGATGGTTAGTTTTAATTTTCAGTTTGCTACAACCTGGAATCATCACAGAATCTCAATGATGGATTGGCTAGATCAAGTTGACCTGTTGGCACATCTGTGGGGATTGTCTTGGTCTCCTTAATTGATATGGGAAGTCCTAGCTTTTAGGTGGGCTGCACCATTCCCCTGGGTTGAGGCCCTGGGTTTTATAAACAAGAAGAGTGAATTTAGCACCTTGAAAGTGTGAAGAGTGGGGGAAAGGCATCTCTTCCTTTCCCACACCACTGACAGACAAGTGACAGGACCAGCTCCTCCAGGATCATGCCTTCGGGGATAACTCTTCCATGATGCCCAGGCAAAGGGTGGGGGCCAGTTCTGCAGTGATCAGACATCAGTATGACCTCAGCCCAGACCAGGGATATCCACCTGACCTTTGCTGCAGGGTTAAGTAACCAGACGTAGCCCTCAGAGGCAGCACGGGCCAGGGCTTCACGATGGCACCACCATTTCTTCATATCAGGCTGTCCCGACTGCCCTGTAGCCTCCAGTTCTGCCTCTCTTCACTGTGCATGCATCGTTCTGCGTCTCTTTCTCTCCCATCTCTCTGCTCCTTCATCATTCAGTGGGGCCCAGGGCCTCTGGGTGTCTGTGGTTCTCTCAAGCTTGGTTTGCCCCTGGGACCCAGACAATGATAAAAAATACTTTACCTTGCATTCTAAGCCATATTTTTCTTCTAATAACTGAAATAAAATGTCTCTCCAATGTCTTCCGGTCTGCCCAGCTGTGCAGAGCAGGTGGCTGCCCCTTATTCCCATCCCTGCTTCTCTGTAGGTAATGGGTATCTCTGTTCCCTCTGCATCTTTTAAAATTTTTTCCTTATTATTGCCTTTCATCAATTTGATTTTAACAGTTATGTTATTAGTATCTTCAAATATTTTATTGCTGGAGTCTTTTGAGTTTTTTAGATCTGAAAGTTTACAATTTGGATTTTCCTTTCAGTGATGATTTTCTCAATTATTACCAATTAATTTTGTTGTTGTGTGGTTTTGAGGGTGTGTGTGTGTGTGTGTGTGTGTGTGTGTGTGTGTGTGTTTTGAGAGAGGGTTTCTCTGTGTAGCCTTGGCTGTCCTGGAACTCACTCTGTAGACTAGACTACCTTCAAACTTATATTGATCTACCTGCCTCTGCCTCCTGAGTGCTGGGATTAAAGGTGTGGGCAACCACTGCCTGGTATAGCTAAATTATTTTGTTGGTTACATACATTATTTTATGTGTATGGTACCAATTGTGTACACACTGAAGCTAAAAGAGGATGTTAGATTCCATAGAACTAGTTATGAACAGTTGTGAGATACCATGTGGTTGCTGGGAATCAATCCTGGGTCCTCTAGAGGAGCATCCAGTGCTCTTAACCACTGAGCCATCTCTCCAGCCAACTACGAGTCCTTGCCCCACCAATAGTAATCTGCGCTTCTGAGAGTTCAGTGGTATCACACGCTGCTCTGCTTGAGTCTATCTAATAGAGTCTATGGACACTTTCTTCCTCATTGTTTCCGTTCCATCATTCCAATTGCTGTGCCATCTCTCTGATTAAGGTTTTCCAGCATCCACTCTGCTGATAATCAAGCTCAGTATGTTATCTTTTCGGAGGACACCACCTTCCCCTCAAGCTGACCGTTTTTATCTGCTCCTGTACTGCTCAGACCTCTCCTTACCTCCATGAATCCAAGGAGCACATCTGTAAAGCTCTCTTAACTTCCTTGTTTGATAATGATCGCCTCTCCCACTCTGTTTCTAATTACTGGATCTTAATCCTACTTCTTGTCTCTTTGCATGCAGATTTTAGATTATCTACAAACCATCCCGGTTTCCAATCTTGTCAAATACAGAATTCGCTTATATACCTTTGTAATAGGATGTTGGAGATTTTTCTCTAGAACAAAAACCAGGTTACCTGGATCCAGTCTTCAACTTTTTAAAGTTCTATTAGAATAGCGATAAGAAATAATAATAATTTAGTCTCACAACCAAGGCAACGTTCTCAGCCTTCCCTGGTTTTCCAAGCTCCCGTGTGTCGTTTGCACATTATGAAGTTATTTCAGTGTAGCTGATGGGAACACAAACTGTTCCCAGTCCTGTATATGCTTCTCCCAACGTTCAAGGATCCGTTCTCTTGTTCTGATTAGTTTTCACCATCAACTTGATTACATTAGTCAGGCACGTCTTTGAGTGTGGCCTGGAGAGCAATTCCAGACTCTCCAGAGAAGATTAAGAAAGGCTTACTGAGGAAGACCCACGTTGAATGTAAGCAATGTCCTCCCATAAGCTGAGGTCCAGATGTGAACGAGGTCCCGTCACGTTCCTGCCTTTATGGCCTGGATTCACTCAAACTCTGAGCCACAATACTCCCTCCCGTGTCCCCTCTTCCCTCAAGTTGGTCCCGGGTTGGGAAAGTGGCCAGTGAAGCCCTTCTCTGCCCTTCCGCCCTTTCTTTCAGTCTGAACCACGCCCGCCAGTGCTTAGCCGATCTGTTGGGCCACAGATTCTGAGGAACTTGGCCTCCTCAAATTGTGATTTTCATCGCAGTGAGCTCTCAGGATCTGCTCTGTCATCTGGAAGAAGTTCTTTCTAGTACTGTGATGCGTGAGAACAAACAGGGCTCTTGTCACTGCGTTGCGGCTACGTGAATGGCACGAATCTGATATGAAAGAAAGGACCCCATCCTTACGTTAGTAAATAAATATTGCATCGCTAGCTAGTGTTCATCAAAATAAAGCTAACCTTTCAAACATCTGGTAGCATCAGTTTGTTCAAAGTCTTTATTTGTGTAGAAGCTTGGGTTACGAGAGGAGTAACTGAGTTATAGCAGTATACTCGTGTTCGTGAGTCAAAAGATGGAATGTTTACTTTTGCATGGGTTTACATGCCCAGGTCTAGCGCAGTTACTGTATTGGTTGCACATTTGACTTCTTTAGTTTTGTTATGTTTGTTTTACTTTATGTTTTCAGTGCTGGCCTGGGTGTACGGATGTTTACACATAGGTGTAATACCCTTGAAGGCCAGAAGAGGGAGCTAGATCCCCTGGAGCTGGAACTATGGGCACTTGTGAACCTTCCCGAGGGTGCTGGGGAAATACCCAGATCCTCTGCAAGAGCAGCAAAGGCTCTTGACTCCTGAGTCATCTCTCAATTTTTGATTCAAAAAGGACATTCACGTTTTCACCACCTTAGGAGTTTGTTTCGAGCAGGGAGGGACTGGCCGAGCTACATTTCCTAGTAAAGATACTTGAGGATGAAAAGGCCTGGCTCTAGATGGTGACAGATTCCAAACTGCAATGTCCCGTATGCCTGTTGCCTTTCGATTGTCCAATGAACATCCCTGAAAAGGAATCACCACGGCAGTACCTCACTTTACTCCTTAACAGGTATTCTTGCTGGAATATGAGTTTGTGACTTCTGGCTTGCATCCTGCCCTCTGTGCACCTTGAACTCTCGCCTTCAACTCCCCCACCCCCCACCTCTTCTTCCTCTGGAAATGATACACGTGGCCCTCGGACCTCCTACAGGGTTCTGCATTCATCACCTCCTTTCAGGTCTCCATATTTTCATTCCATGCTGTTTCTACGACTTAGAAGCTTTTCACCCTCTCTCCTAGACTTTTCTAATATATTCCTTAAATTCGGGTCCTCTACCATCAAATGGGCTACATAAAATTGCATATTCGGCATATGTAAACATATTTACAGTGAACGGATCAAGAAGGGAATATAAAGAAGGCAAGTTTTTTCTTAACCACTTCATCTTGTGCCTTCACCCCTGCAATCCAGGCTAAGAGCTGTTTAGCAAGTTAATCTACTCCGCCTCTCTCAGTTAATGTTCTGGCTCTATCCTCTAACCTACCATGTAGACTCGGTGACATCACTTCCTTTCCCATCGAGCTCAATTGTTCTACCACTACAGAGTGATCACAGCACCACTGTCTTGGAATAATTGTAACAATTAGCGGAGAAAAGGAGTAAAGTACCTGCGTATTCTAAAAGCAGCATCTACTATTATTAGCAGGAGCTGATTTCTTTCCAAATCAAGCTCATTGGCTTTTCCTTCTGCCATCCAATCGCTTCCCAAGCCTCCCCTAAAACTCACAAACTTTTCGCAAAAGAATTCCGACAGAATTTGAAAATTATATTTTTTTATTATAATCACATAAAACGAAGTCAGTTACACCAGATTGTTCAAATACATTGGTGAATTAAAACCTTCGATGCTTACAAATTTTATACATACTTAGATGTATACATATAAATACATACATCGTAAAAGATATATATTTTATTCTAAAATAAAGTGCCCAAATCTCAGTATATGGGGCAGGAAATGAAGAGAAGGATCATAAACTCTTGGCAGTTACATAATCCTTTTGCCAGCCAAGCATTCTCTTTATACACGCTCGTTCAGGTAGAGTGAATTTTACTTACCCATTATTTTTCTGAATTCTCCCATGTGAATTAATCTTACCCAAAGGTTAAAAAGTTAACAAGGCATGTGGCCAACTTACTGAATCAGAGGCTGGCTCTTTCTAACTGCATGGGATTCTGCCTTGGCTTCTAAAGAGAAATAACTAAGCGTCATAATTTTCTTATTAGAGGGTTACCTTCCCACTGTGGTGCTAATGAGTAATATACAAACCAGGTGTCTCTAATTGTAATTTCCCTACTAACATGCAGTGTAGTCAAGCTTTGGTACAAAGATTCCTGGTGGGCTTGTTTTTCTTTTTTATCACCCTGGCTTGGGGGAGCAAAGCCATGGTAGGATATGATTTGTGGGTCTTGTTTCTATTGTTATTAAGAAAATAATAGAATAGGGTATGTAAGGACTGCTGTAAGATTATTGAGAGAATCGACTTGAATTGAAATGGGCAATTACATCACAAAGCCAAAGTCAGTGATAACATTTCAACTAAAAATAAGATAAAGTGTTAAAGAAAAACGGCATAATTTAAGATAATAACAATAACAATTTAAAAATCCTTACTTCAAATGGGAACTAGAATTCGGTTCCCCGTTCTAATCGCTCAGCTACCCTTCTCAAGTTCTCACCAGACAATCACAAAACCTTATGGTGACCTTTGTAGTCTTCCACAAGATACAGAATCTTAAAATGCCTTTGAAAAGACCTCAATTTTTTAGAGCAAGTCAGAGATGCCTAAAATTAGCCACTTCAGCGTCTTTGGTGGTTACATCTTCAGACTACATTAGCACGGATCCTACGCAAGCAGGAAAGGGAGAGACTGTCACAGCGTGGGGCTGCAGAAGACACTCGAGAATTTCCGAGCATATAGTGGATCGGGACCCACGAGAAGCCCTGCTGGTCCCCAAACTCAGAATAAGGAGTATAATATCTTGACTGTGGTTAGAGGCGCAAAAGAAGAGGCAGGAAGGCCTTGCCGCTTTTCGGCACACCTTGACAGGACCTCTAACTGCTGATTTTGGTGAGCATCTTGTTAATCGCTTGCTTGACGTGTGTGGTGGAGCTGCGGCGCCTTGTCTTGCCCTGCACCATCCTCCTGCGACGCACCTCGCGACAGAGCTCGTAGAACACCTCCGCGATGTTCCCTTCTCCCGTGCAGGCGGAACATTCGTAAAACGCGCAAGCCAATTCTGTGGCCAGCTTCTCCCCTTCCTCTGTGCTCACTTGTCTGGAGTGGTCCAGGTCGGCTTTGTTTCCGACCAAGATGAGAGTTACGTTTTTGGGCTTTTTGATTTCGTCTAAGGTGTTCTTCAGCGGCAGCACTTCTTCGAAGCTCCCTCTATCGGTGATGTCGTAGACCAGCACGAAGCCTTCCCCCCAGCGCATGTGTCCTTCCCTCTGGATGGTGTCTTCCTGTGGGCAGAGAAAAGACCTGCAATCAGGAGATCTGGGCCTCATCCCAAAGCGCACAGTGTTATTGCTTACTAATCCCTTAATTGCATCGCCTCGTATCCGTTTGTTATTAAATGTCTTGGCTCTTTTCCTGGATGAACTTATTTTCTTAATTAGTTTAGAAGGTAGGTACAGCTCAACCCCATTTGTCTTAATAGCCATCTTGTTCAGTTTATAGACCATTGATAGCCCTAGGAGCAGAAAAAAACAAACAAACCAGCAATACGCTATATAAAATCTGCCGTTTAAGCTTGAGGTACAGGATCCCCATCCCAATGCTCTAATCTGTGTTATACATCAGTACTGATGATGAAAGTTCTCCTGCAGTGACTGTCAGAGGGGTGAGTATTCCTGCACGAGAGAAGGCACAGTTTGAAAGTGATGCTGCCTGGGTCTGGAGGTACTTGCACCTGAGATCCTAGGACTTGTGAGGCAGAGGTAAGAAGAGGTCATGTTCAAGGCTAGCCTGGGCTACAGGTAGTGAGATGATGAGACACAGTGTGTGAGAAGAGAAGAAAGATGGGAGTGTGAGGGGTAAAGAAAAAAAAAGAAGAGGAAGAAAAGAAGGAAGAAGAGGAAGAAGAGAGGAGAAAGAGGAGAGGAAGAAAAGAAGAAAGAAGTGGAAGAAGAGGAGGAAGAGGAAGAAAAGAAGGAAGAAGAGGAAGAAAAGAAGGAAGAAGAGGAAAAGAAGGAGGAGGAAGAGGAGGAGGAAGAGGAGGAGGAAGAAGAGGAGGAAGAGGAAGAAAAGAAGGAAGAAGAGGAAGAAAAGAAGAAAGTAGAGGAAGAAGAGGAGGAAGAGGAAGAAAAGAAGGAAGAGGAAGAAAAGAAGGAAGAAGAGGAAAAGGAGGAGGAAGAGGAGGAGGAAGAAGAGGAGGAAGAGAAAGAAGAGGAAGAGGAGGAAGAGGAAGAAAAGAAGAAAGAAGAGGAAGAGGAGAAGGAAGAGGAGGAAGAGGAAGAAGAAGGGGAAGAGAAGATGAGAGAGGAGAGAAAAAAATGTTGCTTCCTTCAGTTCAATAGTCTTCTAGAGGCTTCTACCTCTCTTGGCGTGCTCAGTGCTATAAGAAGGCCCAAGCATAAGGAAGGAGAGATGACAAGGAATGAATTATAATTAATTTCAGAGCATTTCTTCGATTAAACACTTCAATTCAAGTCCCTTTGAAGGCCACAGGTCATTGTTATAGCACCATGGAAATGCCGTCTAACCATCACTGCCATGGTCATTTCTGTATCTGGGAACGAAGACTTAACTGTTTTTGTAAGACATGATCTGACTAATGTCAAAGGAAATTTACAGGCAAGTGCTGCAGGGAACGCCTCCACATAATGTGACATGCTAGATGCACACAGCCTGTGTGTGGGGTCATAGAGAACTGGAATGCAGGCTAAGGCTCTCTCAAAGACTTGCCTTGCACATGAGGACATTAGCGATTCTTTTCAATAGAGGTGTTTATTTCAATTCAACTGAGCATTTCAAAAGCATGTTTGGTTATAAAAACCTATGAATACATTGGCACCCCAAGCCCCCAAATATAGAGGGAGAGTCTACCTTAGATGGTCTGTGACGACTGCAACATTCCCAGTGCCTTCTTAAAGCACAGGGTCACTTACACAAGCATCAAACTACATATTCATTAATATATCAAGTGGCTAGATAATGGGATATATGAGTTTTTAATCACGTAAAAGCCATGTATAGAAAAATACATTAGCTTTTTTTTTAACATTATACATATTTTACTTATCTCTTTTTTTATTTGACGCAGTAAACACTTGGCTGAATTCCTACTCACCTGGCCAGCGGTATCCAGGATCTCCATAGAAACAACTTCATCATCGATGGTCGCCTGGTGTCTGTAGGTTGATTCTAAGAGAACGAGAAAGGCACATGTGAGATTTAATTTGATCCTTGGAGTGAGAAATTAGGCACAGGGAGAAATTAGGTTTCCCTTTGTGGCAAACCTGGGGAGTGGGGCCAGGGCAGGGCAGAGAGCTGTCCAGTGAAGACAGAGTGGAAGGACAGACAAAGGAGCAGCATTGAGGTCTACAGAGCTTTCTGAGGGTCCAACCTCGAGCTGGCTGCCTGCTTGCTTCTCTGTCCTTTCCTCTGACTGCATCTTGCTCTGTGAGGCCAGTCCCCTGGCTTTCTTTTCCATTTAAATTAGACGAGGTCTCTGCGTTATAGACAAAAGAGGCATTTTCCATATAAAATATATTTCTGCCTTGATAGTCTTACAAGTAATTTTTTTTTTGCCATAAAAACCTTTTGTGACTCTTCCTAACTTTATCCAGACAAAGATCCTTAACACCAAAGGGGGACTTAGATGTCATGATGGAAAGATGGATAAAACTGATGAACTTCCAAGATGGCTGGCTTCTTCCTCTCCCTCCTGACCTGAGGCAGAATCCTAGGTGCTTAAAACAAGTCGGATCAGGACGTGCTTACATAACAGCTGGGGGCGATCAACATCCTATCCTTGTTCAAACTAACCAGCCTTAAATGATGGGCGGAAACCCCACCTCTGCTTTGTAGGTGATCATTCTCTATGTCTGCTGCATTCCGTATGTTTCTTCACCTCTAATTAAACGCCGTTCTTCACTGGCTGATTTCCTACCGCTACCTGTCACACTCAAGCTTCTCCTGACTTTTATTTCCTTAAACTTACAAAACAACTCCCAAACCTGACCAAGACCCCGAGACTGTAACAGGCTGAACACATGATATGAAACTACTGGGGACCTTAAGACAGTAAGAGGCAGGCGGCTGAGCTTGCATTTGGTGGGTGGTGAAGAATGGTAGCCCCAAATATAAAGGGTTTGAGCAGATGCGTGGGATGGGATAATAAGATCCCTCCTTCACGGTGCCCAGTCAAAGCAGGCAGTAGCAGTTGCCCTGGAACAGCTGCAGTTTCTGGGTCTACAGTGGAGTGGTCCCCGCACCCTGAAGGGATAAGAAGATGGCGGGTGCCAGATGCCTGGGCAGTTGTGAATATGGTTCTCACTGTGTAAGTGGAATGGGAATCAAAGCGGTGTCAGCTGGTGTGGCCGTATATGAAAGTTTAAACACAGACAAAGGAGCCGAGAGTGATGGACCGAGCTGGTGACAGGCACGCGAGGAATTTCCTCAGGACCTGTCAGTAGCTCATAAGAAGGATAGCACGGTTTGAGACTTTCATAAGAAATAAAGACAACACATTTATAAATCTTATTCTTTATGACATGAGCCTCATTTAGAGAGAATAAAACCTATAGGAGCGTGGAGACAGCCGAGGTTGTGATATCTAAAAATTTCTGGGGACAAGAGTCACGGAAAGTCTTAAGAGAAAAATATCCAAAAGAAGGTACTCATTACGGTGAACTTTAGGGATACTGATGACAAAAAGAAAAGGGATCAAGAGAAAACCAAAGCACACTCCCTGTTAAAGAACATGGCTCAGTTAACATTGGGCTTCTTTATTAGAGATACTGAACTCAGGAAATTGGTGGCACAAACAAACCAGCGCGCCTGTGTTAGAAGCAGTCCAGCACTGCAATTCTAGATGATTCTCGTGCGTCCTTTCAGGGTGAAATGGAGACAAACACTAAGAGGACGATCAACTGACAAAGATTTCAGTAACAAAAGGGTGGGGAAGAGAAACCGCGAGCTAAGTACTCAATCCTAGGAGAACAAACAAGAAATGATTCAAGGAGGGAACTGGCAGATGAGCCGTCCTGCCACAGCTCACGTGCCAGCCCCGCTAGCAGGCGACTCGAAAGTAACAAAAGCAACAACGAGAAAACGGAGATGAAGAGAATTGCAGGCTCACGCTATAATTGAGCATAAAACGGAGAATTCTAACTCAAACATCTTCCATTGAGGAGGCTAGATAGACAGCAGGCCATCTAACACAATCACTAAGTATTTCTGCGTACCCATCACTGAATCATCTAACCAAACAAGCCTGGAATTGCCTCTCCTGGGGACCAGACTAGAAACCAGTGCTCATATTAGTTCATTCTTCAGGATACCTCTCTACCTTCTGGACTGACCGACCAACCATCCCAACAAATGACCAATTGATCTTCCTTCCTTCCTTCCTTCCTTCCTTCCTTCCTTCCTTCCTTCCTTCCTTCCTTCCTTCTATGACTTTGCAGCCTTCGGAGACCACTGTCCTATTTTCTTGCAGTGAACGATTGTCTATCCAAGGCACAAAAGCCAGAAAGGAAGCTTGCAATGGGCAGGACTCAGCCCATCTAGGTGACATTAGTACTGTGAACAGTCACCACAGGAACCTGCACGGCTCACACCTCTTCTGAGAAGTTGTCATTTTAAAATGAGACTACATTCAGCATACGCGAATACATGTTTTTTGCATCTTGTCCCTCTGCTGGAGCTCACGACCCATACATAAGGGTTCTCATCTGAAGAACATTCAGTACCACACTCTCCTCTATGCTAAATGACAGGGTATGGCTTTCTGGGGCCGGATGCTCTGAAATGCCTTTTACAGCAGCTACTGCTTCCAAGTGTTTCTTCAATAATTTCCTTTCTTCTTCTTGAGCCTTTTGGCCTGAGGAGAAGCCCAGCTGGACACACACACACTAGGCATCCACGCCCTCTCGGTCCTTCCCCCTAGGCTGTTCTGTGCCTTTTGACTTCCCCCTTTAAAATGACTGGCATCCACCCTGCAGCCTGGAAACAGAAGCCCAGCCTCTCATCCATCTCTTTGTACCAAAATTTGTCCCAGGGGAAAGGACATTGTTCTCTGTGGCTCCCATGACAAATGGGCTACAGGTCTCAGCTGCAAAAGGCCACTATGGTGTGGTGTGTGTGTGTGTGTGTGTGTGTGTGCAAAACAGAATGAAACTTGCATGAAGTTCTGTGGTTCTCTGACCGTTTGTTAATGGGCTGAAAAGAAACAAATGCAGGAAATGAGGGAATGTCTGCTACAGACACAGCAGCGGGTGCTGGACCGACTTCCTCCAAGATGAATACTGTTTTCACACTGTTCTCAGCATATTTCACTCATGTGTCTTTCTGAACTCATTTTCCCTACAGGCGAGACAATGAAAATATTCCCTCAAGAGGTAAAATATTGGATATGAACCGGTGAGCTTGTGTGAGAGGATTCTAACAGAACACATACATTCTACTCTTTGTTTTAAAACTCAAAGAAAATCTGGATGTGGTGGGGCCAGCCTGGTCTACATAATGAGTACCAGGGCAGCTGGCGATATTCAGAGAACTTGTCTCAGAAGAAAAAAAAAATCAAAAGGATGCACATGTGTTTGGACTGTTTACATATTCTCTATTTGCTAGTCCTTTCTTTGAAGCGCTGTGGGTATGTTTGATTAGATCTATGGCCAGATGCACTCAAAAAGGTCTATTCTAAAACAAACATGAGTTTCATAATTGAATTAGGTATATTAAAATTATCTTTTAGATTCCTGTGGATAAAGGAAAATGACTTAAAGCATGCATTCAGGGGCCTGGAGAGGAGGTGGCCCAGTGGTTGTGAATGTATATTGCTCTTCCAGAGGAGTCCAGTTTGGCACTGAACCCTTACTTCGGGCAGCTGACAACCTCCTCTCCAGGTCAACCAGATGCCTCCAGCCTTAGTGGACAGCTGCACCCTTGGGTACATTCCATCCTCCCTAACCCATAACTACTCCTAATAAAAACAAACCTTTGAAAAGTATGCATTCTGTGACATTTCTGTAAATAAGCATGCATTCTGTACGCTCTGGCAAGGTTGAACACAGAGAGAGCTGTTTGTACGTGGTTGATCCTTGGACTGGGTTAGCTGCTTTGCATATTTCTCCACACAATGGTCACGTGGCCAGTGCTATAGCAGCAGCAGTTAGCAACGTGGCTTTATGCTGGAGTGGAATTTGCTCCAAGTTGAGCTCTGTTGCTGGCCTGGCTGCAAACCAGTCATGTCATCTTAGATGAAGACTCACTTCTCTGGCCCTTTCCGTCACATGACTGCCTCCCATTTTCCTGCCGTGTCGGTATTAAATAGCTCTGAGGGGTGGCTGAGCACTTCTCACCCGGTCAGGTGAGAGATCTTGCCTCTCTGCTTGAGCCTTTCCAAGCAGAAGAAGCTGCAAGGCAGGCCCGGGTGAACCAAGCACAGAATCAGCTAGTCCGGGGGTTTGTTATTTCTCACAACTCGCTGCCTTACTCCTCGCTCAGCTTCCCTGTGTGTAAGGACAGCAGCTCATCACTCAAACACAATGTGCAACAACAACTTTGTCCCAGGACAGTAGTACTTGATGCTAAGAAGCCCTCTTTCCCTCTCTTCCTCTCTCCAGGGCTCCAACATGCACACATCAGCAGGGACACACACAGGCACACGCACAATTGTGTCTTGTAAGCCTTTCTATGTATTCTTGTGTCTGAAAACATCCTTGGAGGGTAACACGATTCTAGGAGTCAGGAATCCAGCTCTTGATTGGGGACTAGACATCTATGGATTCTGTTTAGTCCATAGCCAGGATATACCTTCCCCCCCCCCCCCCGCCCGTCAAGGTTGCTGCTTCCTGATTAAATGGGCCACATCCCAAATCTGATGAGCTTCAGGGGTAATTTTCGGTGTTGCTAACAAAACCAGGGCTAAACTCTGGCAAAGAATCCACTGGTGAGATGAGAAAAATCTCAGGGATTGTGGTATTTTCTGAGACTTCATCTTTCTAAACACTTGAATTTTTTTAAGAAAATTCCCTCTTTGTGAAATGGGTACAGTTCCACCTTGCCTTCCCTCTGCTCTTTGCTCGCACCTCTAATTAGAATCATCATGATAGATCTTTCATAAACAAATTCAACATAACACAACAGCAATGAAAACAAGTAAAGAAAAATACTGGGGCCGAAATGTAGAAGCCTGAACTCGCTGGCCTCTGTGACTGTGTGCTGGTTGAATATGGTAAACTCGATGCAAACCCAGCTGTCCCTGGAAAGAAATAGTAGTTTAGGAATTGTTCCCATCTGATTGGCTTGTGGACATGTCTGTGAGGCATTTTCTAGATTGCCAATTGATGTAGGAGGACCCAGCCCACTGGAGGTATTGTCCCTAGGCAAGAGGGTCTGAACTGTATTAGAAAGACATTAGCAAGCCATGAGAAAGGTTTCTGTTTCAAGTTTTATCTTGATGTCCCGCCATGACTTCCCTCAGGATGGACTGTAATTGGGACATGTAAGCCAGATAAACTCATCACCAAGTTGCTTTTGGTTATGGTGTTTATCGAAGCAATAGAAAAGCAAACTAGGGCAAAGGAAAAAAAAACTTTTTTTCTTTACAGGATTGCTTCAGAGAAATAATGATTCCGTTTTGTCGATATGTGGGACGGTGTCCATAATTTCCAGCTTCTCGTGAAATGACAACAAAAGTCCAAAATCAAGAAACCCACTCCCTCAAGTTCTGAGGAAGGTACCAAAATCAGAACGCTAGAAAACAAGTTCCTTCTCCCCCCGCCCCCACTCCCCATCACAGACACACCATTCTGCTTTATAATGTAGCCACCTCGGTTGTTGGGGTTGCTGGTTGTTTTGAAACTTGTAAAGTAACCAGTTAGTTCCACAAAGATCCAGTCTTTTCCTATGGGATTAGAAAGTTTGAGCCCAAGAAATGCTAATTTCTCTTGAATCCTATGAGTTGAGGTTTCCTGTGTGCTGGAAAATTAACAGGTTTTCAGTGTTCTCGCCCACATAGATCCAGTCTCCAGTGTGCGAGCTAATAACAGCGTCACCTGCCAATGCGTCACCCACCTGTTTCTCCTGAATGTGGAGGAAGGTTCTGGTTGCTTAGCAGCCAGGTCCTCTCTGAGAGGCACAGCACAAGGTCACTCTGTGCAGTGCCCTACTTCCTAGGCAAGGATGCCTACACTTCAGATACCCATTCAGACTCATTCCTGTTTATAGCTGTTGCTGTTCTATATGAATAAGACAAAAGGAAAAGGGCTCACCAAAGACTAATTAAAAAATAGTAACATCAGTTACTAGAACACATCCAGAGAGAGTTAAAAATGCCGTGATGTTTTTTTTTTTTGCTTCATCTTTTGTTGTGCTTATGTAGATAGGATGGAGAATAAGTAGTTTTTAACCAGATGCCTAGGAATCACGGAAAGTATCAGATGATTACTATAAAACATATACAAATGAGAAAAATACACGAGGGAGCATCTACATCGTTGGGGAAGACAATAGATAATGGCTCCCTTTTAAAGCAAGGTTCATCTTTACATTCAGATAAATGACCTCAAACTGAAAGAAATGCTGAAAGAAATTTGATGAACAAAATATTTAAAAGTATCTTTCCTCAAGAAATGATTGTTTCCTCTTCTCCTTAGTCCTCATGTAATATCAGAGAATATGGGAAGAAAGTTATCCATCAAAAATATACTTAATGTGTTTTCCTACTGACAGAATTATTCTATAATGCATGCTTATAAAATAATTTTAGAAATTTGAACTTAAATTTAATTCTTCCTTTTATACTTAATCCAGGGAAGTATTGTACTCCAAATGTGGATCATTTTTAGTTTCTTTTCCTGTTTCTGTTAGAAAGTATATATTTAGATAAGCAAAATCAGAAAACATCACCTTGTATTCTCATCTCATTCAGTAGCTAGTGTTAATATCTTGCCATATAACTTTTTATTTTATTTTTTCCTGAATCTTCACAGAGGTATCTGAAAACGTTTCTATTCAGATACACATGTAGAAAATTACAATTATGTGTTTACTAACAAATAAACTTGTAATAGTCTCTTAAAAAGCAAAGGCAGACGAGAGTCTGCTGAAGTGGAGATATGTCAGACTCCTGTTTAAAAAGACTGACTATAATAAAGATTTGAGCCTTCAAAAGTAATTTATGATTTTAGCCAATTCTAATCAGTCATGCCGTGCTGTCACAGACTCTGAAATCGACCTAGAGAAACTCGCCACAGAGAGCTGCCAACATAGTGTTGTCAGAGAGCAGAGGAGAATATATGTATTCACAACACAGTATGGAGACTGGAGGTGTTCGCTGTTCTCCACAATGGTTGAGTTATGGACGCACACTGGGTATCCAGCAATGGAGGTGCAGACAAAGTAACTGTATACACACAAGGGGATGCTTTTATCACTCATCCACAAAGAGCAGAGATACCACATTTGCAGGAAAACGGATGCAACTGGAGATGACTGTAATCAACAAAAATTGAAGCCCCTACAGAGACAGATCTCATACGTCTTTTCCTCTTTTGTGGTTCATTGGTTTTATGTGGATACATACAATCATGTAAATGTATATGGCATGAGAAGAGAGGCAGAGTTGTCCAGAGGAACTGAGGGAATTAACAGGAGTCAGGGGTGATTAAAAGAAAAAAGTGGGGGAGGGGAGTCTAGGGGAGTCTGTGTGAAATGTCCCCAGGCAGCACAGCCCCACAGACATAGCACACACGATGAAAATAAAGAGAAATAAGTAATTCCGTAAACAAAGGAGGATGTCACTGGATATTTAAACTGCATCTAACTAAAAACTACTTAGAGTCTGAAGATGGCCTCAGAAGTCCCATGACAATGGCAGAGCTGTGTTACTCATGACAGGAAATCTGATGGACGAGTCCCAAGCAGGGTCAGAGTCCTCGCCTCCTCCCCCTCACTGAAATAAGGAAATAAGTTCCAGAGAGACTCTAAGGCGGAAGAAATCAGTCGACAGAGCTCTCTCTTCCTTCCTCACTCGCTTCCCGTTAGCAAGCTCAACTGTGGTCATTTATTCTCCAACTCTTCTAGACTGTGAGGTCAAAAGAGCAGAGTCTTGATGTGAGGAGATGACTCCGTGGGTGAAGTGTAGGCCTGGGATTGTATCCCTAGAACTCACACAAAACCCAGGCATAACAGCACAACGCTAGGGGATGGGGGTAGGGGGACCAGATGGTAGGATCCCGGGGGCTGGCCAGTCATTCTAGCAGAAATGGTAAGCCTTGGGTTCAGTAAGAAGTCCTTGAAAAATAGGGTGGAAATAGAAGAAGACACCCAACCTTTGACCCCTATGTGCATAAGTAAGAGCATACTCCTCACCCCAGAGCAGAGTCAGATAACTGCTTCTTCTTCAGCACTTAAAGCACAGGGCAGATGCAGGGAAGGAAGTTCACAAACATGTGCAGAAGGAATGGCGGAAATACACAAGGCGCAAGAGGCAAGCTTCCTTTTAGTGGAACGTGCAAACCCATGCATGACACATTTGCAGGAAATCGCCTGTGTGAAACTCAATACTGTGTACCGTGAATGTGCACCAAGAAGCATACAGTCAAAACAGGGGGGCTGCCAAGATGGCTCAGTGGGCAAAGGGGCTTTCTGCCAATCCTGAGGAACTGAGTTTGATCTCTGAGATGGCGTGGTGAAGGTGAGAATTGATTCCGGTCAGTTGTCCTCTGACCTACACACACACACACACACACACACACACACACACACACACACACACAAAATCACAAAATTGAAAAAAAATATTAGAACAAAAGGGCCTAGGAATAGTCTTTACCCACATTTATGCATAAACACTATTTGTGCCTTCTTTGCCCACAAACACCACTTGGTCTAATCTTTGGACACTAAAGGGGCACAATAAGGTTTCTGCTTACACTTGCCCTGCATCCACACACAGATGTTTTATCTTATAGTGATATTCTCTTCAGCATACCTTTTTGTCCCACCCCATATGCTGCCTGTGTTAGCCTTTCTCCCAGGAGGGCCAAGCTGCGTATTGAAGGGGAGAGCACGCATCCTATTGACCTATCTACATCTTCTCTGGGAGGGATTTAACTGCTTTATTTCTGCACTAACTCCTGCTGGGTTCGAGGCATAGGATGGGGCACACTGCTGGCCTCAAGGAGGGCTTTATGCTTAACCACATAAACACTGTGCTTCTGAAACAGCCGAAAGAGCTTCTCCAGGGTGCGATGGACATGCTGTCCTCTTTTGAAGATCATGAGCATATTGGAGGAGGGGGAGGTGAGGACATAACACGTGACCTACCGAGGGTTGGGTCGTATTCCCAGATGAACCGTTTGGTCAGAAATCTCACTACAATAGCTGTGGAAGAAAAAGAACAACATGTCAAACGTGAGCTCTTGCTGGAGTTGTCCTCCGACAACACCACACACATTCAGTATTTGCTTGACAACAAGCCCAATTCACCTGTGATTATTTTGATGCATCTGATTTACATGGTGACCTCAAACTTCGGTGCTGTTTAAATATGCTTAGATTTATTCTGTTATTGTCACGGGGCTAAAGCCCAATCAGTACATTGTGAAATGACCCACGCAGAAATTCCAACAAAGACTTTAATTCAGAGAAAAACTGGTCTCTAGAGTTTGAGTGTTAATAGGAATTGACAAAAATAGGTAAAAAGAAAATAAACCACCATCATGGGGCTGAAAAGATACAAGCTAACAATGTTACGAAACTGTAGCTATCCAAAACTGAGGAGGTAAGAATTCTAAAACTCATCAGAGAGTGGCATAGGGGCTGGAGAGATGGCTCTGGCTAAATGTGCTTGCTGCACTAGTATGAGCTCCTGAATTCTGATCCCAGCACACACATAAAAAGAGCTGGTGTGGTCATACATGTCTGTATTCCCGGGTATGCTGGGATGAGAGGGAGACCCGAGACAGGAAGATCATCGGCGTTGCTGGCTGTGTTCCAGGTTTGTTCAGTAAGAGAGCCTGTCTGAAAGAAATACCTATAATCTCTCCATTGATCTGCACTTATTTTAAGTCATAGGCTCTCTTGATCATCTTTAGCTGGAAATACAGGGTTAAAAAAAGAGAAGCGGTTGTCATTCATGACGGCCCACACCTATAATCCCAGCATGGGGAGGCTGAGGCAGGAGGATAGTGTGTTTGAGGATACCTTGGGAAACACAGGAATTTCCGGGCTATCCTGAGCTAAATAAATAGTCCCCGTCTTAAAAATATGCTTAAACAAGTAGACACTATTGTCCTGAAAATTGATGGGACCCTTGTCAAAGAGTTGTCCTCTTTTGCAGTTCCTGAGAGTGGCTGTCAAACTTGAAGAAGTTTTTCATGGAGACTGTCACAGACACTAAAAATAGACTAAGAATAAGACAAAGAATATTGGATCCTTTCCCTGGGGGGAAAAAAGCACATTCATACTATTTGGCAAATAATTGCAGGGACTCTCTGAAGGATGGGGTCTCTGAGACTTTACTGAACTTCACTCAGAAATGGTGTCTTATTAATTCAAAATGTCAATTCTATCTTTATTTTTACAGAAATGCCTTGAACAGGTTGCTCACAGACCCTCCTTGATGGCACAAAGCTAACTAGTTGAAGGCTATGGCCACTGAGTCTGATGCCACTTTTAGGGTCAGCAGAGATGCAGGCCTCTCTCTCAATGTGTCCTGTGGTCTGTCATGGTGCACACTGCAACGTGGACTTTGTCAGACAGATCACAGCCATAAGTGGCTTGACTGCGGATGACTGAAGAGAGAAAATAGCAACATTCTTTCTTAGTTTCAGAGTGTGAGACTTAACTTGAGCTAATATATGCTTGCAGTAGTATGGCCACCAACCCTGCCACTCTTCCCACAAGAAGTGTGCTTGTGGATTCATCTGAGCCCTTCCTCTGCCAATGTGAAGTCTCTTGAGAATAAGGCTTTAAATTTTAAGTTGATTTTTTGTATGTATGAAATAATTAGTATAGATAGATACCTTTCTCTTTTAAAAATAATCCATGCTAGGCCTGCATGGTGGTGCATGTCTTTAATCTCAGCATTTGGGAGACAGAAGCAGGTGGATCTCTGTGAGTTCTAGGCCAGCTAGGGCCACAGAGTGAGACCCTGTGAGTCCCAGAGCTGGCCAGGGTATTTAAAAAGCTCCATCTTTAGTTAGAATGCACACTTTAACTCTAAAAGCCAATTTATAAAAAGTGTTATCTGCAAGGAATGACTTATTCATATGAGCTGCTTAAAAAAATGTAACTGATGTTTCTCAATTCCAAAACCACTTAAGATTTAATCATTTTTCAAAAATATTTCTGAACTATATTAGACACTCCACTGCCTTTCAAAAATCAAATACACTCAACATAATTGCACCATTTGAAGATGCCTGGGTCTGGCAATATGTTTTGAAGCTACAAGGGAGATGTGTAAAAGACATTCAGAATCTGGTGATTTTTAATATCTGAAGGTTTTTGAATATGTAAACACAAAATTTACATAACATAACTTTGTCCTTCAGCTGTGGTCACTGGGACCATTCCTAATGGCACACCTGCTTCTCCATACGGTCACTTTTCTTATAACAAAGACCTGTCACCCTCTTAACAAACTTGTGACTATTTTATAGGATACAGGAGAAATTTGGATATGTCAACTCCAAAGAAACTTCCGTTGTCCATAAAAGCATGCCTGGGGCTAGCAGGATTGCTCAGGGGATAAAGGAGCTTGTGGCCCAAGTCTCAGGACCTGAGTGAGTCTATCCCATGGTGGAAGGAAAGAAACAGCTTTGGAAACCTGTCCTCTGACATCCACAAGCACACCACGGCATCCACATGTCCACACACACACATACAGGTCAGACCACGACAACAATAATAAAGAACTGCTTTTGTCTACCTCTGAGACATCGTGTTTGTTGTTGCCAGTAAACCGTTCCTGCTGACTCCTGGGATACTGGCGGATTCTCACTCTCAACTATATGGAATAACCTCCTTCCGGTAGGCAGCATGCCCATGACGAACCCACGTCATCAATTTAAACAGTGTCAATATTCTTTCCAACAATAGGAGCATGCATTTAAGAGACTAATCTATTCAAATAACATATAAAGCACACAGAACCACTAGCTATACATTCTTTAGAGATGTGCTTTCAAGGACTTTTTTTTTCTTATGGGTTATTTTTGGGGAAGAGGAATTGATATATTTTTAGACGCATATCCTCATAATATTTTAATTTGATTAATATAAAGAATGGAAACAATAATACACCTGTGTCGTATTGTCTGGTAAAAATTTAATTATCCTCTAAAGTAACTCCAAGTTTCATTGATGCTTCAGTGATACCACATTTCAAGGGTGACCAGTATATTTTTTTTTAGCAAATTTTATTACGGAATATGATTTTTATATACGATATAGCCTACCCCATATCGGCTCCCACCCTGCAGATTTCATTTCCTGCTTTATCAGTTAACATTGTCCCTTCCTCCTTGTTGTTGGGAGGTCTCTGTTCAGTGCAGCTTATCTCATACAACATCTTTGTCCTGGATTCTCCATTACTTGAGCCAATCCTTATTCAGTGTCCACTCCGTGCTGGCATCTACTCTGTCTGGAAACATCCAGGTCACAACTCAAAATGCCATCCCTGACCTCATGGAATCTAGGAAGAAACTGGATAAATTCAAAGGACAGCCGAAGTGTGTAGTGTGCGAGAGAGGATGGATGTCCTGGGATAGTACGCCCATGGTACCTTAGGGAGGCTCTGCCCTTGATGGAGGAGGGTGAGGGATGTTATTCAAGGAGTGGCAAGGGTAATTCTCTTTTTTAAAAGATTTTTTTTTTAAATTTTACATGTGTGTGTGTGTGTGTGTGTGCGCGCGCGCATATATGTGTACCACATACATACAGCTACTCAAAAGAGCAGAAGATGGCACTGGATTCCTGGGACTGGAGGGACAGGCAGCTGTGAGCCACCTGATATGGAGGAATCAAACCTGGGTCCTGTGCAAGAGAGCAGCTGATGTTCTTAACCAGAGAGTCTGTCTGTCCTTCCCTGTGGATCCTGTCTGATAAGCAATACCTGAAGTGTATAGGGGATGATGTTTGAGGGGATAACGTTCTAGGTGGAAAGAAGAGGAAATGCAAAGGCCCTGAGACAGGAAAGTGTGGGCGGCTGGGATGATCCAGGAGCAAGAACCAGGACAATGTGGCTGGGCCAAAAGGAGCAATGGTGAACACAGTTGGAAATGAGGGCGCTTCCCCCCATTGTCCCATCATGCACTGCTGCTCACAAGAGAGCCGCAGCTGCTAAGCTACCACAAGCACCCACTCTATAAGAAGAGGAACTGGGGTCTTATATAGCTATCCTTATTACTGCTACGGTTGTTGTTGTTGATTGGCTATTTCTTCAGGAATGCAAATCCCATGAGAGTGTGGGATTTTTTTTCTGATATCTAGCTAGCATGGCTCCTGGCAGACAAAATGACAGTTACCGGATAGATGAAAGACAAAACTCAGTAATGGCAATAGTGACGACAACTCACTCTTAACAGAGAAGGAACAACCAAGTATTGAACAACACCGCAGAAAACCCAGCCCCGACAGAAGTCCTGATAGTACCGTGCCCTCTTATATAAACCTTCCCTTAAACAGTGATGTGGCTATATGAAGTCAGGGGCTCCGGGAGCCTGAGGGGAGCACAGAAGGTCTTTTCCATTGTCACACCAAAATTCATAGTTTGTTAAAATGTTTACTGTCTGAGGTGGCTCAGTGGGTAAAGGTGTTTGCTGTTCAAACCTTTTTATGACCTATGTTAGAGGCCCGGAGAGACAACTCCACAGAGCTGTTCTCTGATCTCTACAAGTATACTATGATAGGTGTGCACTGACACACATGTGTGCACACACACTGATGGTGAACATCGAAAATACCTTTTAAATGTCTGTTGTAAGAGTTGGGGGTGTCGCACAGTGGTCGAGTACTTTCCTAGAATACACAAAGACCCAGACAGAGTCCCCAGCACTGCCTACCCCAGGAAAGTCAATAAACCGACCAGCCTAATTTTCTTGCTTTCTTCACCCCAACAAACTTGGGCAGAGTTGTGAATTTGTTGTTTGTTTGTTTTTCAAAGCACAATGTGACATCAGCAGTGGGAATCTCTGCTCCTCACAGAGGTCTCTTACAAAGACTTTTAGAGTTTTAAGTGTTCTATATGAGAAATCTGTTTTAGGAAGAGATAAGCTGATCCAGCCAAATGCAGACTACCACTGATATTTATAAGTAAAGAGTTCCACCCAACAAGACACAGACAGAACCTCCTGATGCCACCTTTTAGGCTCCTGTTAAGTAAGTTCCTGGAGTGACGATAGGCCCTGTCCATCCTGTAGTGACAGAGAGGATGCTGGCAAGCTCCTATGGAATGGTGATTGATCATCCCTGCAGGGCTCCGCGTCCACAGTCAAGGCTATGCAACAAACTGACTGTGATCTCAGCAGCCTGGGACAATATGCATTTATTACAGAGCAGCAGAGAAAACTAACCACACTGATGGGACCGAAGAATCCGCATGTAAGTGTCGGAGTTAAAATATGCAAGTGTCAAAAATACCCAGGTCCAACTTTTTAATATATTCTTCCTTCCTTCCTTCCTTCCTTTCTTTCCTTCCTTCCTTCCTTCCTTCCTTCCTTCCTTCCTTCCTTCCTTCCTTCTTTCTTTCTTTCTTTCTTTCTTCTTCTTTCTTTCTTTCTTCTTCTTTCTTTCTTTCTTTGTGTGTGTGTGTGTGTTCACACACATGTATGTGCTACACAGCACATGTGACGTTTGTTCAGAGCACAGCTTGTGGTAGTCAGTTCTCACCTCACGCCATGTAGGCTTGGAGAATGACCTCGGGTCCTCCTGTCTGACAGGAAGTGCTCTATCCCCTGAGCCAGCTTGTCAGTCCTCCGGTCAAGGCTTGTATAACCACTTCTGCTTCCTGCTTACCTCCTGGTCACCCTGTGTCCCTTCTGAGTTGTGGCCACCATCTTGCTCAGATCCCAGGGAAAACCCTTAGTCTAATTGAAGTTCTAAGACAGTGCTTGCGCTTTCTACCTCATGTAATTGGGAAAGGTTTGGTTATGAACAAATGAACCCTTGTTTTCACCCTATAACCAGCGAGATCCTTGGGAAAACATTTCAAGTTCTAAGTCTACATATTATCACATTGCTTTGTAATGTCTTTTACACATTTTTCTAACTACTGTCATAAAAAAACCTGTCATGTAGTTTAAAACTACATGAGAACATTATAATAAATTTATATGAGGACATTATAAATAATGTATTTATTTATAATAAGCCCCAAGTACGGAGCTTCTGAAAATGAGACTGTACCCACAAAGTATCTCTCTTCCCAACCCTCTTCCTCCTCAGCACCAATCACATGATTATTTGACTTCAGTACCTGCAAATACCTGAGGCCACAGTATCTATTGCTAGGTCCCTGTGGGTTGTAAGACCAATCTGAAATGCTTCCGCTTTGAATTTGTGATCAGTAATTACAACTTCACAATAAAACAGGCAATAAAGACAATGCATGAGAGAAAGACGAGTTTTCCTATCGCCTGAAATTATCTGCTCATCTCGCCAAGGACAACCTTGGCTGAAACAGTGTCATAAACAGCTTGATGGGACAACGTTAAGAGTGCAGTGATCTTATTACCCAGTCCCATTTACTGAGTGTACACCGTGAGCTCAGACACTGGGCTGGATTCTGCAAGCACATCTTCCCTCCCCACTCAGTGGCAGGAGAATTTGCATTATATGGCTATGTAGCATGAAGAAATTAAAGCTTGGATCATTTACCTTTCTTTTAAAGTTTATTACCTCTCTCTCTCTCTCTCTCTCTCTCTGTGTGTGTGTGTGTGTGTGTGTGTGTGTGTGTGTGTGTGTGTGTGTGTACTTGGGGAAGCCAGAGAATAACTTCTGAGAGTCAGCCCTCCCTCTCTTTCCATCATGTGGCTGGTGGGGATTGAACTCAGGTTTTCAGTCTTGGCAGCAAGCACCAAGAAGCCACAGAAACCATTTTACTAACCCCAAGTTTCCTTATCATATCAAGCGGGACTTTTGGCTCATAATCCTCAGTTTTTCAGTCAATCCTTGGGGTTCAGATAAGAAAGATCGAAACCTTCCTCCACTGTCCCTCTGGCTGAAAGCTCTCTGGATGGAAATTTCCAGAGGATGCTGTGTGTAAGTTTATAAGCACAAGTGTCTTAGCACAGGCTCACCTGCACACTTTGTTCCATCTTGGAAAAAAAACTTACAGGTTGGTTTTGCTCAATGCAGATTTTATTATAAAACCATGAGGACAATCAAGCCTGAAGAACCTCTAAGAAAAATCAGTTTTCTAGACATAAGTTTGAGTGTGTATGTTTCCTCAGTGTGTAGCAAAGACAAGCTTTTGACTTCTGTGACCCACATGACACACATACACACATTGGCGGTGTGACAATCCCCCCCTTAGTGCTTTGCCTCATCGGCTTCATTTAATTGACTTAACTTGTTTCCTTTGGGGTTGAGTACTTTAAGTATCACGCGAGGGCACCATGGTGGGGGCTGGGGGTCCTCTCATGCCAGCTTTATTTTAACTTGGCTTCCTTAAAACCACAACAAGCTAAGAACTAATCAGCATAGTAAGTAGGCATAAAGACTGGAACATCATCACGGCAAAGGGTGACAAAGGACACAAAACACAGCCGACTCATAGATAATGTTGTTATACTCCAGACAGCATGTCTACCTACGGTAAGGGCTGGAGCAGCCATCTCCCCTCTAAAACGCTCCCCGGCCTTGCCAGGATATCACTTCCTCTACTGCGGCATGACATTACCATCCGGTTCTTCTCTTTATGGAGTATTTCCCACTGCTTTGTGAACATTTATATTCCTGTGTCCTATCCAGTGTAAACAATCCTCATTAACCCATACATGAGGCCTTGAGCAATTCACCTCTACTGATTGTTACAAATGCCTGACATAACAGATGGGTCACATTTAAGAAAAGGATGAGGGTACAATTAAAATCTAAATAAATCCTTCCTTTCAAGACCACTATTGAAGGTGATCTGTATTCTGGAGTGCTTATAGTGTTGGAGAACTGTGCTCATTAAAGAGGACTTCTGAAGGGACTCTGGTCAGCCCAGCCTGGCAAACATGGCTCTGACAGGCCTTGCCTCTCTCCCGGATTCCCTCTGCCTTGCTAAAAGTCATCAGATTGCATTCCAAAAGCGAGGTCTATCTATTTCCTTATTTGGCCAGTTCCTTCTCCTGAGGCTCACTACTGAGTCCAGCTATCAAAGTATTTAAGTCTAGCAACACATCCCCCTTCACGTCATCAACATGCCCAATTAAAATTAAACACTCATCTGAACATGGGGTTTCCTATTTTATCTTTATAACTGGAGGGTTTCCTGTGGGCCACATCATGTCTGTCTACTCTATCCAGAAGCAGTCCTTTGTCCTCTGGGACGAATTCCCCTCCTCCCTCTCCCTTGCTCCCTTCTTCCCTGTCCTTTATCTCCTGTCTTTGTCTCTTATTCCCTGCTCCCTGTCCCGCTGGGACAAATAAATCTCTGCTGAGAACTTGGTCTTGGGGTCCTGAGCTGAAACTCTTCCTTCTCACTTTCTATTTCTTGAAAATATCTATCAACCCTTCTCAGGTTCAAGTCCTGGTTCTGATGCCCATCCAGTCTACCAGCTTTGCACATCTGATTGGTCCAGGCGATGACTGCTGGAGGGTTGTCTGCTCCATTATGTGAAGCTAAGCTTCCATTCATTAACAGAATAAGCTCTTGGTCTGAAGTGTACACACTCCCTGAATACGGTATTAGGGGGATTCTGGGGATGCTTTCAGTACAAACACCAATGTCCCTTTCTGATCATTCAAGGGGAGTCAAGTACAGATTGGACATAGATCACAAGTGAATTTGTTTATCATACAAAGTTTAAAAGCAGGAATTAATGTTCCTACTTTACATGATTGGAGATTGATGAACCATCTTTTTGCAGGGCAGTTGGATGGGGGAGCTGACTCTGAGTCCAGTAACTTTGTTAAATCTCTAAGCACGTCTTTTAACAATACACAATAGTTACCACTATATCTTAATATTTCCGCATATGATTTAATTCTGCATGATTGGGATTTTTCTTCTATATGAGTATACACCCTGTCAGGAAGGAGGCTCTGGGAATTGCATTTTTGGTTCATGACTGGATTTCGTCTTTACCGGAGAAAATCACCATGACCCAAAACCATGGCAACACAGCGAGAGAATATAAATTTTGAGAAGCAAAGGGGAAACTTTAAGATAAGTAAAATTTTTGCTTTTCCCTTCAAAAGGCCGTTTTTTTTCAGGCAACATACCACACAGACAGGAAGTACGTAACGGTGTAGACATCGAGCGGAGCTCAGAGCACAGTGAGCTGATGTCTCCTGGCCATTTTCAGGGAGAAACACAGAATGCTAGGAACCACCCTAGGCAACTACCTCAACTAAGAAAACATCACATGGGTTTTATTCCCAAAGACTTGAGAATTTGTTCTCTTGCATGCTCTGGGAAAACTAAGAGAGAGGTGATGGTGATGGGGAGACCAACAGAGACTATGACTTAATCCAAATTAGACGACTACACAAGTCCTGCTGTCACAGCGTTCCTGTTGCAAAAACTGAAGAAGAAAGGGCAGACGGTGGAGAGCCTGACTCACTTCCCTGCTCCAGAGGGAATAACTTTCTTTTTTTTTTTTTGGTTTTTTCAAGACAGGGTTTCTCTGTATAGCCCTGGCTGTCCTGGAACTCGCTCTGTATACCAGGCTGGCCTCGAACTAAGAGATCCGCCTACCTCTGTCTCCCAAGTGCTAGGATTAAAGGCATGCGCCACCATCACTGGGAATAACTTTCATGTGCTAACATTTGTGTTTGCCAGAGTAGGAGACACTAGAGGTGGACCTGGAGTCACTTTATGAAGGGCTAACCATGATGCTCCTGCTCTGGCCTAGAGTTAAAGGGGCGGGTGACTGGTCCTTCTCTCCATATGGCCTTTGGTTGTGCCACACGGTCGAGCTTAGCATCACAGAGACACCTCCTGTGATAGTTTGTATGGGCTCGGCCTGTGGAGTGGCACTATTAGAAGATGTGGCCCTGTTGGAGTAGGTGTGGCCTTGTTGGAGTAGGTGTGGCCCTGTTGGAGTAGGTGTGGCCTTGTTAGAGTAGGTGTGTCACTGCAGGCCTGGGCTTTATGACCCTCATCCTAGCTCCCTAGAAGCCAGTATTCTGTTAGCAGCCTTCAGGTGAAGATGTAGAACTCTCAACTCCTCCTGCACCATGCCCACCTGGATGCTGCCATGCTCCTGCCTTGATGATAATGGACTGAACCACTGAACCTGTAAGCCAGCCCCAATTCAATGTTGTCCTTATAAGAGTTGCCTTGGTCATAGTGTCTGCTTACAGCACTAATACCCTAACGAAGAGACAGGGTCAAGCTTCAAACTCATGGAAATCCTCCTGCCTACCCCCCTCCTGTGTTCTGGGATTACAGGTATGTACCACCTCAGCCTTGCACGGGGAACATACGTCTTTCCTTCACTCTCCAGATCAAACTAGAACATATCGCAGGGCCAGATCAAATCCAGCCCTTGTCTTGCTCAGGATCCAAACAAACGCATAAACTTCAGATTACAAACCAAATTGAACATCTCTTCCTCCCCTTCACCTGAGCCTTTGTTAGCCTCAGGTCAAACCAAACCTCCAAATTTAATTTTCCTCCTCTCTCATGCCATGGGCCTGCCACAGTTCTTCTCTTTGAGACCTGGGTCTTTTCTCTATCCTATGTCCTGTGCGCACATCCTTCATTAGGGTGGAGCTTCCTGTGGCTGTCCTGTCCTCCTACAAGAAACAGTGGTCATTGTGCCTCTGGGGACAGAACTAAGGACGCTCCAGCACAGTCCGGTATGGTTTGCCATGTCGACCTGGGGCAGCTCTTTGAAGCTTTGGGTTATCAAGAATTGGCAGTGGTGGAGATCAATAATGTGTTAGTTTGAAATGTCTTGGACTTTGCCAAAAGAAAACAAAAACAACTTCTGGTCTGAAGGCAGAATAGTGGCAACTGCATGATTTGAAAGTCGGGACTGAGAAAGAAAGTCTCCTAGCGAAGATATAGGAACAAATATCACATTTCAGGTGCGTTTACTGATAACTAACTTCAGTCCTTTAAAAATTATTTACTGCGTTTATTATTACGTATAAAAATTATTACGTTTGTTTGGGTCCTGAGCAACTCCATTGCCTGGAAGGCAGAGACCTGTGAATCTCTGATGCTTGTTGTTGGTCGACCCAGCTCAATCAGTGAGATCCAGATTCAGTGACAGGTCCTTTCCTATCAGAAAAAATAAGGCGGGTGGATGGGTGGGATCTGAAGAGATGGCTTAGCGCTTAAGAGCACTGGCTAGTTCTAGAGGAACTAGATTTCATTACTAGTACCCAGATGGCACCTCACAACCATCTAACTACAGTTCCTGAGTATCTGATGCCCAGACATGCATATAGGCAAAATACCCATACATATGAAAATTAAAATAAAAAATAAGATGAAGAGAGACTACATTGCATGCACAGATGTGTATTTATATACCACATGTGTGTGTAGATGTACTCACACACAGAGAGGCCTTACCAAGTCTCTCTTCCTCCCATATGCAATTTTCACATTTAATCAGTGTACATTTACTGAATATCATGCAAAGTACCAAAGAAAGCAAGACAGAAGATTCCATAGGCAAGATGACTTCATAGTAAAGCTAAATTGTAAACAGAGGCCTGGTTCAACAGCAAGTTGAAGCTTGCTGACTTGTAGAGAGAAAGTCAAGTAGACACTTGTCACGTCTAATCATGTAGATGCAGAAGAGCCAAGTTCAGCAGGAGTCACATCTTCAGAGATGGGTGGAGTACTGTGTGGGTGGAGCTATGCAGGTGTGTCACGGGATGGGCTGTGAAGTTCTCTGAGCCCAGAATATGAGGAAACTCATATGTCACATGGAGGTGCTTAGGTTTACTCTGAAGTTCATAGGCACACACAGAAGTTCCTGGGTATAAAGATGACGGGACTTGGCCTGGTCCAGAAAAGTTTGTTCCGAGTGTGGGAAAGGAATGAGAACAAGGGTTTCAGACAGGATGAAATTCTGGAAGGTCGATGGGTCTTTTTAAAAAGTGACATCATATTTGAAGATAGCATGTGATGCTAATGACAGTATTAAATAGAGAGTTCCATCTCTCCATTCTTCCACAACACAGTTGCACACCATGGCCCTTTACTCGTCCATCCATCTGTCTGTCACATAGTCAACCTGTATCTCTTGGCTATCTCTCCCGTCATAGTTACCATCATATGCTGGCCAATAGCTGCTGACCCTGCAGCTGGAAAAAGCGAGCCTGGTCATCAGCCCACTCTACTGGGTTGCAGATGTAGTTGATGAGACAAAGATGCTGTAGATGGTTTAAGGGAAACAGAGACATCCAGAGCGGGGCCTTTTCATAACTCTGGTAGCCTCCCTCGCTCCCCAGGCTTTCTACCTCATCTCAGATTTCTAACTTTACTGTAAGAGTGAATGGATCCAGATCAAAGCAGGCATTTGAACAATCTGCTGTTTCTATAGCTGCAATCTCTAAAGTGACTCCACATCCCATGCCTTATCAAACTGGCCCCTTGCTGTCTTTCCTGTGGACAAAAAAAAAATCCTTAAGTCTCATAAAAACAGAAACGGAACCACGTAATGGATGTGTAAGATGAACGCAGTATCGAGACGTAGGCTTTGTAAAGTAGGGGTGGAAATACAAGGGAAATTAGATCCAGATGGACTACAAGATTAGCTTTGAAATGACTGCTCGTTCGAGCCTGGAAATGTGGACTTGTCCTGCATGCTGAGATTATCTCCCTAAAAAAAAAAAAAGAGTTCTCAGGGAAGTACAAGTTTTCTGTGAAAGGCTTTTCTTAATAATAGTTTCCTAGAACTGTTAGAAAACATTGTGTTTACGAAACCCTAGTTCTGGAGTCTCACTTCAGTACAAGGGTATTGACTGAGTATTGACTCATTCCTGAGGAAGTGGTGAGGGAAGGACTAACTGGGTAATGGCAACTGCGCCTTGCCTTAGCATAGGACAGATGAGAGGAGAAAAGAGCTTGGAGACGTGCCTTAAAATTCCCAACATATGTGATAAGAAGTTTGGAAATACTTATGAAGATGCAAAATGACAGTAATAAGCTTCTCAAGAGCACAATCAATAAGTAGGATTGACTGGCAATATATTATTGCTCAACTGGAACGGAAAGAACAAAGAGGGGATTAGTGTGGAATATTGGAATGAGGTCACTAGGTTTTGCCTTTGAATCTAAACTTAATACATCAAATGTCCATCAAAATCTACACATCCGCAATCCAAACTTGCCAACATGCTTTAAATAAGTCGAAAATTATTATTTGCTTTAATGATAAGAGTAGCAATTAAGAGATAAATGTCAACTTCCCAATGTGGGGTTTGTATTTATAATTTTCTAGTTTCTTGCGTGTTTGTTAACAGCACTGGGGTTCACCAGGACTGACTGCAAGGAATTAAGTATTTTTTTTCTGTTGTCAAAAGATTTGAATGTAAAACTGGATTTTTAATACTTACTTTTTGCTGGAAGGGGAAATGCATATGGTATTAATGTCTATCTTTCGCTCCTTGTGTTTATAGCCACAGAGCAGCAGAACCCAACTCTCTCATTTACCCTTCCCTGGGCGGCTGCTGTCAGTCATTTTAAATATTCAGACTGTTGCTACCACTGTTTGAGCAAACTATTAGCTCATTTAAAGAATAAAAAACACAAAAGATTTCATGGTTTCTTCTGCATCTTCTCCCAAGTTTCAACCTAAGATATATTTCCTCTTTCAAATTTTTATTTTATTTTATTAATGTTTATATGTGTGTGTGTGTGTGTGTGTGTGTGTGTATCTGTGCTTTGTGTGTATGGGTACCCGTAAAGGCCAGAAGAGCAAGTCAGATATCCAGGAGCTAGAGGTACAGGAGATTGTGACCCAATGGGAATCAAACTCTATAAGGCACTGTCTTGATTGATTAGTGGTGTGGGAGGGCCCAGCCTGCTGTGGGTGGTACCTGGTCTGTAAGTTCTGGGTTGTATAAGAAAGTAGGCTCAGTATAAGCAAAGAAGTAAGCAGCATTTCTCCATGATCTCTGCTTCAGTTCTGTCCTCTAGAGCCCTGAGCTCTGTCCTGGATTCCCTCGATAATGGACTGTAATCTATAAAACAAAGTTCATCTACTCTTCCCCAAGTTGCCCGTTATCACGGTTTTATAGCAGACATGGGATGCAATTAGGACAACCATAATTTGTTTGCTTTATTCCTGTCTTTTCACATCAACCTTAATTCTATAGATTGTGCCCAAACACCCGGTGGGTGTGTGTGTGTGTGTGTGTATATATATATATATATATATATATATATATATATATATTTATAACCAATGACAATGATGCATAATCAACATGCATTATAGTTTGCACTGGTTGGTTTTGTATCAACTTGACACAGGCTGGAGTTATCACAGAGAAAGGAGCTTCAGGTGAGGAAATGCCTCCATGAGATCCAGCTGTAAGGCATTTTCTCAATTAGTGATCAAAGGGGGAGAGGGCCCCTTGTGGCTGGTGCCATCCCTGGGCTGGTAGTCTTGGGTTCTATAAGAAAAACAAGCTGAACAAGCCAGGGGAAGCAAGTGAGTAACTAACATCCCTCCGTGACTTCTACATCAGCTCCTGCTTCCTGATATGCTTGAGTTCAAGTCCTGACCTCCTTTGGTGATGAACAACAGTGCAAAAGTATAAGCTAAATAAACCCGTTCCTCCCCAACTTGCTTCTTGGTCATGATATTTATACAAGAATAGAAAACCCGACTAAGACACGGTTCACAATTCTATGTATGTGCTACACAGCACATGTGACGTTTGTTCAGAGCATGTGCCGCCCTTTAGCCACTACAACCAGAAATGCTGCTTTGTTCAGACTGGAAACTTCTCTCCAAAGTCTCTTTGCGAGCCTTATTTTCTTTTCAGCACAAATGAAACAAAGTCTCCTCTTTCTAGCAGCTACTAGAGCAGATTTATTCAAGGGTAAATTGCCAGGACGGAAGAGACTGAACTGTATTGGCAAAAGGGCACGTTTCCCGTGTGGCTCTCTGGAGTATTTTGTAAGGTTTCATTTCAGGCCCCATCTGTTCCCCTCCTTCTGTCTCTCTGAAACCGAATTTTAAAATTAATCCAGCCACTGCTGTGTTCATTTACAAGATTCTAACATAGATAAGTTGTTGCTGAGGCTCATGTGGTGTGATGCAAATATTAATTTAGTTATTTGGCGATGATTTGTCAATTAGTCTCTGAATTAGTTTGCATCTGTTTTCCCTTGCATTCCTCTGGATAAGGTTATTTGGGATCTGAAGGGAGAGAGAAAGGAGAGAGGGTTGCAAAGGAAAATGAATATGTAACATTAATGTCAAGTTTTTAAAGGCAGTTTGGCCGCCTGAACAATCCGGTGGAGTTTCATTATGTAGTTTCTTTTCCTCAGCTTTTCTTCTAACTGCTCTGAACACACTTTTCATTATATGAGGCAGAAAGCAAATTGCACCAAAGGAGATTGTATCTGCACACAAGTGAGTACCATGAGACACTTTTCTCCCTGTAAGTGCTGGCTTGGGCTCGGGTCTCTCGGGTCCATGCATGTTCTGGACTCTGGCAAGTAGGATAAATCCTCTTACCTGTCTGTGCACCACGGTTTTGTTTAAACATGGTGAAGTCTAATTCCATGAGAGTAAATGGGTTCTTTCTATTAAAAAAATTCAAAACAAACAGATGAAAATACCTACAGAAAATATAAAGTAAGTCTTTGCCTGGCAGGCCTAGGTGCAGGGTACTATGTGTTTCTGTGAGTTTTAGAGTTCAAGATAACACCATATATTTAACCCATTCTATCCATGTATTCGGCACACAACACATTTTTACTAGTAACAATTAAGTGTATGGCACTGGGCTGGTTGCTGAAGAACTCTATTGGCCCTCAGTTTATTTTGCCCATCAATCAATCAATATTTAGCAAGCAAGCAACTATTACATACTAGGCTCTGTTGGGTCCTAGGAATCTAAATAGACAAAGGCCTCATCCCAGGAGTTTCATGACCCTTAGATTTCAGGAAAAGACATAACAAATCAGAACACTTTTTTAAACTGCTATATTTTATGGGGACAAGTGCAGAAGTTGAAAAGGAAGAGGGGTAGGGAGAATTGTGGTAGTATATTTTTTAGGGGGATGGGGAGGTGGCTATGAAAGGTTTCTGTGATGGTTTGTATATGCTTGTCCCAGGGAGTGGCACTATTAGAAGGTGTGACCTTGTTGGAGGAAGTGTGTCACTGTAGGGTTGGGCTTAGAGATCTTCCTCTTAGATGACTGAAGATGCCCTGTCTGTTCCTGGCTTCCTTTGGATAAAGATGTAGAACCCTCAGCTCCTCCTGCACCATGCCTGCCTGGATGTTGCCATGCTTCTGCCTTGATGACAATGGACTGAACCTCTGAACCTGTAAGCCAGCCCCACATAAATGTTGTCTTTTATAAAACATGCATTGGTCATGGTGTCTGTTCACAGCAGCAAAACCCTAACCCCAAACTAATACAGTTTCACTGAGACTGAAGGTACCTTGACAGAGACTGAAGGCAGTTCGTGAACTGAAGCAGATATCTACATATCTGGGAGAAGAACATGCCAAGCACAAGGAAGAATGTGTGCAAAGTTCGAGACACAATGCACTTGTTTATGGAAAAGAGTCACCTAGTAGCACCAAACTGAGAGAGAACAAAGAGAAAGGTGGGAAGAGATAATGGCCAGGCAGAGGCTGACATCACAAAGAGTTTGCAGATGAATGCACCAAAAACAAAAAACAAAACAAAACAAAACAAAAAACCAAACACCAAAAAACTGATTTGATACCAGGAAGCATGTGCTCACTGTAGGAAGGATTTAATTTTTCTGTGATAGGCAATTGATTGCCTGGCTAGCAGCGGGAAGGCTAATATGACAACCGGAATTCAGCATGGACCAGGGCAGAGCTATGGGTAGAAAATGGCCAGATTTGGTTTGGGGACAGTCACAGAGAGTAAGAGAACACTGAACATTAACTGCAGGTTTGTGATCCAAGAAAATAGAAAAATGAAATATGGGATCCTAAAGTGGAGAAAAGCTGTGGGTGGAGAAGAAATGAGAAGTCAGTTTAGAAATCTGTTTTTTACAAGATGGCAATATCTTCTAGATGAGCAGTAGTATAGATAAAATTTAGTCCAGCAACAAGGCTGCTCTGGCAAAACATCACACTCAAAGGCTTTCTAGGCCTATATGATTCAGCCAGAATGAAAACATGCTCCGGATTACAGCATGATATGGCTGGAATACACACACATTATTAGTACACCTTGAATCCCTAACCATGAGAGTAAGGTTAGTTTGTAGAAGGAGGCAGCCATGTTTGAAGGTGATGTCTAACTGAGGGGAAGACAAAGTGATGAATAAGAGAAAGATTTGACAGAATGTGTCAGAGATAGGATACACGCAACTCATACAAGAAGAACACAGGAAAGAGAGGCTACTTAAGAGCAGAGAGGGAGAGAGAGAGGGAGAGAGAGAGAGAGAGAGAGAGAGGCAGTTTTGCTCAGATAGTTTTACAGATACAGGCTGTAGAGAGAACAAGCTAGACACAGGTAAAGACAGAACAAGCCAGAGCATGAGAATGAGCCAGAAGATTAGAATGCATTGCCAAAGTTAGTATGATACCAAGCACAGCAACTCAGGAAGAAGCTAAGGAAAAGCAAATAGAAACAGTCATCTTGGAAAATTAGATTGTATGGAGGTTAGAAGTTTCCAGGTCTATGCCTAAGAATAGTCAGAACAAAGAAGGAAACTCTCTGGGCTCAGCCCAAGCCATGTATTTGTACAGATGGCTCTCATATAATCCCTTCATCAGAAGAAATAAAAGAAACATTTACACAGTAGAGATGCAGAGGCAAAATGATCCACAGTCTGGAATCAGATCATTAGTAATCAGAGAACTGCAAATTAAAACAACAGGGAGATTTCATTCACTCTAGCCAGAAGGGCAGGCATTAAGAAAAGAGTAACAATAAGTGCTGGAGAGGACACTGAGACAAGGGAATGCCTCCACCCTGCTGCTGGGGATGTAAACTAGCCTCACCACTGTGGAAATCCATGCACATTTTCCTAAGGAAACAAAATTGGATCTATTATGTGACCCAGTTTGTTCCTGTGTGATTACAAGTCAATACATCCCAGAGGCACTTGCAGTATTCACAACAGCTAAGTTATGGAATCATCCTAGGTGTGCCTCAAGGGAGGAACGGATGAAAGCAATGTGGAATGCACCATACAGTTTTAGTTCTTTATAAAAACAAAGTAATGATGTCATCTTTGGGGAAAAGGAAGGAAGAGGAGATTATCACATTAAGTGAATCGTGCAAGTCTCTAAGAGACAAACGTTTTCTCTTATTGTGGACCTTAGATTGTAAACATAAACATAAATTCATGAATGTATAACATAAACATAGAAATGAAACTGTCTAAGCAGAATAAAGAAGGCTGGTGGGAGAAGAGAGGGGAGAGAGAAGAGAAAATGACGAGGGTGGGCATACGAGGGGATATGATTAAAGTATATTATATGTCTGAATGAATGTGTCCTCATGGAGCTAAGTACTATGTACAGCGAAATGTACTAAGTGGGGAAAAAATATCCTGAAGTCGAGTATAGATACCATGCTAATTGCACATCTGATATTAGTTGGAATAACCTCATGGTTAGATGAAGTCGCTAGAAGACCCAGTTTGGATGGAGAAACACCACAGACTCCCAGTTGATGACACTGTTAGCACCTGAGCTGATGAGGGCAAAACTAGTGGAGGTGACTGAATCAAGAAGAAAACCTGGAGTCTGCTCAGTGAACATTCGCTACAGAGGAGGGATGGGCCCCCTCTTCCCATCCTACAGATCCATGAGGGCTCAGGATTGGCCTCAGTGCGTGAGGTGAGGTCATGGGCAATGGGTTGATATGGATAAGAGATAAACTGGAGTGAGCTTGGGAGAATGAAAGGGAGGGTTTCAGCCTCAAGCTGTTATCAGTTGTTCTCAATCATAGCCAGTTCTTTAACAGGCCCATTTAAACATTCATTGGTCGGTATTGCACAAACCTAATGAACGATGCCTCTAGTTGCCGTTCACCAGTACCAAGTGCAGGTTAAGTTCCCGGCACTGTGGGAACAAGACTAGAGTAAATGAATGGAGGTTACGAAGGGAGTGAGATCTTTTTGGCTGAAGTTTTCTATAATTTTTCCCCCATCTTTTCCTTTCCTCTTTATATTATTAGCCCTTGATTCCCACCCTCAGGGCTCTAATGTGAAGGAAGAGACGGTATCAGTTGCTGACTTGAACCGTATCGCAAGACATCAGCCCTCACAGCTAGATTGCAGTGAGACCTCTGTGTCCTCCTGTCTCTGGACACTTCCTGTTTGGAAGCCGGGGGATAAACACACGAGACAAGGAAGGGAGAGAAGTCTCTACCTCCTGATCGTTCCACAACCTTCTCAAATAGTAACACCAGTCGGTCCCACACGTTCAAATAAGGGAGCCTGAGGGGGAAAAGTTCACATGTACACACGGATGTTCTATCAGAAGGTATGGTGTGCTCAGGGTCTGCAGTGTGTGTCGGTCTAAAGGGCAGTGAGGTCATTTTGCTGCTTAGCATCAGACTTTCAGTTTCACAGGGCAAGTCAGGAGGCAGCAGCAGGAACTATGGTAACCGAATTATCCCAAGTCCATCAAGAGAAATCTGATGTTTCAGGCCAAAGCCGCGTGAAATTGACTCTTAGATTATATCTTTTAGATGAGAATGCAACCTGAGATCAAGATTAGGTTGTCTTAGTGAAAAATAAAGTTGTCTGTGTGATTGATTGAGACATGACATCAATCCTGTGTACCCATAAGTGCACAACATGCTCTTTGGCAAATGACAAAAAAACAAAACAAAACAAAACAAAACCCAAAATGTTATTCCCGTAATGGTAAGAACTGGGATTGAACCCCACCACTGCTATTCTATTCCCCAGTTTCCCCAGCAAGGGAGACTTGTACTCTGATTTTCAAAGTGAGAACTTACAAATAATTATAGCCCTGTTAAATACCTCCATACATATAATGGTGTTTTATCAACTGTAAATTCTCCAATTAAAGGAAGGAGTCCGTACAAAGTTTTCTCAATAAATTCTGAGGTAATGAACAGGTAATAAAATGAGTCATTTGCATATCTGGGAGAAGAATTCAATAAACAGAAGGAAGGGTAGAGCTGCTCTAAGCGGGGAGGGGATGGTGGTTCTGGGTGCTAGAAGAAAGCAGTCCGGCAGCCACAGAAGCAAGCCAGTAAGCAGCATTTCTCTCTGTGACCTTCACAGCCTGCAGACCGACAGTCTGTAGGAGACAAGAAGGCAGTTTGGCTCAGCACTACCAAATAGCTGATGTTGTTTCAAACTTCAGGAATCTGACCCCAGGGGGTTTATTTTAGGCATATTTAATCACAGCCCAATCCAGTGAGAATCTTTCTGGCAATAATGAACTCAATCCTGTGTGCTCCATGAAGTATGCACACATCTCTCTGAGGAACAAGTGTGAAGAAAAATTGGCTGTACCTACATCAAAACTCTACAGTACATATGTCACCTTCCAAGAGATAGGTTCTACAGACTGACTACATGTAACGGCTTCTTCCATAAGGATGGGTTCCATAGATTGATGGAGAAAAATAAGCTTATGAAGAGAGTCTGTGGGAGGGTCTGGTATGATCTCCAGCCACACAGATAGAGTAAAGGTCACCAGGCTATTAACCACATCCACTCCCATGCAGATAACAAGTTATCCTTCCCTTGAAGAAACAACCCTGTATGCTAACATTCTAGGTTCCCCTAGTGCTTATCTGTGAGCACAAAGGCCTCTGTGTCTCTGACATCCTGGTTTCAGAATCCTGCCTGGAGTCTCTGCCCTGTCCTGGACCATGACACAGAAGTATAAATCCTTTCCTTTCCAAGTTGTTTTTGATGGTAGTGTTTTATCTCAGTAATAGAAGCCTTAACTAAGACAGGGCATTCTACTGTGGGGCCATTGCACAAGGTCCAATATGACCCTTCCCACTGGCATCAAAAACTTATGGTAGGAAATGAACCTCTTTCTCTGAGGTGCAGAGCAAGGGCCCCATTGAATTGGGCCTCACAAGCTGGGAGCAGGGTGAATTCCTGAGCAGGCAGCCTCCCAGACCTGTTTACATTAAGGATCTGGCCTGGGCTTTGGCAAGGAGTCCAAACACAGGCAGATGAACTTGATGGGAAATAACTGAAGAATCCTACACCAAATGACCCTTCAGTTTAGTTTAATTCTTATTTGGGTTTTCTTCAAATATTTTTAAATAGAAAAACCTTATCTCCCTCAGATCTGTCCTTTTTGCAGTGGTCTAAAGGTCCTGTGTTCAGCTTCTAAAAGTAAGTTATTGAAACTTAGAGCTGCTCCTTCTTCTCTCCGCCCTCCCTTCCTTCACTATCTTCCCCTCCCCTTCCTTTCTTACCACCCCCATCCTTTCTCCTCCTCTTTCCTTTTCTTTCTTTGTTTTAAGCCTATATTATTTCAGCCAAGCTGACATTTAAAAATGGATGTTATTTAGAAAAACAACCCAAAAACCAAAAAAACAAACCAAAACAAAACATCGTCTCTCTGTAAACTTTAAATGAAGCTTATACAGGTGACCAGAGAGTCTGCTTGGGCTGAGTTCCTAGAATGATGTGACCCACACTCTAACATCAAAAAATCCAAGTGATTAAAATCTGTGTTGATAGTGAGCATAATTTCTATTGTAAAAAAAAATTGCTTTCAGAAAAAAAATGTATAATGTTCTCTCACAAAAATCATGCCTTTACTAGCCAAATGGGATAGAAAACTAGGGAACGATCTTCAGTCAATTTGGGTTGAAACAACTTAAATAAAGACAGAGGAAGAGTGGGACTATTTTTTACCACTGTAATTCTGCAAACTTATTTTTGAAAAGAGTGATGACATACATTACATCACCTTTATACTAATAAATAACAAGAAAATCTGGGAGTTTGATTTAATAGACATATTCTGAGGATGATGATGGGTCACTGGGTAAAGGGACTTGCTCCCAAGGCTAACGACCTGAGCTTCTGCACAGGCTCCACATTATGGAAGGAGCGAACTGATGTCTATGGGTGGACCTCTGACCTTGTGTGTCATGGCAGGAACACACACACACACATACATACATACATACTTACATACATACTTACGTACAAAACAAAAAAGTGTAAAGTAAAGTAACATAGAGGCAACGTATATATGCGACTATGTTCACCAGTCCACAATGAAGCAGGAAACGGTAAAGATCGACATACAAAAGGTGACAGGGGGCGGGATATGAGATTGATTGACAGTCTACTTGTGCCTCTTCCAGCCATGAGAGCACTGCCTGGAATATCCCGCAGGAACCTGGGGGAGGCGAGGATCATGTGAACGATGCATAAAACATCACCAGGAACCTTGCTCCATCCCTTCTCTTCTTCTTGTTCTCTTGGCGCCTGGCCACACCGAGGAGGCTTAACATATCTTCACCTCTCTCTGCGCCTCCTCCTTAATAAACTACACTGTAGGAGGTGGTTCTGATGCTCTGATCGGGAATCTGGGTGTGAACCCAGAAGGTCCTGTTCCCCAACTGGTTCTTGATCGATCATTAAAGATGCCAGCGGCCAAGGAGTTGGGCGGAAGAGGCAGGGGACTTCCAGCCCCCACCCCCAGCTCTACCCCTGCCTCCCCCACAGGCAAACAGACGCAGGAGAGAAAAAAGATTGGCCATGCTGTGGAGGGAGAAGGAGCCAGCATCCATGTGAGATCTCGGGTGGAGTGGCCTTTGGCAGATCCCTAACTGGGCCTGGGTATCAGGCAGGAGATTAGAGATGCAATTAAGCTGAGGACAGATTTAGGGTGCTGAGCTAGGACTAAAGGTAACTGAGCAACCACAGTTGAGGGTAGAATTGGAGGTCCTGAGCTGGGAGTGAAAAGAAGGGTGTGACAGCCCAGGGGTCTGTGGTGTGTATGTGTGTATGGTGTGTGTGTGTGGTGTGTGTGTATGGTGTGTGTGTGTGTGGTGTGTGTGGGGTGTGTGTGTGTGTGTGTGGTGTATATGGTGTGTGTGTGGTGTGTATGTGTGGTGTGTGTGTGTGGTGTGTGTGTGTATGGTGTGTGTGTGTATGGTGTGTGTATGTGTGTATAGTGTGTGTGTGAGGTGTGTGTATGGTGTGTGTGTGTGTATGGTGTGTGTGTGGTGTGTGGTGTGGTGTGTGTGTGTGTGTGGTGTGTGTGTGTGTGTGTGATGTGTATATGGTGTGTGTGTGTGTGTGGTGTGTGGGGTGTGTGTGTGTGTGTGTGTGTGTGTGTGGTGTGTATGGTGTGTGTTTTTCATCCAGCAGATCCAAGGGAAACTGGGTAGGGCTGGTAGTGTAGTCTTTCCTGCCATTGTTCACATGCATCTGCATCTTTTGTGGTAAAGAGGCATAAGAACCAGGAAACTGCCGTGTCTGTTTTCTAGATTCATACCTGCACCGGAAAACAAAGGAAGGAAGGAAGGAAGGAAGGAAGGAAGGAAGGAAGGAAGGAAAAGCAGGAGTAGCATTTGGTTCGGTGGCACTCACCACTGAGCTAGAATATTATTCTAGGCAGAAGAACGAAAGCTGAGATCCAGATGTCTCAAAAACCAGACTGTATGAATTCTTGCTTAATATGCTGCTTAAGAAAGAGAGACCACTGAGCTACTTTCCACTTGGGAGAAATGGGTGCTTACTTTAAACTGAAGCTAATGCTCTGACCATTTCGGTGAGGTCCAAAGTCTGAGGAACTGGGCAGCACACGCTGTGAGGCTCGATGACTGACAGCAGTGGGCACGAGTGAGCTACGGCTACGGCTCCTGTGTCAGCTGTCCATCGGGCAGAGATTCCAAACACCAGCTCTTTTTACAGTGATTCATTGGTCATCTCCTTCTTCCATTTTGGTTTGTTAATAAAACAGGGACCCATTCTGAAACCCAGGCTATTCTTCATCTTACTCCATAGCTCAGGCTGGCCTTGAACTCCTGATCCTCTTACTTCTGATCCCCCAAGTGCTGGAATTATGTGCACTGCAATGCTCATTTTAATAGACAGTTACTGCTTAATTGGTAATGTTAGTCTCTAATTAAGACTGTGAAAGGGGCTTTGAGCTACATCTCCGGGCCATTTTCAGAGTCTTTAAATTTATTTATTTACTTATTTAATCTTCAGACAGCATCTTGCTATGTAGCCGTCCAGCCCCAAACTCACAATCCTTCTTCCTCTGCTTCCAGTATGCTAGGATCCCAAGGCTGGATTAATAAATATTAGCTAATAAAATACTTTAAAAAGAGGGTGTGCATGCAAATGTAGATTAAAGACATCTGAGAGAAGCCTGTGGATCTCCACCCTCCCCTTCTGGTGCCCTTGCCAGGCATTATTAGTTGATCATGGAAAACTTTCCTCTAAATTTTTCTGCTGGCCTCAGGAATATTGCATGTTCTCCCTTTCTTGAAGTAAATGGAGGGTCCTGAATCCCAGTCTGGAAACTGCTCATTTGAGAAGTCACAGGTACAAGGCAGGAAGGTCAGATCTAAAACTCATTCAGGCTGTGTGTGACCTTATGTGATAAGGATCTGGTAAGCTTTACTTACTACTGTTACACAAACAAATCCTGATTTAACAAGGACCAAAGGAACTGAACAAGCTCTAGCGGGGATTGTGGGGAAAGATCGGCCATGGATGGAGATAAGGGGACCTACTGAGGTAAGGATTTGACATAACTAAGAAGCTTCTATTATTAGTATGCTGATTGTGACATTCTTAATTTGAGACAGGAAATACATAAAGGCAATGCTCTCATTGGATTTTTTTTTTAATCAGACAATGCAGCTGTACAGATAGGTAAATTAGATCAGCCCATTAAATTCTGTAGCAGCGTTCATTCCAAGGAAGTAGTCTGAGCTGTTGGCTACATCCCAAGTCAGTCCTTGATCCGGTACAACTCTGCTTGATCTCCCTCCTTCTACACTGTCGACATTTCCTATGAAAATCACTTCATCTCACAGTGGAAAACTAACTTTAAAAATAAAATGAAGAGCAAACAAAACCTAATCTCTGGAAGGCAATAAGAACCACATGCCTCTTAAATGAAAAACATTCTCTTTCTCCTTTGTTCCTCATAAGCAGTTTGCCAGAAGACTCAGTCCACAGCTTTGAGCCATTTACAAAAACATAACGGAGGCTGATGCTTGCACGCAACGGCTAAATTGCACCCACACTGACCAGGAGGCCACTCTAAGGCCTCCACTTTGGTTGACTTTGCCATAGATGCTCCTCATAGACCATGAACCAGTGACACTTGAGATAAGACATCTTGTCACAGAAACCTCTAGGCTCCTGAGAAGGGGAGAAGAGAGAGAGAGAGAGAGAGAGAGAGAGAGAGAGAGAGAGAGAGAGAGAGAGCTACAGGATAGCAAAATACATAAATATCACAGAGGAAACAAAAGGCCCCAAATTTGGGGTGTCAGCCAAGCTTTCCATCCGTCCACCAGAGGGCGCCACCAGAATGCACGAAGCTTTCTGGAGAAGTGTTGAGAGCCCTTCCCACATTCTTGCAAAGAAAGCAAGTGTGGTGCCATCAGAATCCCCCCACCCCATTATGCCTGTCTTTCATGTAGAAGTCAGGTAAGATATTTTGTCCCCTTGCAGGAGACTGATGAACTGCGTGTTACCCTTATTGCTTAGGTCCTCTTCAATTGCCGAAATCGTTTTGATTGTAAAATCTGTGCTTTGACAATAAATGCCAAGTGTGTCCTCTGTACAAAGTTCTGACTTGTCCCACGACAGTTTAAATGAACATTAACAGCGTCTCCTTGTCTGCACTCTGGGGATTAATAAAGGTCTTCAGAGATAATTACAAAATACACACAACCACTCTGGAATTATAAAACACAGAAGGCACGGCCTGGTTTGTCCTCCACTGTTAAATACCACTGCTCCTCACTGCGAGAACTGTGGCTATGGTCCTTTTGGCAACCAAAGAGATCCTTTAGCCTCATCTTCAGCTTTTGTTAAAAGAAGGAGAGACGACCTAATCTTTATAAACAAAAGGAAACAGGAAGGTTCTTAAAAAAAAAAAAGCAACCAAATTTCACAAGGGGAAGAAGCAGAAAATGATGATAGCCCTCTGATGGAAAGTGCAGAGGCTGGGCAACTAGAGAAGGCAGAAAGGGGAGCAGAGAAGGATTAGCCAAGGTGCAATGATGCTGAGGTTGACCTGCTAAGAAGCCTTTCCTTCCCTACCTCTACCCACTCCAGGATGACTCACATGTTTCTGAACGTATCGGTGTGCTCGCTTTGGACACTGACTGTTATTTTGGCTCCCTCTTCCAAGACATATGGGCTATCTATCTCTGAAGTTACTGTGCACAGTGCCCTCTCCCCTCCAATTCAAAGAATTTTTTTTCTCCAGAGAAAGTTGAAATAGAAAGCCCCTGCTTAGGACAGCGTAGGCACCTCATGACGGTGCAAGATTATCGGTTTAAGCTCCTTGATCTAGGTCAGACACAGGAGAGAGGCTGCTGGGAGGACAGAGGCCTTGCGTGCTGTCCCTTCTGTGACACTGAAGTTTCCATATCGGCCTGTCTTAGAAACAGTATAATGACTTGAACTGGGGAAGCCAAATCCAGGTGGGATCCCTGCCTCATGGTTCCCTGTGACTTGGAATAGCCATCTGCCAGAATCAAGCTTTTTTTTTTTAAATTAGCTTCTCATAGTATTTGAAGTTTAACAGAGCTGTTTTTGATTAGAACCAGATCTTGCCTGCATGCTTTTAGGTCTTAAAGCCTAATGCAATTATATTATTATCTTTAAAAAAAGATTCTTTTGCTGGTGGAGGGACCCCGCGCAGGGAGGGAGCCTGCCAGCTTCCCTTCCGCGACCTCTGTTCCCGCGGACTGCGCTGGAGAGACCTGTACCCAGGCTCTCCCCCCGATATAACATCACTTGGGACACGGCCTGTTGGGGCTTCCGTCTGTGCCCGAGGGCAGGTTGGCGCTGTGGTCGTCTGGGTGCCAGATCGGCGGGCCATCGTGACCACAGGGTGAGCGGCGCCACGGAGACTGCCCTCCGCCATCGTTGCTCCAGTGACCAGGTAGTTGGGACCGCCAGGCTCAGAGACAGACAGGCATAATATCGCTTCGGTTTCAGGCAGCTTGTGTGTAACCTGCTCCCAGGTGCTGGGCTGATCTGCAGTAACCAGCGCGCCAGTTCCGCGGCGGGACCTTCTGCCTGGTGGAGGGACCCCGCGCAGGGAGGGAGCCTGCCAGCTTCCCTTCCGCGACCTCTGTTCCCGCGGACTGCGCTGGAGAGACCGGTACCCAGGCTCTCCCCCCCGATATAACATCACTTGGGACACGGCCTGTTGGGGCTTCCGTCTGTGCCCGAGGGCGGGTTGGCGCTGTGGTCGTCTGGGTGCCAGATCGGCGGGCCATCGTGACCACAGGGTGAGCGGCGCCACGGAGACTGCCCTCCGCCATCTTTGCTCCAGTGACCAGGTAGTTGGGACCGCCAGGCTCAGAGACAGACAGGCATAATATCGCTTCGGGTTCAGGCAGCTTGTGTGTAACCTGCTCCCAGGTGCTGGGCTGATCTGCAGTGACCAGCGCGCCAGATCTGCTGTGGGACTTCTGCCTGGCAGAGGGACGCCCCCGCCCCCCCCCCCCCAGGAGAGATCACACACCCCTGCACAGGGCAGGAGCCTGCCAGCCTCCCTTTGGCGACCTCTGCTCCAGGAATCCACTAGGCTGAGCCTTTAGATGTGCAAGGCCTCCCCAATATAAGATCACTTGGGGCAAAGCACATTAGGGCTCCAAAGTCACTCAGGAGCAGGCAGGCCCCAGAAATCGGTGCCAGGGGAATCCTGGTAATCCAGGGGGGGCAGAAATAGCTTTGCAGGCTCACAGGAGGTCCAACCAACAGCCAGTGGCAGCAGGACCAACTAACACCAGAGGTATCCAGATGGCAAAAGGCAAACGTAGGAATGTTACTAACAGTAATCAAAGTAATGTGGGACCATCCGAACCCAACTCTCCAACAGCAGCAAGTCCTGGATACCCCACCACACCCAAAAGACAAGATCTGGATTTAAAATCACTTCTCATGATGCTATTAGAGGATCACAAGAAGGACACAAATAAATCTCATAAAGAGTTACAGGAGACCATGAATCAACGGTTAGAAGCCCTTACAAAGGAAACACAAAAATCGCTTAGAGAAATGCGGGAGAACATGGATCAAAAGATGGAGGCGCACAAGGAGACAACACAAAAATCGCTTAACGAGATGAATCAACGGGTAGATGCACTCACAAAGGAATCACAAAATTTGCATAAAGAAATACAGAAGAATATGGGTCAACAGACGGATGCCCATAAGGAGGCAACACAAAAATTGCTTAAAGAAATGAATCAACGGTTAGATGCCCTTACAAAGGAAACACGAGAACTGCTTAAAGAAATGCAGGAGACGATGGATCAACAGATGGAATCCCATGAGGAGGAAACACAAAAATCGCTCAGAGAAATGCAGGAGAACGTGGGTCATCAGGAAGAAATCCTGAAAGAGGTAATGCAAAAATACCTTAAAGAAATACAGGAAAATACAAACAAACAAGTGAAGGATCTCAGCAAATCCATCCAGGAACTAAAAAAGGAAGTAGAAACAACTAAGAAATCACAAAGGGAGACAACTTTGGAGATAGAAAACCTTGGGAAGAAATCAGGAGTCATAGATGCAAACATCAACAATAGAATACAAGAGATGGAAGAAAGAATCTCAGGTGCTGAAGATTCCATAGAAAGCATCGACTCAACAGTCAAAGAAAATGCAAAATGCAAAAAACGCGTAACCCAAAACATCCAGGAAATCCAGGACACAATGAGAAGACCAAACCTAAGGATTATTGGTATAGATGAGAGTGAAGATTTGCAACTTAAAGGGCCAGTAAACATCTTCAACAAAATTATGGAGGAAAACTTCCCTAACTTAAAGAGAGAGATGCCGATGAACATACAAGAAGCCTACAGAACTCCAAACAGACTGGACCAGAACAGAAATACCTCCCGTCACATAATAATCAAAACACCGAATGTTCTAAACAAAGAAAGAATACTAAATGCAGTAAGAGAAAAGGGCCATGTAACATACAAAGGAAGACCTATCCGAATCACATCAGACTTCTCACCAGAGACTATGAAAGCCAGAAGATCCTGGGCAGATCTCATGCAGACACTAAGACAGCACAAATGCCAGCCTAGACTACTATACCCAGCAAAACTCTCAATCACCATAGATGGAGAGACCAAGATATTCCATGATAAAACCAAATTTTCACAATATCTTTCCACAAATCCAGCCCTGCAACGGATAATAGGTGGAAACCTCCAATACAGGGAGAGAAACAACACCCTGGAAAAAATGAGATAATAACCTTCTTGAATCAAACCCAAAAGTAGATAACCACTCAAACATAAAGATAGCGTCAAGAATGGCAGATGGCAATAATCACTATGCCTTAATCTCTCTTAATATCAATGGTCTCAATTCCCCAATTAAAAGACATAGACTAGCAGACTGGATACGTAAACAGGACCCAGCATTTTGCTGCATGCAGGAAACGCACCTCAGTGTCAAAGACAAACACTACCTCAGAGTAAAAGGCTGGAAAACAATTTTACAAGCAAATGGCCCCAAGAAACGAGGTGGAGTAGCCATCCTAATATCGGATAAAATTGATTTTCAACCCAAAGTCATCAAAAAAGACACAGAAGGACACTACATACTGATCAAGGGAAAAATCCACCATCAAGAACTCTCAATCCTGAATATCTATGCTCCAAATGCAAGGGCACCCTCATTCGTAAAAGAAACTTTACTAAAACTCAAAGCACACATCGCACCGCACACAATAATAGTGGGTGACTTCAACACCCCGCTCTCTGAAATGGATCGTTCAGGAAAGCAGAAACTAAACAGGGACACAGTGAATCTAATTGAAGCCTTGGACCAAATGGAACTAACTGATATATATAGAACATTTCATCCTAGAGCTAAAGAATACACCTTCTTCTCAGCTCCTCATGGTACCTTCTCCAAAATTGACCATATAATTGGTCACAAATCAGACCTCAACAGATACAAGAAGATAGAAATAATCCCATGCCTCCTATCAGATCACTATGGAATAAGGGTGGTCTTCAATGGCAACAAAAACAAAAGAAAACCCACGTACACATGGAGGCTGAACAATGCTCTACTCAATGATAACTTGGTCAAGGTGGAAATAAAGAAAGAAATCAAAGACTTTTTGAAAGTTAATGAAAATGAAGGCACAACATACCCTAACTTATGGGACACAATGAAAGCAGTGCTAAGAGGAAAATTCATAGCCCTGAGTGCCGCCAAAAAGAAACGGGAGACAGCATACACTAACAGCTTAATGGCACACCTGAAAGCCCTGGAACAAAAAGAAGCAAATACACCAAAGAGGAGTAGAAGGCAGGAAATCATCAAACTCAGGGCTGAAATCAATCAAGTAGAAACAAATAAAACCATACAAAGAATCAACAAAACGAGGAGTTGGTTCTTTGAGAAAATCAACAAGATAGATAAGCCCTTAGCCAGACTAACCAGAGGGCACAGAGATAGTATCCAAATTAATAAAATCAGAAACGAAAAGGGAGAGATAACAACAGAAACTGAGGAAATTCAAAAAATCATCAGATCCTACTACAAAAACCTGTATTCAACACAACTAGAAAATCTTGAGGAAATGGACAATTTCCTTGACAGATACCAAGTACCAAAATTAAATCAGGATCAAATAGACCATCTAAACCGTCCTATAACCCCTGAAGAAATAGAAGTTGTCATTGGAAGTCTTCCAACCAAAAAAAGCACAGGTCCAGATGGTTTTAGTGCAGAATTCTATCAGACCTTCAAAGAAGACCTAACACCAATACTCTTCAAACTGTTCCACAAAATAGAAACAGAAGGAACACTACCCAACTCGTTCTATGAAGCCACAATTACACTAATACCAAAAGCACACAAAGATCCGACAAAGAAAGAGAATCTCAGGCCAATCTCTCTTATGAATATCGATGCAAAAATACTCAATAAAATTCTTGCCAACCGAATCCAAGAACACATCAAAACGATCATTCACCACGATCAAGTAGGCTTCATCCCAGGGATGCAGGGATGGTTCAATATAAGGAAATCCATCAATGTAATCCACTACATAAACAATCTCAAAGAAAAAAACCACATGGTCATCTCATTAGATGCTGAGAAAGCATTTGACAAAATTCAGCATCCTTTCATGCTAAAGGTCTTGGAAAGATCAGGAATTCAAGGCCCATATCTAAACATAGTAAAAGCAATTTACAGCAAACCAGTAGCCAGCATCAATCTAAACGGAGAGAAACTTGAAGCAATCCCACTAAAATCAGGGACTAGACAAGGCTGCCCTCTCTCTCCATATCTTTTCAATATAGTACTTGAAGTTCTAGCTAGAGCAATTAGACAAGAAAAAGAGGTCAAAGGGATACAAATTGGAAAGGAAGAAGTCAAACTATCACTATTTGCAGACGATATGATAGTATACATAAGCGACCCAAAGAACTCCACCAGAGAACTCCTACAGCTGATAAACGACTTCAGCAAAGTGGCCGGATATAAAATCAACTCAAGCAAGTCAGAAGCCTTCCTATACTCAAAGGATAAGCAGGCTGAGAAAGAAGTAAGAGAAATAATACCCTTTACGATAGCCACAAACCATATTAAGTATCTTGGCGTGACGCTAACCAAACAAGTGAAAGATCTGTATGACAAGAACTTCAAGTCTCTGAAGAAAGAAATTGAAGAAGACCTCGGAAGATGGAAAAATCTGCCATGCTCATGGATTGGCAGGATTAATATAGTAAAAATGAGCATCTTACCAAAAGTAATACACAGATTCAATGCAATCCCCATCAAAATCCCAACTCAATTCTTCATAGAGTTAGAAAGAGCAATTCAAAAATTCATCTGGAATAACAGAAAACCCAGAATAGCTAAAACTATTCTCAAGAGTAAAAGAACCTCTGGGGGAATCAGTATCCCGGACCTCAAGCTGTACTACAGAGCAATAGTGTTAAAAACTGCATGGTATTGGTACAGTAACAGACATGTAGATCAATGGAACAGAATTGAAGACCCAGAAATGAATCCACACTCCTATGGTCACTTGATCTTTGACAAAGGAGCTAAAACCATCCAGTGGAAAAAAGATAGCCTTTTCAACAAATGGTGCTGGCTCAGCTGGAGGTCAACATGCAGAAGAATGCAAATTGACCCATCCTTATCTCCTTGCACTAAGCTCAATTCTAAGTGGATCAAAGATCTCCACATAAAACCAGACACACTGAAACTAATAGAAGGGAAACTAGGGAAGAACCTTGAACATATGGGCACAGGGGAGAATTTCCTGAACAGAACTCCAATAGCTTATACTCTAAGATCAAGAATAGACAAATGGGACCTCATTAAATTACAAAGTTTTTGCAAGGCAAAAGACACTGTCAAAAAGACAAAGCGGCAACCAACTAACTGGGAAATGATCTTTACCAACCTTACATCCGACAGAGGGCTAATATCCAAGATATACAAAGAACTCAAGAAGTTAAACTCCAGAGAGGCAAGTAACCCTATTAAAAAATGGGGTACAGAGCTAAACAAAGAGTTCTCACCTGAAGAATATCTAATGGCTGAGAAGCACCTAAAGAGATGTTCATCATCCTTAGTCATTAGGGAAATGCAAATCAAAACAACCCTGAGATTCCATCTCACACCAGTCAGGATGGCTAAGATCAAAAACACAGGAGACAGCAGTTGTTGGCGAGGATGTGGAGAAAGAGGAACACTCCTCCACTGCTGGTGGAATTGCAGGCTGGTACAACCACTCTGGAAAGCAGTCTGGCGGCTCCTCAGAAAACTGGGCATGACACTTCCGGAGGATCCGGCTATACCACTCCTGGGCATATACCCAGAGACTTTACCTGCATGCAATAAGGACACATGCTCCACTATATTCATAGCAGCCTTATTTATAATAGCCAGAAGCTGGAAAGAACCCAGATGTCCCTCAACGGAGGAATGGATTCAGAAGATGTGGTATATTTACACAATGGAATACTACTCTGCAATTAAAAACAATGAATTCACGAAATTCCTAGGCAAATGGTCAGAACTTGAAAATATCATCCTTAGTGAGGTAACCCAATCACAAAAGATCACACATGGTATGAAGTCACTGATAAGGGGATATTGACCCAGAATCTCAGAATACCCTAGACACAATCAGCATATCAATAGATTTCTAAAAAGATGGAAGGAGAGACCCCTGGTCCTGGAAAGACTGGATATAGGGGAACGCCAGGACAGAGTAATGAGAGGGGGTTGAACGGAGAAAAGAGGGAGGGAAGGGGGCTTATGGGACTTTCGGGGAGGGAGGAAACGGGAAAGGGGAAGTGATTTGGAATGTAAATTAAAAAAATAAAATAAAATAAAATTAAAAAAAAAAAAAAAAAAAAAAAAAAAAAAAAAAAAGATTCTTTTATTAGTATAACTTTTCTTTGAGAATAACACTGCTTTTTAATGACATTAAAGTTTCTGCCGTTACATAGAAAAAGAATGCTTCCCCCGGCAGCCCCTCTGTGAGTGAATAAGTACAGGAAAGAACTTGCTCATTATGCATGGACTCAACCTCATTGTAAGTCCTAATATTTATGGTGTAGGAGGAAGGCAGTTCAGTGACTCATGGGTTTACACTTAGCGGATGGATTAAGAATAAAAATTAACAGCACAGTTTCCCTTAAGTGACAGGGAAAATGTGACTTGAACACATTTACTTTCTGGGTCAGAGCTTTTCCAGCCACTCTGCAGCCTTAGGGTCACCCAGGGTTTCTATAAAGAAAGGAGGGGGCACTACGATCGGCGTTCATCTTGAATTTTAAAATGATCCACTGTTTATAGACAACCCTACCAACCACTGTGAAGGCCACTTCTCTGAACAGGAGCACGTAGGAGCCCGGAGTGTCAGCCTTGTTCATTTGAAATGAATAATCTTCCATTCGATTGTCCTCACAACGGGACTGGAGACACATACTTTGTTCATAAAAGAAACCCTTTATCCTGATCTTTAGATGTGAGTTTAAAAAGCAGGAGAGACTCTAAGGTTTACAAATGAAAGAGGAATAATATCATTCAGAAAATATGCCAATGAGTTCTAGGTGGATCTAGTAAGAACCAGTCACTGGGAAATGTGGAATTAAAGAACATTTGTAATTTATAGGGAAAAAAATGTTTTCTTTGCCATGTACCTAGATAAGGCATCTGGAATAAATACTTCCACCAAAGGCAAATTATTTGAGTCTACACACTCCACTAACAGCTACAGATTATATTCTTTGGTAAATTTTCAAGATGGATAGCGTTGCAGGTTGAACAGTGACCCCAATGACCCCTGAAGTCCTCACCCCCACTCTTCCCTCCCCAGTGACCCTAAAGTCCCCACCTCCACACATGTAACCTTATCTAGAAACAGAGTCTTTGCAGACTTTATTGTTAATGGAGTTAAGATGGCTTCCTGGGCTGTTATCAATTACAACTGTGTCCTAAAAGGGGAATTTGGTCACAGAGGCAGATGGATACAGAACAAGGTGATGTTGAAACATGAAAAGGGGGACTTGTGGGATGACTCAGGACTTAAGGGCACTTGCCACGTAATCATGAGGAAAGGAGTTTAGATACAGCACCTAGGTAACAAGCCGGGTGCTCTGTGCATGTTCATAACACCATCCAAGAGAGATGGAGACAGAAGGATAGCTAGGGTTTGCTGGATGCCATCCTAGCTGGAAAAGACAAAAATGTGCATCCAAGGAGAAACCTTGTCTCAAAAAGACTAGAAGAAGGATGGTAGAAAAGATACCCAGTGACCTCTGTGTACAGGTTCACTCACAAGTGTTCATGTGCACATGCACTTGTATGTGCACATGTAAAACTGAAGAAATTAATCAATAAATGAACATGAATAACATAGAAGAAAGGCCAAGGCGTTCTCAAGGTTGCCAGAAGCTAGCAGAGGAAGACAAGGCAGGCTCTCCCTTAGCCTTCAGAAGAAAACAAGTGCTGACCAGTAATCCAGACCTCTCACCTGCAGAACTACAAGGGAACACATTTCTAACTGTTAAGCTTCTTAGCTCATGGCTCTTTGTACTGACTGGGCTGGGGCTGGGTGCACATAATCCTTTTGATATGTGTCTTTGTGGTTGTGAGTCTCCTTGCCACTCTACAGAGCACAGAGTTGCCCAGACTGCCTTGGGACGTGACCACCTGGTCTGCTTCTTGCTGCCATCCCTGTGAGGACAGTTCCTTTCAAAACCTGTCAGACCAAAACATTCAAGAAAGAAAATCTGTTATAAATGTTCACACAGCCCATTATGAAGCCAAATACAAATTTGGCTTTGACTATAACTCAATGTAGAATGAAGGGGAACCTGATAATCAGAAAAAAAAATCCAGAGTTTGCTTATGTCCTTTGGCCAAATAGCCCTGAAGCCTGATTAATAATTTGGCTGAGAGACAAACAAAACAAAACAAAACAACACCAAAAAAAAAAAAAAAAAACCAATGGGAACCATGAACAGCCGCCACGGTCATCTGCTAATAATTCCAGAGCACAGGAAGGCTTCTTTCTGCTTTGAATGTGGAGCAGTTCATCTGCCTGTCAGATGGTGTAAACAACACAACCAGCAGTTACTCCAGCCATCCTCGGACGATGTGTTTATAAACGTCGCCTGTGCATTTTGGTCTGGGCGCTCCCAGTAAGTATTTCCGATGCATTACAACTATCTGAAAAATATGCACACACCTGGGGCCACCTGTGTAGATGTGACCAAATTTTGCCTGCTGGAGAATTAAAACCATCGAAATTAGAGAGAACGTCACGCAGGAAGACAACAAGAGTTTCCAGGAGAGCTCTATAAACTTGGTGCATCAACCCTCGAGCATAGACTTCCTGAGCTGTGTTTCCACAGGAAAATGAGGTTGGAGGGAATCACAAAAGTCTTGGCTTCAGTCCACCCCTGGGCCTGCTAACACAGGCCTGGTTTCCAGAGCACCAGGTCTCACGGAGCTACAGAAACCGTACCTTCATTAAAACTGAGTAGGAAGGAGAGGAGGCACTGGGGGTGAGCAGAAACTGAGACTCGGAAGGAGGTGGGTGTGGCTGGAAAGTGCTTGGATTTGTGATCACGTCTAACCACCAGCTTCATCTGGGATTTCATAATGTTTTGCAGTATAGTACCCTCCGGGGACTTTTGAAGCAGCTTGTGTTAAACCAAGGTACTTCCCCAAACTCTAATGCAGTCTTTCCTATAGAGTCCTTAACTACTTTTGTCTTGTGGGGCATTTTTATAGAACCTACGACTCAGATCTCACAGTAATAGTTTGTAACATATATGATATGCATAATTACAAATAAGTCCAGCTATGTTGAAATACCATAATAATATTCTATAATGATATTTTATTACAGAATAATAATATTTTATAATATATATTATGTATAATTATAGATAACACTAGCTATGTTGAAATGCCACTATTACATTGTTCAAAATGCCGACATACTGGTAAAAGTAATTTTAAAATGCAACATAGTAATTGTGTCTTTATTACTAAATAGGATCTAGTTTTGAGCTTAATAGCTACCATAATTTTTACCTTCGTGAGAAGCATATGCGACATTTCAAGATAGCAATATTTGATACGATTGACACGAACGGATTTTTCTGGGTGGCAAAGTTACAGGTTTGCTAACAACACTGGGATGTTTCCAGCAAAGTGGGGGATACCCTACAAGTCAACAGAGGTTAGTAGAAAGAATATATTCCCACGGAAACTGTCCATGGGGTCCTCCGTAGATCAGACTTCGGATTCCGGATCCCACTGAAGAGATCTGTCTTTCCCCATGCAGCTTCCCACGGAATCCCATCTCCACTCTTGCAACTACATCACTGAGTATCAACATTGCAATCAGGGCTGGAGAGATGGCTCAGCGATTAAGAGCACTGACTGCTCTTCCAAAGGTCCTGAGTTCAAATCCCAGCAACCACATGGTGGCTCACAACCACCCGTAATGAGATCTGATACCCTCTTCCGGTGTGTCTGAAGACAACTACAGTGTACTTACATATAATAAATAAATCTTTGGGCCAGAGTAAGCGGGACCAGAGCAAGTAGAGGTTCTGAGTTCAATTTCCAGTAACCACATGATGGCTTACAACCATCTGTATAGCTACAATGTACTCATATACATAAAAATAAATATATAAATCTTAAAAAAAAGCCAACATTGTAATGAGTGTCCACCAGACATCTCATCTCAGCAACTTCAGAAAAGGAGATTCCATGAGGATCAGACAGAGAGGCCCTGCATGCCTAGGAAATATCAGTGAATCCAGAAAAATCTCAACTGTTGTTAGCTTGCCATTTCTAAACAAGGATACGCGCCAATCTGGGCACACAGGGAGTGTTGCTGTCTTGTAGGAGACAGAAGCAGAGTCAATGGAGGGACTCATCCTAAGGTAAAGGGTGGTCCAAACTGGTAACTACCACATACATGTGGCAAGCTGGTTCTCTAAGCTTCAGGTCTCCGAGCCACAAAATGTGAATAAAAATAGTGTTTATCTCATGGAGCTTTCAAGGGGATTAAGTGAGATAACACTTGATGGAGTGTTAGACTTTGCAAAGTACTGTAAAATATCCGCTGCCCGTTCTAGTGAGAGAATGGGGGGCAGCTACGGATGTGCCAAGCTTCTTTGGGCCCGTCTTCTCTTTCAGCTTCTTTTCTTGGACGGCCTCTAAGTGATCTGTTCACAGGCAGGCTGGGTTCCTCACTCTGCACTCTAGAACTCCTCTGTTTAAGAAGGCAGGAGAAATTGGACACAGAGCAGACGTGCAGGAATAGCTGAAAACTATCTGCAATCAGCAGATAACAGTGGAAGTCTGCTATCAGCTTTCAAATATTTTGTAATTTGGGCAAATATTTTACAATCCACCCACCCTGAGAGTTTCTACGCCAAAATGTCACATGGGACATGCAAGAAGCTTGAGAAACAAGTCATTTTTCAAATACATTCCCACTCTGTGAGGCTTACTGGAGGAGCGGAGTTTATGGCCATTTTTGGAAACAGCTATATCCCTCTTTCATGGGGATGTGCTGCTAAAACTTGTGAGTGTCTGCCTGTCCCTGAAGCAACACTAACCTCACGGGAGGATGAGCGGGGCTGATAGTTCTCCTTTTGGTTTCCATCTTAAACATGAGAAGAAAGAAAAATATCAAATAGAATCTTTGCTCCAAAAATCCACAAAAATAATTAAGGACTAGAAAACGGGAATTCCAGCCCCTCACTCCAGGAAGTCGAGGGCCTCTTGCTCTTTGTCCTGAAATGGATCCCATGACCTCTATTGTGGGGAGTTTCTGATCTCCAGCATTTTCTGTCTCTTCTTCTGATGTTCTTTCAACCAAAGTTATGAGAAGAAAACAAATGGTTTTCATATTCTGTTTGTCTACACATTAACATTTCATCTCTTTTCTTTTAGCAACTACTCTCTGTCTCCATATGACTATCATAAGGCTATCTACTGGCCAAGCAAATCACAAATCTCTTTGTCTATACATGTACATATGCATAAATATAGACAAATGATGTGAAGCACAGGCATTTGCAACCAAGTGAAAATTTTATGCTATTTGTACTTCTTTCCTGTACCATTTGAAGGTCTGATGTAAGAATTATGACCCCTCAGCTCTACAACTCTCCCACAGGTAACATGGAATCAATCTGTGGGAGGTGCTCAGGTGCTGGTCCTCATCGAACACCACCCTTCGGCCGCAGATGGCGTCCTGTGGTGCCTTCTGTCATTCCCACTGGAGCTGCTGGTGACATTCTAGTGCAAAGGAGGGCTTGTCCTTCTTTTGGTTCCTTTACTTGTTCATTCATTCCTTACCAGTGGGGACATGGGTGTTCTTGGGTGAGTCAGGAGGTTGAAAACTATTACAACGTCACACATTCCTGTATTCTCGTTTTTGTTCAATGGGTACAAGACATTGCTACCATTATCTACTTTGTGTAGGGACTGGCTGGAGGAAACCTCTTGTGTCTTTTGACTCTTCTTTGGTTTGGTACAGCCCCTCAGCATTTCACTACTTTTGTATAATTTTCTGCACTAATAATATAGAAATAAACCTTACATTTTAATATAATATATATATTAAATTATATATATATTAAATTAAAATGCAAGTATATATATACATATATACTTGCATTTGGTTCTGATGAGATTTTTAGTCCTTTATTTGGCTATTATTTTGGATACTTTCTTATGCTTACTAGGATCTTAATAAATCAGACCCCAGAGAAAACAAAGAGCAATAAAAAAATTTCAAACCAATTTGTCTTCCTGACAGTGGGGAAAAAGAGCAATTGGGATCAGTCTAGGCCTAAGACAATGGGGGAGAATTTTGACATTCCATGGTCTGTATGTGAAGTAAGAGAACCTCAGAGATGATCGTAAATGTTGGGAAACAGAAGAGAAAAAAAATGAACACAACTACATACCATCTATGGCACAAAACTACAGATATATTTCAGTGGCTTGGCTTGAACAGTTTTGTGTAACTGGGTGATTCTCTCTCTCTCTCTCTCTCTCTCTCTCTCTCTCTGTCTGTCTGTCTCTCTGTCTCTCTCTCTCTGTCTCTCTCTCTCTCTGTCTCTCTGTCTCTCTCTCCCTCTCAATGATAGTTTGATCATTTGTTTCAAGTCCTCTTCTTGATGCAGGGTAGTATCCGACTGTGTCCTTCACTGATGACAGGATCAAAGCTCTCTCATTGGCTGTAGTAGCTGTCTAGATACAAGACAGTGGACATCATGGGATGAAATGCACAGGGCTTGAAGCAGATTCTGCACAGGGCTGTGCAGATTCCATGGAAACACAGCTCTTTCATACACATGCTTTGGGATCCATTGTAGGGTTCCATCCATGACGGAAACAGAAAGGAGTAATATAATATAAGGTGTGTGTGTGTGTGATCTTAGCTACACCAACCCTTCAGTCTCAAGCTCATTACCTCTGAAAGAGAGTTGGCAGTACCTATATTACCTCTCCCACAGGTGGGAACTCGAAATGTAAGGTTGATGGGAAGGTTGGGATGAGAAAGGGTGCAGACAACACGTGTTCTCCTAGGGTGCAGAGAACACGTGTTTTCCTATGCATGCAAAGGTCTCTTTTGTTCTCAAGGATGGAAAATAAATCACAAAGGTATATCTTTTTTAAAGCCCACAATCAGATTTACCTGACAGATATAATTTCCTGTTCATGGACTCTTAGACATTATTTGCCCAACTCTTATTTTGATCATGGCTCCAGAAAGATGAGCTCTACTTGTCATCATGCAACTACTGAGCATCACAGTGAAGAAATGAGCCTGGGCCTCCTGACCAGAGCTCGTCAGACCTCAGAATCCCACACAAACAGTTTTAATTTCCCTGTTAATGACGTCTTAATAGCCTTGGTAAGCCAACAGTTGTGCTAAGAACTGAGAAACTTGGTTAAAGTGATGTACTGCCTACTCTTGAGCCTGGTGGTGCAAATGAAGACCCTCCCCACCCCCCGAATTCTGCCTTTTGTTGAAATAAAACACAGAATGGAGCAGAGAACACCAAGTCCTGCATGGACTGGAAGGGACAGTATGACATGGTTTCCTATCCGTGAAACAGAGCCAGTGGGCCACAGGCCTTCACAAGTGTTGATGGTTGCTAGGCATAAGGGTCATTTGTATAATAATGTACATAATCTTTGTTCCTCTTTTTGGACATGTTCTCCCTGCCAAGGTTATTGGGGAATGTCCTCCCTGCCAAGGTTAATAACTTCATGATAATCAGAGACAGCATAAGTCTAGGAGACGAGGGTGTATCTAATGTTTCAGCAAAATGGTAGAATGCTGTGACCTTCAAGACAGCCCTTAAGGCTGTGGGAAAGAACTTTGAAAACCTGGTTCAAAAATACAGAGATTTTCAACTATGCAAAAATATAAGGATGCAGTATGAATTATGAGGGGCTTCATGGACCTAAAAGAACAAAGGCAGCTGCACTAGAAGCAAACTTATCAGGAAGGAGATGAAGAGATTTAGGGAGTGGTGACCACAGGACAGGATTCATCCAGCTAAATTTATTGTCTGTGCTTACAAAGGCAAGCAGATTCCTGAGTTCAAGGTTAGTCTGGGACAGAACTAGTTTGGGCCTAAGCATGGTGGGAATGGTAATTTCAGGATGGGATCTCATCCAGCTCCCTTGTTGTCGATGCTTACAAAGGCAGACAGATTTCTGAATTCATCTGCAATGTTAAAAAAAAATATGTGCTTGCTGTCTTTTTCTAAGAATCAAGGGACTGGGGGTGATGGAATGCGGATTCCTAGGGATGATCAAAAGGGAACCTGGAGTAAATGACTGAATTAATATGTAAATAAAAGACCGGGCTTTGGTCTGTGAAGACTGATAGGCTATATGGATGAGCTGTCTGGAGATCTCCAGAGAAAGTTGTCTTGGGCAGAACACAGACTGTCAGCCTGTACCCAGGATTTGACTTCGAGTTGTTCTTTTTACTGCTCCTGAACACCCCTTCCTCAGAACCCCTCTCCAAAACACAGCTGGATTTTGGCAAGAGATCACGAGAACTTTCCCTTGCTGCAAGTCAATCGTGTCAGAAGGAGTGCATAGACACCAGGTCACTCCTGCAAGAGGGCATGATATTCAAATAAAAGAAAGGAAAGAGAAAGGACACACTAGGCAAAGACTGGGACAAAAAGGAGAGGAAAGAATGCAAATTAAGCCTTTTAATTTCATTCTGTGACTCCAAGGCATGCACCCTGGACTATATTCAGCAAATGGCGCCCATGTTAATTTTCAGATGAAAATACAAATCTGAGTGGAAAGGTAAAATATTCTTACAGAACTATATGGCTCAACACGAACGTGAAGAAAATAAATGGGTCAGAAAGGAGGAAGGTTTTGAGGAAGGGATAGGGCACAAACATTCACTAGAAGAAAGGAAGTAATTCATTGGATGGCATCTCCTGCAGGTCGAGATCTTTCAGTGAAAGGAGAATGGCTGTAGGTTTTTCAAACAGAGGCCATGTAAGAGAGCCATTATTATATCTAAAGACCTGAGAGTCCAGCTCAAGACTTGGGATACGAGTTGAATCTTTTTCCTTTGTACTGTGACAAAATACTTGATGAAAAAGGTTCTTAAGGAAAGACAAATTTGATTTGGCTCATGGTTTCTCCAGTTCAGTCACTGCTGAGTCCGTCCCAGGCACTTGGATGGAGCATCATGGTAACAATGAGACCACAGCAGAGACATCATGGCCACAGGAAGCAGAGCCGGGGGAATGGAACGCTGGGATTCAGCTCTCAAGCTTTCCTTTCCCCCTATTTGTTCTGTCCAGAGTCCCACCTCATTGGATGGTGCTGCCCACAAGCAGCATGAGTCCTCCCTCTCAGTTAACCCTTAGGGGGAACACCTTCCCACACAACCATCTGCTAGAGCACCCCCGCTAATGACCAAGGCAGTTTTAACACCAATAAAGTTGATGGTGATGATTAGCCATCGAAGACAGGAAAAAGCAGAATGGAACTGATGCCTAAGAGATGGGAAGACGGTGCGACGAGGTGCGTAAGCAGAGCACAGCATTTGGGGCTTTCTCAAGGATCCTGCAGTCAGAGGAAGCCACATGTGAGGGAGGATTTTCATTTATTTTAAGGCAATTAACCTAGCTACAGACGCTGCAGTAAATACCATAGGAAGCATCAAGAGAACGAAACCTCCCCGTTCTTTCCTCCTTCCCACACCTCAGTCTTTTGCAGGCTGCCTCTTACCTAACAAGCACACTTGGAAGAATGATTCTAGGAAACGAGGCTTCAAGGCTGGGAACCAACCAGAAACTGCACCTGGCACAGAAATCGTGGATCACGGATTCAAATCTGACTGAAGCAGGCGTCAAATGAATGACCCCGCTACTGTTCCTTGAGCCTGGATTTGTCCCTTTTTCCTCTCTTGTGCTTCTGACCAGAAGCTAAAACTGGAAATCTGGTCACCAAAATTTGAGTCTCCTCCACAGCTCAAATGTTTGCTGTCTCTGGTGCTCACCACAGGGGCTGATGTTGAAGGCACTCCTTTTCAGAGACCAAGGCAGTCCATGAAGCTCACTGAATCCCTTTACCAAGAGACAAGCAGCAGAAAATGAATCCTCTCATTTGAGACAAAACAGGGATCCAGAATAGATCACTGGGTCCTTAGTGAGGCCACCTAACAGAAGCCTGGTAACCCGACTTACTGGCAAGTGTCCCTAGACTCTGTCTCTACTCTCCAGTCAGCACCAGACACAGTAGCCTTACCTTGCCCTGTGTTCTAGACCCAGTCCTGGGCTGGAAGACACTGTCAGATCCCTGGGCTTGGACCTCACCTGATCTCCAAGTATCCATGTTTCCTTTTCTTTGACACAGAAATGAGCCACCCACAAGAGAATGATCGTGAGCACAAGAGTTAAAGGCATAGGGGAATAAAGCAAAAAATGAAATCAGGTTTCTGTTGAAAAGTTTGACCCTTGTCCTCTGGAGACCATCCAAAGAGGACTTACTGAAGTTTTCCAGGAGAGTGCTGGCTTCATTAAGGCAGAGTGCCACTCACTTTGAGACTTTTCACAGAAGAGGAAATTGTGACTAATCCTCCCTGCACAGAGGACTGGCTACTCGCTCTCCCTTTGAGGCTCCGCGCCGCTATTCTTCACAGCCAAATGAAGAGGAACAAACCGTGCCAACTCCAAATTGATTCCCGAGGACAGGAGCAGATTCTCCTTCATCCTCCCTGCGGTTCTTCAAAGAGAAGGTTGGGGAGAGGAGCTTCTCTGAGGCCTGGGGGCATTAGTCACAGAAGGGTGGTGACCACTCCAAGTCATGAAACTGGTGGCAACTGGTAGACTGCTTGCTGCCTCTGCCTGCCTGCGAGCGGTCATGGCACAACTAAAGAAACCAGACTGGGAGCCCGTATACCAATCACTTGCAGCCAGAAAGCTTTTAACTCGGGCCAAGACATTTTTTTTCCCTCTCTAAAATAAAGTTGCACAGGCTCCAAAAATAACATCTGTTGCTCGGAGTAACATTTTCAAACAACATAATAAACTTTACTTCCAGAAAATATACACTCTCTGAACTTCCCTTTGGGAACCCACAGAAAGGACGGGGGTGCTCCAGGGCTCTGACCGCCTTAGGGCAGATTATTTCGTTGATACAGAAGGTGGTAAGACATGCTGCATAGAAGCCACATCCACTTGCAGCAGGCAGTGATTTAAATAACAGCCCTTCCCAGATGTGTCTGGCAAGCTTTCACTGGCAGAATGCAGTTTTAAACTGGGGTCACGGTGCCCTGGAGTTTGTATCATAAAGAGCTGAAGAGTTGGTGAAGTAATAATGACTGTCACGTTCCCAGCACAGCTCATTTTCAGACACTCTGAAATTTAACGGTAATTCTAGGGATTGCCTACCCCTCTAACTCCCAATGTTACCCTGCCGATGAGATACAGAGAGACAGAGAGCCTTTATCCTCTCTGTCAGCCCCTGCCAAGGTTTTGGAGATGGGAGACAGACGAAGCTTGGGAGTGCTTAGATCACTTATGACTTGTGGTTTGTGACTGTCAGGAACCCCACGTTCACCCAGTAGGTGGAAGTCACTCCTTACAGGACACTATAGGCGTATGTGCCATTGGTATTCTATTCTTATCACCACAGGAAACAGTGAAGACACTCATTTCCAGTCCAGGGAAATGGAACCGGAAGTGGTGTGCCCTAGGTCAAGCACTGAATCACTTCCGTTAGGTTTTTCCAGGGCACTCTGTTCTCCCTTTGGCGCAAGGGGCTGGTGAGATGGCGGCTGTGACTAGGCTCCTGAAAGTAATAATGCTGAGAGTGATGCTTTATCACAGTCGGGAACAGGCGGCATCAGAAAGAAGCCAATCTGTCCTCCGAAGTCACTGCAATCTGGGGGTTGTCTGAAGCTGCAGCGTAGCCTCCTGGTCTGGTCGTCAGCATGTTGGTTATCACGATTAGATCTCATATGTGAAATGCCCAACAAAAGAGCCTAATGAGGATGGGGATCAGCACCACTGATGCCCCGGGTTCTGCGTCTACACTGCATGAATCCAAGCTGTGGTGCTGCTTGCCTATAATCCCAGTGCTAGAGAGGTAGAGGTAGAAGGCTCAGAAGCTGAATGTCTTTCTCCCTTGGCTAATAAGCAAGCGAAAGGCAAGTATGGGCTTCATGAGAAAACATCTCACTTACTATTATAAGCATGTGTGATAGTTTGTATATTGCTTGGCCCAGGGAGTGGCACTATTAGGAGATGTGGCCTTGTCAGAGTGTGTCACTGCTGGAGTGGGCTTTAAGACCCTCATCCTAGCTGTCTTCTCTTAGAGGCCTGCACATGAAGATGTAGACCTCTTAGCTCCTCCTGTACCATGCCTGCCTGGATACTACCATGCTCCTGCCTTAATGATACTAGACTGAATCTCTCAACCTGTAAGCCAACCCCAATTAAATGTTGTCCTTGTAAGAGTTGCTTTGGTCATGGTGTCTGTTCACAGCAGTAAAACCATAACTAAGATAGCAGGTTTAGATTTAACCATATAAACATGTCTCATATGAATGCAGAAGGGATTGCTACAGGGTCGGCGTAGTTGAGGTCAAACATGAGTAAAACACACTGGCACATATGAATGAAAATGACAAGGAAATCCATTATTTTGTATGCCAAATAAATTTGTTGGTTTTTTTTTTTTTTTTTTTGAAGACACAGACTGAAGAAGAACGTATGTTTCTGGGAAACAATAACTTGTCACCTGTGAAGGAATTTCAAAAGGACTTACGTTGTTATGAGCATGGCATGGCCCTGCTGGCTGTGTGGGCAATGAGGCATGGTGGACTTGATACCAGAGGGCTACTGGGGAAGACAGAGATGCAAGGAAGTATCAGTTGTGAGTACTGGGTTTCTGGCAGCTTGAAAGATGGCGAAAGTGATAAGTGCTCTTATGGGCTTGCAGGGAGATGTTGTAGAACTAAAACCTCACACAATCCGATTCATCCCATGATGCTATGAAGGTGTGATTCAAAAGGGGACGAGGAAACACAACTCAGCATTATCTGCTAGTTCAAGCCGGCTCTGGTCTTGCCTCCTGATGGTGACGACCATGATGATAGTGAAGATGACGGTGATACCCCTGCCGTATATTCTCCCTAACAGGCATGCTATATGAAAGCCACATTAACACGTATAAATGGCTTTATCAAAGATACGGTGTTAAAATATCATGTTTAGAGAGTATTTATGACTGTCATTATTGTTCTGAATGCTATATTTAACCACTATATTCCTGACAAGAGCTCGTGAGAGGGCTTTTCAGTATATTCTGTGAGCTCATGAGCCTCTTTATCATCTAACTCTAAAACATCAATGACAAAATAATGCCATGCAGACAAGGAACAGTTTATTAAGGAGACAATGCAAAGCAAGCCTTGGCGCAGAAGCTAGATTACCTTGTGAAATACAGGACACACATAAAGATGTCTGGGGGTACCTCTCACTCCCAAGTGAATCCAACTGGACAAACCAGAACCTTCCAGAGACGAAACTCACTTTAGGATGAGTGTGTCTCGTTGGGAAGGAGCCAACTCCCAAATTGTCCCTCCCTACTTGGACTTCAGAGAAACCAAAGGAAACAGATTTCTGCAATTGAAAAACTCAATCCAAACTATAAGTATATAGGCCTACCTCTCCTGAAACAGTGTTCTTAGAGCACAGAAACACCAGTCTTCTGGCAATCTGTGACACCTACATGGCTTAAGCCCCACTCTCCGAGTTTAAGATTTAGCAGGACTTTGTGGGGCCTAGGAACTGATCATGTTCCGGTAGGTCACCAGGCTACATACACACTGAGTGCTCTACACTGAGCAGTCTCTGTAGAAGCACCTAAAATAACCCCATAAATCCACCACAGAAGTCGGCGGTCCTGTGATCTGGTCTCATGGAACTTAGATGAGATGAGGTAAAGGGTGGTAGAAATGGATTTGAACTTAGAAAATAAGCTAGTTATGAAAACCACACCCAAACAAAACGTTTTCTGTATGTAGACATCTGGTTGAGAAAGACATAAGATCATACTGCTCTGGTCCCTCCCATATCTTTACTCCCTCTTGGGCTAATAAAGTCTTAATTGGTTCTTCGTCCAAATCAAGGTAAAGACCTTCAGACTGGTAATATGGATTTACAGATTGTCCTTTGAACATGGAATGATAACTGTGAAATATGACCCTAGGAGAAGATGAGACCCACCTTACCCTCAGTTTTCCCTTTATTACGCCTGCCAGTCAGCCTTGTGAGAGTTCTTCCTGTTGCACAGGAACTTTGAGGTCCTCCACAGTCATACATGAGTCTTTTGTTGTTGTTGTTTTTGTTTTATTTTGTTTTTCGAGACAGTGTGTAGCACTGGCTGTCCTGGAACTCACTCTGTAGACCAGGCTGGCCTCACTCAGAGATCCGCCGCTTGTTGGGTTTTGTTTGTCTTTTAATGTATTTTATGTATGAATGTTCTGTCTGCATGTATGTTTGCATGCCAGAAGAGATCATCAGTCCCCATTATAGATGGCTGTGAGCCACCATGTGGCTGGGAATTGAACTCAGGTCCTCTGGAAGAGCAGCCGGTGCTCTTAACCACTGAGCCATCTCCCCAGCCCTGTTTCCAGGTTTGTTTGGGTTTTTTTTGTTTGTTTGTTTGTTTTAACAATGACTGGGATGCAGTTCCTGCAGCTTCAGACACACAGCACAGTTACTGTAAAGCCACGCTTTGCACCTGGCACAGTTCAGCTGGCCACGTTAGTCCCAGGGTGACACACAGCAAGTATGTTGACACTGAAGAAGTGTGCAGATCCAGCTTCCATCTCAGATCCAGTCCGTTCTGGCTTGAGAACTCTGGAGAAGCACCTTGACTCCCCAGAGTATTTTTATTATATGGTGGAGCCAATAGCAAGTGGATTACTTCCAGGGGATTTTTTTGCTGCCCAGAATAAGATGAGATAACATGAGTGGGTACACGTCAGACTGTTGACCTTTCGGAGTCAAGGCCGCCTTCCTGCTCTCCTGTTATGGGTAAAGTGTATTCCCTACGATGCATGGTTAGTTTGCCTCGGTACACACAGGCTACTTGACTCACGGAGCATTTTCCCAACCACGTGGTCCCCTGTTCAGACGACTTGGAACTTGATGGAGACTGATAGCCGCCACACACTGACTTGGTGGCACCACCCTGCTCAGGCTTCTCGGCTTCGACACGGCCGTTTCCAGATGCACGTCTGTCAGCTGACAACAACCCTTCACTGTTAGTGTTTTCCCCTAGTTTCCAGATAGAGGAATGCAGATGTATAGTGCCTTCTTTCCTTTGCTTTACACACACACACACACACACACACACACACACACACACACACACACACACACTTAACATGCCTGTGTGGGAGCATGTGTGTTTATATATATTTGAGAGGGGGTCTGGTCACTCTACCTTTATCTCCTAAATACAGGATCTGTAAGAACGTGCTGCCATCACTCTCAGTTGGAAATTATATTTATATAAACAAGTGGTTAGGTGGGAAAAGAGATAACTAGGGGGATTAGACGAGATTGGCCCCCATAGATTCATGTTTGGATGTTTCTAGTTGGTAAAATTTTATCGGGTGGGGAAGAGTCAGGAGGTATGGCCTTGTTGGGCGGAGGTGTAACTAAGGTGGGTTCTGAGGTTTCAAAAGCTCTCACCAAGCCCAGTCTGCTCCCCTCTCTGCCTCCTGCCTGTGGATCAGATGTGAGCTCTCAGCAACTGCTCCAGGGCCATGCCTACCTCTCTGCTCCTTACTGTGGTGTCAAGGATGAACCCTTGGAAAAAAGCAAACCCCAATCAAATGCTTTCATGTATAAGTTGTCTTGGTCATAGTGTCCCTTCACAGCCATAGGAGAGTAACTAAGACCCAAACTAACTAAAGGGTATATTCCCCCCTCCCCCACCCCCACCCCCAATATTGGGGCTGAACCCAGAACTTTGTGTATGCCCCACTAACTCTTGTCAAATTGAGTTACACCCCTAGCCTCGGGGTATATTATATTAATATACAAACCATTCTGTGTTGAATACGATGTCATTTTAACAACTTCTGAGGAAAGGTTGCGAATCAAGGAGATACCAAGGCAAAAAATAAAATAAAAGTAAGATAGCACTACCCTTTTTGAATGTGGTTTCACTTATTGAGTTCTGAGAAGCTACTTTGTAAAGTCAGGTCTGTGGCGTTCCTTCTGGCCATACAAGGATGTGGGGCTTAATTTCACTCATTGTCTTGACTTGATCAAAGAGTGTCCATATATTCGGCTAAATATTGTCATTTTAAGGTGTGCCTGTGAAGTCGTCTTCAGAAAGACTCAGGGTTTGAATTAGGAGACTGAAGAAGGAGACAGTAGCTGGGCTGGAGAGATGGGTCAATTGGTAAAGCACTTACTGGGCAAGCATGAGGAAATGACTTCTATCTCTAGAACCACCATAAGAAAGCAGGAGCCTATCTTTAGTAATGGCAATGTCACTAGACATTACTGTGTGTCCTTGGTAATGTCACTAGAGGTGGATTGCTGGCCTCCAGACACAGGTACAAAAACATATACACGCACAAACATGTGAACACACACACACACACACACACACACACACACAGATACACACATATACACAAAAGATCACCCTCACCTACCCAGACGGGCATCATCTATTCCTTTTGACTAGGACAGGGAAAAGGAAAGGAGGATTTTCTCTTCTGTCTGTCTCTGAGCTTGACACTGAACGCCTGTGCTTCTGGTCCATTGGCCTTCACACTGTGCTACAATCTGAACCATCTCATGAGACTCCTGGGTGGGCCTCCAACCACAGATAGCTGACGGTGGAATCAATGATGTAAGCCATTCCTTGTAATTAATCTCACTTCACATGTATATGTTACTGGTTCTATTCTTCGAGAGAATGCTAACACAGCAAATCCCTATGTATACAGAATTTTTATTTTTATGAGTTCCTAGCTGGGCAAGTATCTGACACCAATTCCTGGGCACTGTCAGACTTCCTTTCTAAATGATTAACTCCTGGGTTTTACAGAGACCACGTGTTAAGGATATTAAAAGAAGCCATGAGCACATATGCACCCATGTGAGAAGGGGACACATCGCTGACTAATGAGTGTGCGTGTAAAGTCAGGGATCTGCAAAACAAGGACTCAGAACACTCAGATGTAAGACCAGGCATGCTGAGTGGTTTGTGCTTTGCACGTATGTCTGTCTGTGTGTATTTGTGCATGCTCAAGTGCATATGTGTGTGTTTATGTGTGTATTTGTGTGTGTGTGGGGGGAGTGCTTGTGCATTCCTGTGTTTGCACATGGAGGCCAGAGGATACCTTGGTGGTTGTTTCTCAAGAACACTGTCCACCTTATGTTAAGACACAGACTATTCCCGGCTTGTCAATTAGGCTAGGCTGACTGACCAGGGAGCTCCGGAAGTCTGTCTGCTGTCCTCCACAGCCAAGTAATCAAGAGTAAGCAGGCGCTAGATCTCATTATGGCATTTCATATACGCACATGTTCTTATGTGTTTTTCCCTCTCACCCCAGCCTCTCCCAGAATCCTCTGTTCCTCCTGCTCATCTGCATACCGCCACACCCATCTCCTTCATCCTTTTTAGGTTTCACAACACAAATCCTCCATGACCATCTCCCATTCTCCCTTTCTCCCTCCTTTTTGGCTTCCCTCTCCTCACAGTTGGTGAACTCTCTAGTTTTACAACTATACATTTAAACTTAGATTGCATGTGTGAGGAGGCATGTGAGATTTGTCTTTCTGAGTCTGGGTTCTTTAATGTGTTGATCTCTAACTCATCTATTGTGCTAAAAATGTCAAAATCCCATTGGCTATAAGTACACAATCTTTGCCCATTTATACGTTCAATAAGAATTGTCAGTATCCCAACTTCAGCAAAGTGACTGGATATAAATTTAACTCAAACCAATTAGTAGCCTTCCTCTACTCAAAGGATAAATGGGCTGAGAAAAAATATTAGGGAAATGACACTCTTCACAATAGTCACAAATAATATAAAATACCTTGGTGTGACTCTAACCAAGCAAGTGAAAGATCTATGACAAGAATGTCAAGCCTCTGAAGAAAGAAATCAAAGATCTCAGAAGATGGGAAGATCTCCCATGCTCATGGATTGGCAGGATTAATATAGTAAAAATGGCCATCTTGCCAAAAGCAATCTACAGATTCAATGCAATCCCCATCAAAATTCCAACTCAATTCTTCATACAGTTAGAAAGAGCAATTTGCAAATTCATTTGGAATAACAAAAAAACCCAGAATAGAGAAAACTATTCTCAACAATGAAAGAACTTCTGGGGGAAATCACCATCCCTGACCTGAAGCTGTACTACAGACCAATCGTGATAAAAACTGCATGGTATTGGTACAGTGACAGGCAGGAAGATCATTGGAATAGAATTGAAGACCCAGAAATGAACCCACACACCTATGGTCACTTGATCTTTGACAAAGGAAATAAAACCATCCAGTGGAAAAAAAAAGACAGCATTTTCAACAAATGGTACTGGTTCAACTAGAGGTCAGCATACAGAAGAATGCAAATCAATGCATTCTTATCTCCTTGTACAAAGTTCAAGTCCAAGTGAATCAAGGACCTCCACATAAAACCAGATACACTGAAACTTACAGAGAAAGTGGGGGAAAGTCTCAAACACATGGGTGCAGGGGAAAATATCCTAAACAGAACACCAATGGCTTATGTTCTAAGATCAAGAATCTACAAATGGAACCTCATAAAATTGCAAAGCTTCTGTAAGGCAAAGGATACTGTCAATAGGACAATACAGCAACCAACAGATTGGGAAAAGATCTTTACCAATTCTACATCTGATAGAGGGCTGATCTCCAATATATACAAAGAACTCAAGAAGTTAGACTCCAGAGAATTGAATAACCTTATTAAAATGGGGTACAGAGCTAAACAAAGAATTCTCAACTGAGGAATACTGAATGACTGAGAAGCACCTAAAGAAATGTTCAACATCCTTAGTCATCAGGGAAAGGCAAATCCAAACAACCCTGAGATTCCACCTCACCACAGTCAGAATGGCTAATATCAAAACTCAGAGGACAGCAGATGCTGGCAAGGATGTGGAGAAAGAGGAACACTGTTCCATTGTTGGTGGAATTGCAAGTTGGTACAATCACTATGGAAATCAGTCTGATGGTTCCTTAGAAAACTGGACATAATACTACTGAGGACCTAGTTATACTAGTCCTGGACATATACCCAAAAGATGCTCCAACATATAACAAGGACACATGATCCACTATGTTCACAGCAGCCTTATTCATAATAGCCAGAAGCTGGAAAGAACTCAGATGTCCTTCAAAGGAGGAATGGATACAGAAAACGTGGTACATTTAGACAACGGAGTACTACTCAGCTATTGAAAACAATGACTTCATGAAATTTGCAGGTAAATGGAAGGAACTAATAAATATCATCTTGAGTAAGGTAACCCAGTCACAAAAGAACACATACGATATGCACTCACTGATAAGTGGACATTAGCCCAGAAGCTCAGAATATTCAAGATACAATTCACAGACCACATGGAACTCAAGAAGAAGGAAGACCAAAGTGTGGATGTTTCAGTCCTTCTTAGAAGGGGAAACATACTCAGGGGAGGAAATACGAAGACAAAGTGTGGGACAAAGAGTGTCCCACCTGGGGATCCATCCCATATACAGACACCAAACCCAAACACTATTGCAGATGCCAAGAAGTGCTTGCTTACAGGAGCCTGATATAGCTGTCTCCTTAGAGGCTCTGCTAGGGCCTGACAAATACAGAGGCAGATGCTCACAGCCAACCATTGGACTGAGCACTGTGTTCCCAATGGAGGAGCCAGAGAAAAGACTGAAGGAGCTGAAGGGTTTGCAGCTCCATAGGAAGATAAAATATCAGCCAACCAGACTCCCCAGAGCTTCCAGGGACTAAACCACCAACCAAGGAGTACACATGGCTCCAGCTGCATATGTAGCAGAGAATAGCCTTTTCGGGTATCTATGGGAGGAGAGGCCCTTGGTCCTGAGAAGGCTCGATATGTCAGTGTAGGTGAATGACAGGATAGGGAAGTGAGAATAGGTGTGTGTGTGTGGGGGGGGGCAGCCTCATAGAAGCAGGGGGAGGAGGGATGGGATAGGGGTTTCTGGAGGGGCGACCTGGAAAGGGGATAGCATTTGAAATGTAAATAAATAAAATATCCAATTAATAAAAAGAATTTTCAGTTTCTGTGAATATATCTAAAAGCATTTTGTCAGTGTTATACTGATACACTATCAAAGTATAATCCACCAGAATAATATAGGCTTTTGATCAAACATTCTCAAAATATTCATCAACAATAAAGGTCATCATATTTACTCCGCTAGTTTTTATAAAACAAAAACTTATCAACATATACAGAAGGGGAAAATTGAGAAATTAATTCAAATCAAATGAAACAACAAACAAAAGTTGTTTAAATGAATCTTATAGAAATAATGTCTACATTTAAAATACATATCTCAAATAGATAACCTAGTGATATATCTCAAGGCCTTAGAAAAAAGAATAGCTAAAGTCAAAATTAATAGAAAGAAAAAAAAAATTAGAGAAGAAATAAATAAAAATAGAAATGAAAATGTACCAAAGCTCGATGAATCAAAGAACTGAGCAGATATTAGAATTGAAGAGAGTTGTAAAAATTGTCCAAGTTTCAGCCAAACTAATCAACACAATGAGAGAAGACAGAAATAAAAATAGAGATTAAAAGAGAGTGTTACTACAGACACCACTGAAATGCAGATGATAATTAGTTAATGTTTAAAAAAATGTTATGCCAGTATGTTAGAAAGTCAAGAAGAAATGCAGAAAATTCTAGACCAAGATGATCCATAAACAATGAAGCAACTGTATATGAACCCTAAGTAAGTTGATTAAAAATAATGAGATTCAAGTTTTAATAAAAATCTTCCATCAAGGGAAATCCACTGACTAGGTGATCTCACAGGTAAATTGTTCTAGACTTTCAAAGAATGACTAACAATAATATTCCCCAAACCATCCCATGAAGTAGGATGCTTCCAAACTCAGTCTACAAAGCCCGTATTACCTAATGTCTAGAAGCAATAAGGATGTAACAGTAAAGAAAAGAAACAGAAAGATAAAACAGTCTAGTATCCCTGGTAAACACCCACACAAAGATCATAATTAAAGCACTTGCAAATTGAACTTTAAAAAAGCATATTAAAAAGGATCACATATCATGAATATGAAAGTTGGTGTCACTGTAGTGATGAAAGGCTAGGGTAACATACGCAGACCAAAGGACTTAAGGTAGCTCAGGCAGAGTCAAGGGTGGAGACCATACAGCCATCTTAGTAGATGTAGAATAAGCTTTTTACAATAAAAGCCGACATTCCTTCTCCGTGAGAGCACTTGCTATAGAAGAGTGACCGTTTCACATAACACGGGATGTTCGGGAGTACAGGGACTGAGAAGGGAACCTGAAGTTAGAAGGAAAGGTAGGATGGGAAAAGGAAGCAGGGAGAACAGCATGACTGAATCCTGATATGTTCGTGTATAAAACTGTCCCAGAGATGCCCTAAGTGTGCGCAATTGATTTATTAATAATCACAGTTAATGTGCACAAATGATGGGTTATAGGTTGTCGTGGTTTGGACTTTATCGCAGTAAAGAGACACCGTGACCATGGCCACTCGTTTAAAGGAAAACACTGAATGGCGGCTGGCTTACAGTTTAGAGGTTTAGTCCATTGTCGTGATGGAAGATACAGGAGGCAGAGCTGTGTGCAGGCAGACATGGCGCTGGGGAGTAGCTGAGAGTTCTGCATCCCAATCAGTAGGAAGCAGGTACAGAGAGTGACACTGGCCTGGCTTGAGTTTCAGAAGTTTCAAAGTCCACCCCAATAGTGGCACACATCCTCCTTCAAGGCCACACTTCCTAGTAGTGCTACTCCCTATGAGCCTATGGGGGCCATTTTCATTCAAACCTCCACATATGTATAATTAGTATTAATATGTTAATTATGTAATATATATGTAATTGAATGTTGACACAGGCAATTAATATGCTTTAATAATTATACCAAAACAACCAATACTTCTTACTCCTTTTGGAGCTGCATAGAGTTTTTTCCAAATAGCTTTATAAAGTAGATGTGTGAGCCTAGCATGGTGACACACACCTTTAATGCCAGCACTCATGAGGCAGAATCAGGAGGATCCCCTGAGTTTGAAGTCAGCCTGGTTTACATAGGGCCAACTAGGGCTACACAGTGAGACACTGTCTAAAAATAAAATAAAAGATTAATCACCAGAGCACAAAATTACTCTACTCAAGTATACAAGTCAATGTTTTTAATGTATTCACAGTTGTGTAATGCCCACACAATCTAATCTTATAATATTTTCATCATCCAAAATGACACTTCATACCCAATTATCAGTCAGTCCTCATTCCAACCCCACTCCCTGTCCCTCCAGGCCACTGCTAACCCTCTGCTCCTGCTTTGTCCTCTCTGAACATCCCACCTACATGCTGTCATACAGCGCGAGGCAGGCCTTTGTGACTGGTTCCCTTCACTTAGCATTCTGTTTTCTGGATTCATCCACACTACAGCATGCGTATTACTTCATATGCTGACTCACATTCTGTTCTATAGGTGTGACGTTTTGTATATCCACCCAGTGATGGATATTTTGGTTATTTTAACTTCCAGATGATTGTAAATATCGCTTCCGTAAACATACGTACAGAGCATTCCTGTAGATATGACAGATATGACTTTTCTTTATACTGCATTTGTGTTTATGTCTGTGTGTAGAGAGAGAGAAAGGGAAGGATGAAGAGATGAGAGAAAGAGAGGGAAGAGGAAAAGAAGGAGGGAGAGAGAGAGAGAGAATGAGAGAGAGAGAGAGAGAGAGAGAGAGAGAGAGAGAGAGAGAGAGAGAGAGAGAGAGAGAGAGAGAGAGAGAGAATGAGAATACTTTGGTCACACACAACATTTTTTAGGAACTGTCAAATTGTTTCCCAAAGTAGCCCCTCCCCTCTTTTACATTCCTCTCAGCATACAAAGCCCAGTTTTTCCACACCCTTGTCTGCATCATGTATGGATATTTTCACGGCATTTTTTAAATGAGTGTGTGTTATAATGTTTTTATTTGCTTTGTCCCCAATGGTTAAGGATGTATTGTTTTATGTACTTACTGTTCCTTCACTGTGGAAAAGAATCAATTTAATTCCTTTGTACAGTTTTAACTAAGTTATTCACCTTTTCATTACTGAGAATAAAGTATGTTTCATGATCATGAATATACATCCTTAATTAATATTTTATTCAAATGTATTTTCTCTTAGTCCATGAGTTGCACTTTCCTTCCTTCTTTTCTCCCTCCCTCCCTCCTCTCTTCCTTTCTCTCTCTTTGTTCTGTTCAGACAAGGTCTCCTATAGCCCAACCCAGGCTAGCCTCAAACCTAATACATGCTGAGGATGACCTGCAGCTCATAATCCGCCTTCAAGGGTTGGGATGAGGGGTATGGACACCCAGCTGTTTTTTTTGTTTTTGTTTTTAATAATGTCTTTTGATGCATTGTCTTAATTTTGCAAGAAGACCCTTCTCTTTTGTTATCTGTAACTCATCGCATACGTTAAGAAATACAATTAAGTTTAGGTCCTAACTCCTAGATTTTCTTCTTGGAGTTTATATTTAAGCCTACAGGCCGCTTTGAGTAAAATTTTGTCTAATTTCGAAATGTGAGGCATGACTTCCATTTCATTTATTTACGTGCAAACTGTCAGTAGTTACAGAACCACTTGGAGAGAGTGAGTTTTCTCTACTGACATATTTAATATCTCAGAAGGTCATAGTTTTTAAATATAGGTGGTTGTTTCTGGACCATTCTGTCCCATCAGTCCCTATATGAGCCCCCATATATGAGTACTATATTGCCTTTATTACTGTGTCTTTGTACAGTGTTTAGGAATAGACTATGACTCTCCAGTTTTCTTCCTTATTTGTGAATACCATTTAGATATCTGGGGACCACAGAGTTTCTGAATAAATTTTAGGATTGTCTTGTGGATTTTGAAAGATGTTGGGTGATTGAGCTGAAGAGATCGCTCCGCAGTTAAAAGTCTAGGCTGCTCTTGTAGAGACCTAAGTTCATTCCTCAGCACCCAGGTCAGGCAGCTGTCTGCGTCTATGTACATGTGCCCACGTAGTCAATCTGTCTTCATTTCTTTCTCATACGTGGCTTCAAGGTCGGTTGAATGTTCAAGACTGGAGTCCTCTCATGTCTTTGCATGTATACAGCCTTGACATGATTGCACCTGACTACATGCCCAGTAATATATCAGAGCTTCCCAAGACCTCTGTAGACCTTACATGTGTCCAGCCGTTGTCCTGTTTGTCTGTGACATGAAACAATTATCATTGGTTGTTTCTGATGGGTACCCTGTGGATAGGGCTTCTCCTGAGGTTATAACTCATATCCCACAACAGCCTTTCAATGGTGTTTCTCGAGACTACAAAACTGGCTTAGTGACAATTCTGTGCGGAAGGATGGTGTTTCTCTCTATGGTTGAAATTAATGGTTTAGACCTTTAGAATTAACTAAAGTTCTGTAACAATCTTAGAAGTATTTTTTTCATTAAATCAAACAAACAAACTACTGACTGTTTGCAGCACCTGAATTTATTCTGGTGTTATCAGACTTTCCCCAGCTCCACAGTAGCCCTAGAAACTAGCAGACACATAACCACAGTAGCTGTTAAAAAAGGTCAGCCTTGCAGATTCTAGAGGGAAAGACACTCCCCCTGCATAGCGCTGTCTCTATGTGGAGTAAGCATTGAGAAGAGCTGGATTCCACAATGAAGTCAGAGTGGAGGGCAGATCTGCCTTCCCTGAGGATGGCCACAATCTTCTCACTTCACGCACTCTCCTAACCGAGACGTGCTACCCCCGATCCCACTGAAAATAACACCCCTGATTTTCCTGCAGTTTTCTATTTATCTGACTCACTGCTAGAAGTGTGAACATTAAAACCAGGTCACAGATGAATGGAACTGACTTATACTGTGCAGAATAAAGTATCATAAATAATCGATGTGCAGTCTGGGAAAAAGTCCAATACAATAGTCCCTTTTTTTTCCTTATTTTTATAGTTGTAATTTCTTAATTTTAATTTCAACTCTTACTAACTGAATCACGCACGCACGCATGTGAGCGCACACATAATATTTAAGCCTAAATTTCCTCCATTGTAGGAAAATAAAGAAAAATAAAATATTCCACGAAGACCAAATCCCAATGATAAATTAAATGACTGTATGAAAAGGAGAGTTAACATCTGTGAACCTCCAAGAGTTTCATCCAGGACACGGAGCAGATACACCCTCCCAAGTGCTCAGCCGGTGTGTAGATTCAACAAAGGACTCTCTGGGATTGTGAAAAATAAATGCATTTATATGAAAAGATTCTTTCAGTCACTGCAATAATCACTTTCATTAGAGTTACACTGTGTTTCCAAGAACCAGGCTGGGCTGGAGAGATGGCTCAATGGTGTTACCAGCTCACTGTTCTAACAGAGGACCAGAGTTTGATTCCCATGTCAGGCAGCTCACAACTGCCTGTCACTCCACTTCCAAAACAATCAGATGACCTGTGCTGGCCTCCATGGGCACTGCAGTCACACACACTAATACACATGCAGATACACATACATATAAAATTTTAAAATAAAAATAATCTTTTAAAACAAATCAGGTCAATGTAGAGAAAGATGGCGCTTTTTGTAATCCGGCACTCTGGGGTTGGAAAGCCAAAAGATCAGGAGTTCAAGGTCATCCTCGGCTACATAGTGAGTTAGTGGTCTCAGTCTATGACAGGTGAGACCCATTGCTTTTTGGTAGGGGTGCTGCACAGCAATGGTGGCATTAGTGTGACAGAGTAGAACTGCTCACTGTGTAGTAAAAAGGAAAGAGAAGGAGGGGGGGAGAGAGGGGAGAACATGGTTCCCGAACACCTGACCCCCAAAGCCCTCCGGTGTTAAAGTCTCTGTCTTCTCACAATAGTGCCTTACAGACCCTTCCAGAGACACTTCAGTCTCTCTCTCTCTCTCTCTCTCTCTCTCTCTCTCTCTCTCTCTCTCTCTCTCTCTCTCTCTGAGAGTCAGTGGATATTATAAATGACTGTTTCATCTGGCTACTATGTTGCCCAGTATGGAATTGTTTCCCTTGTCGAAGTCAAAGGTCTGTTACTAGATTTGTCCTATTGAGATACTAGAAGTAGAAACAAATGGAAACAGGACGGAAACAAGAGAGGATGCTTTGGGGACGGGGTAAGTGGGTAGACTGATTGTGAGTGCTGGTACACTGGGATGGGTGCTGCTACTTTGCAGCTATCTGAGGACCAGGCTCAACTCTACAACTTCCTCCAGTTTGTCCAAGACATTCTAAAGACAGATTTTACGTAATCAGCCACAGGGTTCTGATGTCTCAAAAGTGGTTCAAAAGACCAAAAGGCCAAAGTCCAATGAAGTCCAAATCTCTTGTACTTGACTAAACTGGGTTACAGAAATGCATTAAGACCCCTGCCATCAGTCACTGCTGACAGGGTGAAGGGTCTGGAGCTGGTCAAAGTCATCTTTTACCCCCAGAATTGCTCCAACTAAAACATAGATTTTCTGAATTTACACCAAAACCTTTTAAAGCTTCTGGCTTATTCTCTCGAATATATTATCTTCCATATGTAGACTGCATTTTTCCCCCTCAAAAAAAATTGTTAGGAAACATTTGCTGGCTGCCATGTAACATCCCAAACTACTCAGACATTTAAGAGACATGTGTGAAAATGCCTTCAGGCTTTCTCATCCTGGTTGCCATCACTGAAAGCCACAACAGTGATTCACCGCTTGTCACCAGCAAAGATACCCATCCCCAGAGAAAGCAAACAACACAACAAAGATGTGATGTGTGCTGCTTTGGTGAGAGTCAAATATCACCACAGCTTACCCACCATGCACCAGGAACTCAAGAAGAGTCACCCAGCTTTTTATGGGGAACACGAAATAAGACTAAGACTTCTTCTCATGCTTCGATCCAGACCGCCGGGTTCAGGGATCAGGACAGAGACCAACTGTGAGGCAGAGGAACTGAATTTAAAAGTTTGAGAAGGAGCAGGCTGAGGCATGAGATTCACTTATCCGAAACGTTTATAGAAAAACAATAGAAGACTAAAGAAAAACAACTTTCCTAAAAATCCTAACTTTTTCTAAACATTAAAATTCGCAAAACACCACGCGGCAGCGCAGACAAACACAGAATCCCACTCTGCTAGAGACCGACGCCTTGGAATCTTACATGAAAGACTGATATGTGAAATGAATAAAAACTGCAATTGTCAAATCGAAAGGAAAGATGTATCCTATTTGCAACATGAAAAGGGTCCACCGGATGCACCCAGTAGGGACGCTGGGAGTATATGCCTTCTGTCATCTGCTGCCCCACGAGCCTTCCCCTGAAAGTCTTCTGTTCTGGAGTAAGATGGGGCAGCAGAGACCCTCGGTGGAAAGGGCTTGGAACTGGCAGTGGCTATGGTGTGCCAAGGGCCCTGGCTTCTCTTCACAGGCTCAACAGCTATAGTTCAGCTTCCTGCAGGCAGTAGCTCTGAGCTCTGTGGCCAAGAATGTTCAGAAGACACACCCGCTCACACTCAGGAGACAGGCCTAATAAATCATCCATGGGACCCTCTGACTGGTTTCCCTGGCCCTGAGACAGAAGTCGCACTGGCTGAAATCAACAAATGGGACACCTCCCCCCCCCCCCCCCAGGAACCAGCAGGGCTATTACATATCCCTTACATGACTACATGATTAAGAAACAAAACAACAACAGCAACAAAGCCCTGTGGCTCATCTCTCAGCTTGCTTCCTGGTTCCCCTGGCATGGAGTTTTCTCCCAGTTTTGATGTGTCTGCTACAAGACACACGGAACTCCCCGTGTGTCTTCATGAGTGAAAAGCAGTCTTTCCTAAAGTTCCTTCTCCAAACCAGAGAAAGAGCACATGGCCAGGTTGCTTCTAGTTGTTGTTAAGCTATTTTATGCTCTCAATCTCGGTTCTTGCAAGCATGCCCATATGATTAATAGTAGTGCGTCTTCTGAAGACAAGTACTCAGTTGTTTCCAGATCGAGTCCCCCTCCCCCGGCGCTGAAACTTCCTTAGCTAGCAAGAAACCAAACACAGGCATCAAAAGCTCTTAAGGTTATACTTTTGCCTCACCTTCCTGCAGACGAGACTCTAGTTTTGTTCAGAGCTAGCAAACAACATGGCAGGCAGTCCACGGCAAACCTTCTGTCTACCCAGGACTGTAGAGGCAGGCCCCCAGGGAGTCTGATGATGACTAAGTCACTCGGATTTCATCCAAGAACAATACAGTCAGCAGACTTGCTTTTTTTCCCCCCTACTGAGGAAAAAGGAAGACAGAAAACCTTAGTAATCCAAACAAGAGAAGAAGTGCTAAGGATAGAGTGCTTTTATGAAATATATTTGATTGCAAAGCTAGACTGCGTTTATTCTCCTGTTTGTATTCATGGATGTCTTATCCATCAAGGTCGCTGAAGGTTGTGTTTTGCAGACTAAGGAAGAATGGATTATTATTGACATGTTAGTGTGGGATGCTGGCAGTCTCTGATACTGGCTTTCAGTCCTGGACTGTCACTTACTACTTGGGTAGCCTTGGATAGGATGCCTAACCTCTCTCAACTCTGTTTCTCTACCTGTATAGGGGCCAATATTACTTTTTCACAGACTGTTATGGATGCTAATGAATATACATAAATATATCAGAACTATTCTCGGACATCCTAAGCATTCAGTAAGTGTGAAGCTTTATAATTAGCCATGTGCAAACCTATTCTCCCTCCATGCAGGACCGAAGGAAATAACTGGACAGTGGGGGTGCTGCCTAAGTTGACAGTAACAAGGAGAAAGAAGGCTAGGTGTGAAGTCACATTACTACCAGGTGAGATGTCCTCTGAGGTCACTGTCACACATGACCTCACAGCTTTGCTATTTACAGAGGAAACTAGAGAATGTCATGGTGATCACCATCAGGAGCCCTCTGCAAATTTGTTTTCTGTTTCTCATGCCTTGAAGAATCAAAGTACAGCCCCTGGCACAATTCAGTCTCAGAGGGGGGAAAATCTGAAACAGATTAAATTTTGATTTGGCTTGAATGGGCCTTCTAAAATTTGTGCTGAAATTTAACTCAATTGTAAGGGTATCGAGATAGGAGATCTTTAAGAGCGTGCTGATGCTTTACTGAAATTGAAAGAATACCGCAGTTATTAAGGAGTAGGTTAGTTACCATGAGAGTTCAGACATATTTTTTTCTACTTCTTTCCAACACACTTGCTCTGTTACAAGGCTATGACTTAGCAAGAATGTCTATGCTTGAAGCCAGCACCATCCTTTCAGAACCAAAATCATTAGCCAAATAACCTATCTTACTTATAATTTACCCAGCCTCTGGTACTTTATCACAATGACAGAAAACAGTCTAAGAAGTGTTTGAAAAGGATCATCCGGGATCATCAGAAGGATCATCAAATCTTAAAAGCACTTGCTGCGCTTGTGGGAGACTGAAGTTTGGCTACCACACCGACATGATGTTGTTAAAAACAACTCCTGTCAGCTCCAGGGGCTCCAGGGCACACACTCCTACCCTTACCCAAACATATCCAGCCATACATATAAATAAAAATAATGTAAATCTTTGGATCTCTTGGGTTTCTGCTAAAAGAACTCTTTATCCTTACCAAATAACTTCTCTTTAAACCTTAATCGTAAAGAGACCTGGGGACAGCAGTAGGCAAAAAGTGGTGTCCAAGGTCACACAATTGAGTTTGGATTCATACACAGCACAGCACCGTGAGGCAAGTGTCTTTTTTTGTTTTTTTTTTTCCTATCTTCATTTAAAACCAGCAAACGTTACAAGAGTTCTAAGGAAGAGGGGAAAATTCCTACTTCTACTGTAAAGTTCTAGATTGCAAAGCCTCTGGCTTCTCCATAGTCATGATGATTTCAGAGAGGCGGAAGGAACATGAGCTGCAGCTGTGACAACCGGCTGAGTTCTGAAAAACACCTAACTGACAGTTATCGCATTAAGAAAGTGTTAGTGTGACATTCTGTCCCGAACCTTATGAAAAGGTGGAATGGGAGAGAAGGCGAATTTAAGGCCCAAACTCTGACACGTCTTTGAGATGTCACAGAAAATAAGCCATTATCATGCCAGCTTTCATGGTCTGGAGAATGCCTTCTATGCCTGGTGTCATTAGAATCTCAAATCAACACTGAGTTTAGGAGGAAAACTTAAGTGGATCAAGATCTACAACGTACCAGAGTATTAAAGAATATTAAATGTGGCTTCTCAACTTAGTTTAGAACTTTAAAAAATATAGATGTGAAATCAAGCTAATTTTAAAACTATTTTTATCATTCCATGCACATATAGGTACACATATACATATGTACATGAAAAGTCTTTGTTTTGGCAGCCGAAAATAGACATTTATCTCAATTTTCATCGAAAGAAAAAAAGTCAGCAGAGACCTGAAATATGGTACTCAATCCAAACTTCCTGGTTAGAATATCTTTCCTGATGGTATGTAAAATTTTCTGCCTACAGCATGTTTATTTTCCAATCTGTATTCTGAAATGTCAGGAAACCAGAATCTATTAGCATATCTCCTGTTATTTTAGAGAGACAATTTTAGCATGTCTCAGATCAGAAAAGGCACCAGGTGCTTGAAAGCAGAGGGTCATTCTGACTCATCCTGAACTGCTGTGTTTGGGGCTTGACCTACCGTGAACTCAGCTGGGATGAGTGCCCAGCCTTATCAGAGCCACACATCTCTTCACCGTCTATGCAGAGTAGAAGGAGGAATGGAACCTGTAAGCAACCACTTGATATTTCTGTAATGTTTCAAAAAGGAAAATGTGTGATGTGAATTCACAAAAAGCCACCCGGTTACTCTTACAACCAGCAGCACTCGAGTCAAGTTAGAAGGCAAAGAGGGAACACGGTTGGAGAAGGGGGGAAGAAAAGAATCCCTTCAGGTCCTTGAATCTGTTTCCTTATCCTCATTACAAGTCTCCAAAGAGATATAAGAAGGAACTGATCAAATTTGTGTGCACTGATTTTAATACCATATATCCGTATTCTATCTATCTATCTATCTATCTATCTATCTATCTATCTATCTATCTATCTATCTATCTATCTATCATCTATCTCTCTATCTCTCTATCTCTCTCTCTCTCTCTCTATCTATCTATCTATCTATCTATCTATCTATCTATCTATCTATCTATCTATCATCTATCTATCTCTATCTATCTATCTATCTATCTATCTATCTATCTATCTATCTATCTATCATCTATCTATCTATCTATCTATCTATCTATCTATCTATCTATCTATCTATCTTTTTGAGGGGTGGAAGTTGAGGCAGGCTGTCATGTATCCCAAGGTGGTCTTGAACTTGCTATGTAGCTGAGGATGACCTTGACCTTCTGATTGGCCTTCTCTTGCCTCTACTTCCCCTGTGCTGGGATGACAGATTCCATCCAGGTGCTTGGTCTCATGCTGTGCTGGGGTCTGAACTCAGTGCTTCCTGCACACCAGCAAGCACTCTGCCAACTCAGTCACATCTCCAGTCCTTCATATTTTTATAACATGCACACAATATTAGTAAAGGAGGGACCGGGGCAATTCTGAGTGCACCTAGTGCCGACAAGAAGGGAAGATGTTTTTTGCATCTAACACTAATATTGCGTGGAAGATGGTCTTACTTCTGCAATAGACTCTGCTTTTCTAAAGTAGCTGATTTAAGAGAAAAAAGGAAATTATATCCAATAAACAAACATTACAGATTATGCTTCAAACCAGAATACTGGAATTTTTTTTAACCCTGCAAACCTTCCCAATGCATTTATTTGATCAAGATGGGCTTCATTTATCAAGAATGTAGAAACCTTGATCATTATTGCAAACTATAAACCCAGGAACACAGTGTATTTGAAGTGATGAATCTAACGGCATCCAATGGTAGCAAATCATACCGACAGAGGGCGTGTTCTCTAGACAGCTGGAAACGAATTATGAAAGATGAATACCGCAGAGTGTGTTTGTGGGTGACAAAGTGATTTCCCTCGTACTTCTTACTTGGCCCTTGGGGGTTCTTTCAGAACCTGTCTGAAGTACTTAAGAGTCTTTCAATGGCATAATGTAACGTATCATCAGAATGGGAGCAGGTAAAGAAAAGGACATTCCATTTTACAGTAACCTTATTTTCAAAGTAGCCTAACATAAGGCTCTGAAGGAAATGAACAGCAAACCACCCCAGTAATTTGTCAAGCACAGACCAAGCATGGCATACATTACCTCCACATCACTCTCCCACTTCTGATTTCCTTCCCTGACATCAATTTCACGGCCTCCTCCCCCTCCCCCCCTCCCCTCCCTCCAATACCTATGATGCTTACTAGTTCAAGACACTTAGCTCTTAAGAAAATTGCTACGATTTACAGAATAGACACAAAGTAGATCCAATTTCTCCCATGCTTCAACAAATAGAAAACAGAATAGAAACTATATAATTTCTTTGTAAATGACAGGCACTCCTAAAACATTGCTTGTGAATACCCCCACCTCAAATAAATTCCCAGAAGACAATGTGGACTGGCAGAGAGTCTGTGACCTGCTGGTTGTTAGCCTAAGACTAGCATAATCTAAGACTTCATCATCTCTCCACACTGATACACATATCTCTTTTATGTTTTTCAGAGAGAGAGAGGCAAGGCTTATGTTAACTATGGTAATTCTATATTTGTTTGATTACTTTCCTGTCAATGTAATCCAGCCCTGGAAAACTTAGCAGGAGGTTAACTCTGCCTATAGGAGTTCACACTCCAGAGAAAACAACTCACAGAGTGCTGTTTCCAGATAAACAATAACTCAAACACTGAATCACTGAGTTACGAGAAGGATTTAATCTTGGTGGCTTTTCATATTTAAAGGTGTGATGTGCCCATCACATATACAAACAAAAAAAAATAAAATAAATATTGAAACCGGAAAATGAGTTCAAGATTTCTTAAGTTTCTTGAGAAGAGAAAACAGCAGCTCATTTTAGCATGTATCTGAGTATATCAAAGCTGAGTTTAGACTCCTTGCTTGTAAAGATCTGAGATAATATATCCCTAAACTTGGGGTAACCTCTCATGCATTAAGAAAATGCAATCTAAATGGTACCTTGTTCTGTAGTGCAAGGGTCTTAGGTACACACAGTTCATGGCACCAAGTCTGACATTCTTAAAGGGAAGAAATGAGCTGTTTCCCCTGGGGAAGTGCACTCCTGAGCCGTGAGCAGTCATCCACCTCACAATAATCAGCAATGCCGATCTATGAGAAGCATCCTTTCCACCCCCCCGAGGAACACTGGTGAAAGATTAGCTTCTGGAAATTCCCATGGATGGTGTTGCTTCCAGTGCACCGCTTCTTGTCTCAACCTGAATCTGTAAGCTCTGAGGTTTGGGTGAGAGGTGGTGGTGTAGCTTTGATGTAAAGGGCTGCCCATGGGCTCATATGTTTGAGACTGGAGACCTATCTGGAAGAAGTAATTCTCTTAGGGTGGGGTGGGAGATTCAGGACTTCAGTTGTATAGTCTGGCTCTGTTTCCTGTCCTCACTCTGATTTCTGGTAGAAGCCACACGCTTTTGAAGTCACTAAGCCACTCATGTCTGTATTCTCTGACATGACTGGATTCCTCCAGTCCGTGAGTCAGTGTCTGGTTTAATAATGAGAGCGGTGATTGATACAATCTGTATCTCGTAGCTTCCAAGATAGGAAGGAGGGATGGAATTAATACGAAAATGTCTTCTCCTTTCCTTCACCTCTCCATCCATCACCAACCCCTTTACATCTAGGAAAGAAGGCTACCATGATCCATGTGGATTCTTGGCCTCACCATGATTGTTGCCCAGGTCTACATTGAGAGAGACCAACAGTTAACTTTATAACAATAGTTGGGAGGATATCAAATAACCACTCTCTGCTTGGAAGAGTCATAGGTCATCTCTTTTCTTTGTCCAGAGTAATAAGACATCTCAATGGTCACTTGGCAGGAACAACCAATTCATAGTTCCACCCGATACAGCACCATTTTCTGTCCTACATAGTATTAGGACTTTCTAAACACTCTAAGAACTTATTAGTGTATCAGTTTGGCAGAGAAGACTGGTTTATAGCACAAATAGTGATAATGAAGACTCATTCCCTGAAGCTACAAGTTAGTTGCTCTTGTCTGTTTTGAAGACTTGTAGAAATGATTAATTCAGTATTTGGGAAACACTGTGATTTGTTCTTATTCTCAGGAGTCATGAGGGAGTGGGGTAATAAATGAAAGGTTCATTTATAGAGTTTCAAGCAGACGTTTAGCTCCTGTGGGCAGGAACTTAAGACAGGCACTGTGCTGGGCAATGGGTCCCCACCTTGGCTCACGACTGAATCACTAGGACACTATCAATAAATACTGAGCCCAGATCTAGGGGATGCTGCAAGATGCTGGGTTCGGCTTCTAGCTGATTCCTCTGTAAGTGGACAGTCAGAGTGCGGAAGCTCCTTGGAAAGGTGGGAATTCAGTTCAGGTTTGTGACCTAAATTTTGTGTCTTCCGGACAGAAACAAAGGCCTTTCCATCAGAGATTACTGGCACTGGAGAAATCTTTCTTTTTCTTTATTGTTTTCTCCCATCCCTCCTTTCCTTCTTCCTTTCCTTCCTTCCTTCCCTCCTTCCCATCTTCCCAATCTCTGCCTTTTCAAAACTGGTTTTCAGCATCTTCCCTTTCTGACACCTGTTAGCTTCGCACACAGACACACTGTTTGCCAGAGCAAGATACCCTTGTTATTATTTCACTAGAAGGGTATTTGACTGTCTGCTTGGTTCCTTTTATTGTGCTTCCATTGTTCTTGAACGCAAGATGAAAATCACTGGATAGATATCACAGTTACCAACCAATCTGTTAAAGGAAGAGATGACACGGCTAGAAGGAAAACCATGTAAAACCATGGAGGTATGGAGGAGAACATGAACACAGGCCCACCTGGGCAACCATGTGGCCACTGAGGAGGTGTGGGGGAGAGAGAGGGGAGAGTTTTGGCCAATACCATTCTAGACAACACCTTACACATAACCCCCATGTGTTGAGTCATTAGGATGGCCTCGCTCTGATCACACACTTCATGGGTGTTTTCTTAAACTCGATGACAGACATACGGAATGAGTGGTGTTATTTTGATTTGTCTTTAATGAGAGAAATGAGACCCCAGAGGTAGCAGGGTTGAATGTTACTAAGATCTGACCCCAGAGAACAAACATCTCTGCTCCTTGATGCCGCCTCCCTTTAAGCCAATGAGATTTCTAGACAGATACCAAATCCAACTGCTGGCTGTCTGATAGCTTGTAATAGCAGCAGGAGCTTCTCGCTCTTCCTCCTCACGAATACCTCCTTTGTTGTGACTTTGTGTCATATCCACTCCCATCCCCAGTCCCACCCCTCACAGCAGCTTTGGCTGTGGTTCCAACATAATTGCAATGTCCCCTCAAAGCTTGAGAATGGAGAGACAAAGGTTTTTAATATAGGTGGGAAAGCTTCTCTGTGGGGGGCTGGGGAGAGCTTGTCCTTAATTCAGAGTAGCAGGCCATTTGCTTCTAGAGACCCACACCTCCCACCAAAGTAAGAAAAACATTTTGTCACAAAAGTCTCCCCAGCAGTGTTGAAGCAACTGCACTGTCTTTGAGCAGTGACTGAAGGTCACAGGGGAAAGTTTTGTCCCAGGTAAAAATAGTGACATTAAGCTCTTTCCACATTATCAGGATATGGCCTTTGTTATGAGGGTTAAGAAATTACCAATGGGTTCCTTCCAGTCTGAGCCAGTTCCGAGTCAACCTTGGGCACCAGCTCTGCATTCAGTCCCACAACACCCAGAGGAAGCTCTACTCCCAAGTGCTGTAACACACCCAGCATCATAGGTGAGGAGGTCACAACATCTGCCCCAACTGGGACCAGCGGGATCCAGGGACAAAGGAAACCCCACCTGGCCAGTGGCACAGATTCCTTCCCGTCTGAGCCAGTACCCTGAGCAGACCTTGGGAACTAGCCCTGCACCCAGTTTCACAACACCCAAAAGAAGCTCCACTCTCAGGTGCTCTAAAACTTCCAGGATCACAGGATCTCAGGAGCTTGATGAAACCAGGATTTCAGGATCCCAGAGGCAGCTTGACTTCCAGGAGCTCTAACACACCCAGGATCTCAGAATCCCAGGATCACAGAGACAGCTGGACTCTGAGGAGTTCTGACAGAACCAGGATCACAGGAGGGACAGGCTCCAGGCAGAGACAGCAAGGGCAGGTAGCACCAGAGATAACCAGATGGCGAGAGGAAGCATAAGAGCATAAGCAACAGAAACCAAGGTTACTTGGCATCATCAGAACCCAGTTAATCCCACCATAGCAAGTCTTGGATACACCATCACAACGGAAAAGCAAGATTCGGATCTAAAAATCACTTGTCATGATGATGATAGAGGACTTTGAGAAGGACATAAATAAGTCTCTGAAAAAAATACAGGAGAACATAGATAAACAGGCAGAAGTCTTTGAAGAGGAAACACAAAAATCCCTTAAAAAATTACAGGAAAACACAATCAAACAGGCAAAGAAAATGAACAAAACCATCCAGGATCTAAAAATGAAATAGAAACAATAAAGAAATCACAAAGGGAGATAACTCCAGAGATAGAAAACCTAGAAAAGAGATCTGGAGTCATAGATGCAAGCATCACCAACAGAATACAAGCGATAGAAGAGAGAGTCTGAGGTGCAGAAGATACCATAGAAAACATTGACGCACCAGTCAAAGAAAATGCAAAAAGCAAAAAGCTCCTAATGCAAAGCATCCAGGAAATCCAGGACACAATGAGAAGACCAAACCTAAGGATTATAGGCATAGAAGAGAGCAAAGATCCCCAACTTAAAGGGCAGTAAATATCTTCAACAAAATTATAGAAGAAAACTTTCCTAACCTAAAAAAAAGAGATGTCCATAAACATGCAAGAAGCCTACAGAACTCCTAATAGACTGGACCAGAAAAGAATTCCTCCCGTAACATAATAATCCAAACACCAAATGCATAAAACAAAGAAAGAATATTAAAAACAGTAAGGGAAAAAGGTCAAGTAACATATAAAGGCAGACTTATTGGAATTACATGACTTCTCACCAGAGACTATAAAAGCCAGAAGATCCTGAGCAAATGTCATATAGACCCTAAGAGAACACAAATGCCAACCCAGGGTACTATACCCAGCAAAACGCTCAATTACCATAGACAGTGAAAACAAGATATTCCATGACAAAAACAAATTTATACAATATCTTTCCACAAATTCAGCCCTACAAAGGAGAATAGATGGAAAATTCCAATACAAGGAGGGAAACTACACCCTAGAAAATTCAAGAAAATAATCTTTCAACAAATCCAAAAGAAGATAGCCACAAAAACATAAAAATAACATCAAAAATAGCAGAAAGCAACAATCACTATTCCTTAATATCTCTTAATATCAATGGACTCAATTCCCCAATAAAAAGACATAGACTAACAGACTGGATATGTAAACAGGACCCAACATTTTGCTGCTTACAGGAAATGTACCTCAGTGACAAAGACAAACACTACCTCAGAGTAAAGGGCTGGGAAACAATTTTCCAAGCAAATGGTCCCAAGAAACAAGCTGGAGTAGCCATTCTAATATTAATTAAAATTGATTAAGGCTGGTCTTCAATAACATCAAAAACAACAGAAAGCCCACATACGCATGGAAGCTGAACAATGCTCTACTCAATGATAACTTGGTAGAGGAAGAAATAAAGAAAGAAATTAAAGACTTTTTAGAATTTAATGAAAATAAAGGCACATCATACCAAAACTTATGGGACACAATAAAAGCAGTGCTAAGAGGAAATTTGATAGCTCTAAGTGCCTCCAAAAAGAAACTGGAGAGAACATACACTAGCACCTTGATAGCACACCTGAAAGCTCTAAAACAAAAAGAAGCAAATACATCCAAGAGCAGTAGATACCAGGAAATAATCAACCTTGTGGCTGAAAGCAACCAAGTAGAAACAAAAAGAACTATACAAAGAATCAACAAAACCAGGAGCTGGTTCTTTGAGAAAATCAAAAAGATAGATAAACCTTTAGCCAGACTAACCAGAGAGACAGTATCCAAAATAACAAAATCAGAATTGAAAAGGGAGGCATAAGAGAGGGAAGCCTGGGAAATTAAAAAAATCATCAGATCCTTCTACAAAAGCCTATACTCAACAAAAATGGAAAATCTGGATGAATTTCTAGACAATTTTCTAGACAGATACCAGGTGCTAAAGTTAAATCAGGATCAGATAAACCATCTAAACAGTCCCATAATCCCTAAAGAAATAGAAGCAGTCATTAATAGTCTCCCAACCAAAAAAAAAACAACAACAAAAAAAAAACAAAAAACAAAACAAAAATCCCAGGACCAGATGGGTTTAGAGCAGAATTCTATCAGACCTTCAAAGAAGACCTAACACCAATACTCTTCAAACTATTCCACAAAATAGAAGCAGAAGGAACACTACCCAATTTGTTCTATGAAGCCACATTTATGCTTATATCTAAACCACACAAACAGCAGACAAAGAGAACTTCAGACCAATTTGCCTTATGAACATTGATGCAAAAATACTCAATAAAACTCTCAAAAACTGAATCCAAGAATACATCAAAACGATCATTCACCCAGGGTTCATGCCAGGGATGCAGGGATGGTTCATTACACAGAAATCCATCAACATAATTCACTACATAAACAAACTTAAAGAACAAAACCACAAGATCATTTCATTAGATGCTGAAAAAGCTTCATCCTAGGGATGCAGGGAGGGTTCAATATACAGAAATCCATCAATGTAATCCACTACATAAACAAATTCAAAGAAAAAAAAACACATGGTCATTTCATTAGATGCTGAAAAAGCATTTGACAAAATTCAGCATCCTTTCATGTTAAATGTCTTGGAAAGAACAGGAATTCAAGGCCCATACCTAAACATAGTAAAAGCAATATACAGCCAACGAGTAGCCAACATCAAACTAAATGGAGAGAAACTTGAAGCAATCCCACTAAAATCAGGGACTAGACAAGGCTGCCCTCTCTCTCCATATCTTTTCAATACAGTACTTGAAGTTCTAGCTAGAGCAATTAGACAACAAAAGGAAGTCAAAGGGATTCAAATTGGAAAGGAAGAAATAAAGTCATATTTGCAGATGATATGATAGTATACTTAAGTGACCACAAAAATTCCACCAGAGAACTTCTACAGCTGATAAACAATTTCAGCAAAGTGGCTATGTCCCTGTGTAGGGGAATGTGAGGGCAGGAAGGTGGGAGCAGGATATGGGTGGGGGAACATCCTTATAGAAGCAGGGGGAGGGGGGATGATATAGGGAGTTTCTGGGGGGAGGAACTGGGAAAGGGGATAGCATTTGAAATGTAAATAAAGAAAATGTCCAATAAAAAAGAAAAAAACTTAAAAAAAGAGAAGAAATTTTCTAGCACAAAGACAACATCAGGAAGTTAAATAGTTTTTGTTTTCCTTATTCGGAATTTGGTAATTTTGGTATCTGAATATTTGGGGGTCATGTGCTCAAGTTAAAGATTAACCTTATGGGTAATAGTCACATGACTGCATATTTAATTCTAATGTTTTGAATTACATTTCCTTCTCCAAGGAGATTAGAAGGAAAAACGAGAAGAAACCGGTTGATGCTGACCTAATGCATTAGGGAATCTGGCTTAGAGTAGGAAAGATGAACAAGGAAATACAAAGACAAAAGTCGTGGGCCAAGTTCGTCATAGATTGTATTACAGACGTCCCTATGAAACCCAGTACATGTACAGTAAAGGTGTATGCACACCTTGAAGCCAGCACTCAGAAGGCAGAGGCAGGCAGATCTCTGTGAGTTCAAGGTTAGCCTGGTCTACAGAAGGAGTTCCAGGTCAGCAGGGGCTGCACAGCGTGGTACCCCATCAAAAACAAAGCAAAACAAAATGTGTGTGTCTGTATATGTGTGTGTATGTGTGCTTATACGAATTGCATGTTTGTGTATGTGTCTGTGTGTGTCTGCATGTGTGCCTGTATCTGTGTGTGTGCCTGTATGTGTGTCTGTATGTGTGTGTGTGTTTATGTGTTTATGTCTGTATGTGTGTCTGTGTGTGTGCACGTGTCTCTGTCTGTGTGTGAATGAATAGAAGGAAGAATAAAAGCAGAAGAAGGAAAGAGCAAAGAGAAAACTGCTTAATTCAGAAGAGACATCACGAAGCAGCTACTTCACAGCCATATGGGGCAAATGACAAATAACAGGCCCCGCTCCTAATAAAAATATGCGGCCAAAGTACAAGGCCAGGCGGAAAATAACAAAGCATTTAATTACACAGTGACAGTTGCAGCGCTGGGGATTTCCCAGAGATTAATGGAGCAGCTGGGACATGTGGATGGCCCTGGGGACAGTCAAAAGATTCCCAGCCAATACATAATACCCAGGAAAGGCTTCTTGTTGACTTCACCGCGGAGCAGAAAATGGACGCGGGCTCGGACACTGGCTCTGGCGTCCTCTTTTTCTTCCTGTTAGGAAAGCATTAGCATGGAGAAAGAGATTGGTTTCAATTAAGATCCCCACGGAGATAGTTAGACTGTCTGGGTCGGCTCTCACTAATCCTGGAGGACTTTTCCACTCTCCGAGGCCAACTTGGGAGCTGGACGGACATCACATTTTGAATAGAGGAGAGGTAAAAATAGACCTAAAAACTGACCTTTGAGCGGTGGTGGAGCCAGCTCTCGAGACAATAGGATCGAGGTACAGTACTGAACAGTGGGTAAAGGACACTCTTCTTGGGGGAGAGCAAAGCTTACCATGTGCCCTTAAGTAAACGTAGTCCCTAACTAAAGTGGGTGCTGGCTACATCCACACAACTACAGCCAGAGCAGACCAAACGGCATTGTGCAGGAAGCCAGCAGGTTTGCCAGGTCTAAAAGCTACCGCTAGCTGCCTGCGCTTTAACCTTGACTTCCTAGTCTGGCGCATATGCAAATGAGGCTAATGAATATTCACTGCTCTTTCTTGACTATTTGACTCTTTTCTACGGGAAAACTTGTGTACACTGATGCTTTTTATTGGGTTGTATGAAGTGAACGCCACAGAGGTGAATCTTAAGTACAGTTTTATAAGAGTCTGCATTGTCACAAAATACATAAACAGCAGCTTAATGAGGGTCTGCAGAAAGAGAACGCGGAGACCATCATGCTGGGTTATCTAGTGCCAGGGGCAGCACTGGACTGGGTCCCTACACAGGAAGCATTTGAAGGAAGAGCAGTAATATTCAAGTAGCTGGATCTCGTCTTTCACTAAGGTCACAAGTTTAGTTAGTGATCAAATACAGAATATAACTTTCCCCTACACCTACCATATTTCTGCCAATATTTTATGGCTTCTTGACACAGAGATATGTATGTTCTATTAGATTAGACTTTGGGAAAATGAGAAAGTGCACTTGATCAGAGATCCAAGCTTTGGTTACCACCGCTACTTGAAGATGGTCATAGGGTCTCTACAGCTCTATCCATGGAATTTCACAAAAGCATACCGCTTCCTAATGTCGACTTTCCTTTAATCGAGCAGGCATGCAGATATGCCCAGAGACAGGCAGTATGAAGTATAGCCCTGAAAAGGGGTGACTTTTGGGAACTGGTCCTACTCTGAGCATTCCATTCATCTTTGAGGGACAGCTTGAGGCACAATAGAGATACAGTTTACACCATCCATGTGAATATAAAAGGGAAAGCATCGTTGGCACTGAATGGGTTAACACATCACAGGCTTGTATCAAAGGCAGAGGAAAGCTGTTTTTCAGTACAGCAATGAACCACATATTTCTGCCTCCTTTAACGGGCATTTCCAGCTAAAGTTATAGAGCATCCTTCTTGAGCAAAAGGAGAGATCTACCGACCTATCTATCACTTTCTTTACTCTACTGGTGGGAGTGAAGAGAATATTCAGGCTGCCATGTCCTCACACAGAAAGAAGAGAGAGACTATCATTCGAAAAGAATGGATACTCTCATGTGGTCGCTCCTGCTCATAATTCCATCAGAACCTTCTGTGGTGATGGAGTCGTTCTGAGTTTATTGCATATACTGGCAGGAGCCTCCTAGAAGGTGTCTGTTTTTACCTGTGTCTTCAAGCTCACCCCAGCAAACACATCGTTGATTTAGAAGTTACAGGAGTACTATCAGATGCAAGTCAGTTCACTCACCCTCCCACTTAACATATTCCATGGCCTTACATCCTGTTCTAGGAAGAACTGCCCTGCAGTCTATAGATCTGCATTGTCCAAAGAGTCTCTCTCCCACCTCCCCCCTTTCCTCTGCTCCACTCTGGGGCCCGCAGATGACCATCCCCTTTGCAGATACAGGACCTCTACACTTGGAGTTCCCTTTGCATGTGGAAACTGTTAGCCATCTATTCCCTCGCTCTCTTCAGACATTGCAATTAAGGACATTGTTGCCACTGAAATATGTTCTGACTACTCCGTCCAAACTTGTAAATGTCCACACTCTATTTCCAGTCCCATCCCTTTATTTTGCTTATTACAGGCATCACTTCTGAAACACTATGTGCTGTAGCTATTAACTTTCTGCAATATATATCTCCACTTTACAAGATAAATTCCGCTGAGCCCAACCAGCCTGCTCAGGGCTGTATCCCCAGAGCCCCATACCGAGACTGGCTTAGAGCGAGTGGCAATTAAGCATTAGTTGGATAAATTATTTCATGGCTGAAGGATTAGAAAAGGGTCCTCTGGGGGATAGATTCACATGGCCTCCGCTGAAAGTAAGAGCCAAAAATAGTTGTGTTTTGTTTTGCTTTTAAAGCCAAAGGAGTTTCTTGGTACATCTGTCCTCATCAATTCGTGGAAGTGTCCAAAAGTGAAAACCTTATGGTTATCACCAACGTCAGCCAAAAGCTTGATCTTGATACCAGGGGGTTTCACGAGAGACACATGTATGAATTCTTAGGCTTTGTATATTCCCAAACATGCTGTCTTCCAATTTTCTTATCCATTTCCTAGTGTGAGTTCAAGGTAGATCATTCTTCTCAGTAGCACAAGAATGGTGGAGAATCAGAGGTTTTGCTAGAAATTAAAGAGGGGTTCATGAAGCACAAAATTAAGGGTGATGATGGCTTACACAAAACCTAAGGCACCATAACTCCACGGGGACTGTTGGCAAAGCACGGAGGGGAATTCGGAAGGCCGGTGTGGGATGATGATGATCTGACAAAGTTCAGGCAGCAAGAAAACACTGAGGTATTCTAAAACCTAGGAGCAAACACTGTGTTTTCTCACTATCATTCTGGGGATACCCCAAGGTAGTAAAGATGCCTCTTAATCTGTAAGTCAGCTGGATCTGATAAACAGAGTCACTGTGAGATTTCCATATTTGGAATAGTCAGACTAGGTAAAGGGTAGTGGAAGCCGAAGGGAAGAGCTGTCAGGTTAAGACTCAGATGGTTCAGAGAGAGATATGAGGCACACAGGAGGGAGAAAGAGTGCTCAAGAATGTCCCTTTCTGTGGCTGCATAACGAACGGTCACCAACTCTTCGGCTTAGAACAACATACTTTGCTACCTCAGTGTTTCTGGTTTTCTTTCGTGTAGCCTGGGCTAATGGCGACTGCACTAGGCAGCCAAAGCTGTTGATGAGCTCCTGGTCCTCCTGCTTCCTCCTACTGGGTGCTGGGATTCCAGGTACTTTGCACCACCAGATCCAGCATCTCGCAGTCTCTGTGGGTCAGGGGTCCGTGGCTCTGAGCAACCTAAGCATCTGTAAGACAGTGTCATCTCAGTGGGGACTTGGCTTGGGCAAGATTCACTCCCAAAAGTCTTCGAATGGTTGGCAGAACTCAGTGCCTCAACGTGATTTTGTAGGCTTAAGGTTTCACAGTGGTGGTCACCCGTGGCCCCTTGCAGAGCTAAGACTTTACCCATGATCCCTTGCCATACAGTTCCCCTTTAAATACAGCAGAAACTTCAAAGATGGCAGGAAAGGTCTTTCCCACACAGTCAGCTAAGGCAGTGCTTTATATAGTGTAATTTAATTATACAAGTGCCACTCAACCGGCCTGTCATTTTCTACTGGTTAGAAGCAAATTACAGATTCTGCTTGAACTCAGAGACGGAGGATGTCACCAACGAGGGGCTAAGTTAGGGTATGTCTGACACACCTACATACACTCATAAGGATCTCCAGAAAGCCATGAACCAGTCGCAGGCCACTGGCACCTGCAAGGCTTGAGTATACATATAGATTAAATGACGTACACATTCTAGATGTGGAGACGAGTGTTCTAAACATTAAATCTCCCCCTTCCGTGTCACTCCGCATATCAGACACTGGTTCCATTGGCTGACTGTTTTCCCAAAGCTCCTCCAATCTGACCCCCTTAGTTTCAAACCCTTATGAGGGCGCCAAGACTATGGCACTTGACTAAGACTGTTGCAACTGCTTTCTCCTTGGTTCCCTCTTCTTCTGCCCCATATGATCTACTTCTCTCCTAGAAAAGCCAGAGGTTTTTGGTTTTGGTGCAAACATAATTTTTTTTTATTAAACTTCCTGATTCATGCCGTGTGTGTGTGTGTGTGTGTGTGTGTGTGTGTGTGTGTGTGTGTGTGTTGTGCTTATAAGTATATGCACACGCACACTTACGTGTCTGAATGTGCAGGTCAGAGGTCACCATCGGGTGTCTTCTCAAGTGCTTCTCTAACTTGCTGTTTTAGGACAGGGTCCCCCACTGAACCTGGAGCTCACACTCAGCTCTGTTAGGTATCAGCTTGTGTAGCAAGCACTCTACAGCGGAACCATCTCTCCAGGCTCCGGATTCAGGCTCTTTAGTTAAACCACTGACTCCTTGGTGTAATCTAGATGCTGCTTATCTTTCCAACTTTATCTGTCCTCCCACTGAGCTCCTTTTTCTGAACACCTTTGCTCCACTTTCCCAGATAGCTCTCTCTCTCTCTGTCTCTCTCTCTCTCTCTCTGTCTCTCTCTCTCTCTGTCTCTCTCTCTCACACACACACACACACACATTGGTGTTACACTGTTTCAGATGCATTCTGCCCCCCCCCCCACTTCCCCTCTTTCTCCAGTCACCCCCCTCTTGGCTAATGCATAGTCATTTGCAGCTGGGTGGTCTCTATCTGGTCCTCTGAGCCTTCCTTAGCTTCTTCTGTTTTCATAAGCCCATGCACCTCCCTCATCCTGGTACAAATAGCCTTGCGAGGATCTGCCTAACTTGTGAGCTGTTCAACCCCAGAGGCTGACAGAGCAATGGATCCACCAACTGTTGAGAGGCTGTTGGATGGACAAACAGATGCCAAGTGTCACTGGATCCAGTGACCTTGACACTGACCTGGGTGATGTGCAGTCATTTATTTCCTAATGTTGAAAAGTGTAGAGAGATAATAAAATATCAACCTACAGTGACTCACTTGGGACTATTCTAGACTTAAAGAAGATTTGTAGGAAGAAGGTCAGAGTTCCATCTACGTTTCACCAGGATTCACCAACTCCAACATCTCATATAACCACAGAATTTCATCAAAACTAAGACGTTGACATGGGTAGGCCAATACCGACTGGATAACAGATTTCTTTCCTCACACACTTCCTTTTTGACATCACAAGATATTCCCCCATACTCTCATTGCTGAGTAGCAAGCCTACAAGCAACCAATTCTGTGGAATCCTATTTCTTAAAAATATATATTTTTTAATTTTTTTGAGATTATAATTACTTCATTTCCCCCTTTCCCCGCTCCAAACCCTCCCATACACCTCTCTGTGTTCTTTCAAATGCAGAGACTCTCTTTTTTGTTGATCGTTGTTGCACACGTACATGTATATGCATATAGATTCTTAAATGCAACCTTATCAGTCTGTGTAATGTTACCTGTATGTGTGTTTTCAGGGCTGACAATTTGGTTGGTATTGAATAGCCAGTTGGTGTGCTCTTCCCTAAGGGAAGACCTTAGGAGATTGTCTCTGAAGACAGGGATAATTTTAACCACATCCTCATTCCTAGGCTCCTCACAAAGAAAAACAAAGCAGAAAACAGGTTCTACGAACATATAAGGGTCCATGCCCTACCTAGTAGCAGCCACATAATACAGCCTGCTGTGTGATGAGTTTCGCACTGGGAGAGGTAGTCCTGGCCATTTGGCATTTTGACTCTGTCTGGTTTGCATGAAAACACTATTCTGTCAATGATAAGAAAGAAAAAAAAAAGTAATTGTAAATGGGAGAAAAATCCCAAACTTCAGCTACTGTTTCATTGGCTGTCTTCTTCCGTCCCTACATTTGGATACTAGCAAATGCTTCTGGTTACTATCGCCATGAGCCAAGCATACCAGTGGAAGGGGCGTGTGTGTGTGTGTGTGTGTGTGTGTGTGTGTGTGTGTGTGTGTGTGTGTGTGTTGGGGGTGGAGAGGGCGGGAGGGGTGCGCTTCTTCTCAGTCTCTGTTTTCCCACAGCTCCTGGCAAAAGGATTTGAATCTGAGACTTGGCTGCAAGAGGAGGAAACCGAGTAAAAAGTAAGGGTATCCTTAGAGTAATCAAAACAGTGAGTCACGGGCTTTAGACGATCTCCCGGTGTGGAGAACCTGCAGGGGATTATGGTAAATCTCCTGCAGGGGGGCGGGGAGGAGAAGGGGGACTTCTGCGGGACATCAAGGCTTGCCCGACCCACTCTCACAGGCTGCTGTTGAACTCTAACAAACACAGACTTCCTTTGGCAGCACATTCCAGGCCTCTGCTGCTGGGGGGTGGGGTGGAGGAGGGAAGGGAGGCAGAGGTCTTCCGGAGGATCACACAGGCTCCTTCAGAAGTCACCAAAACTGGCCTCTTAGCAGCCATCTTCTTCCTACCCACCCCCTCACTTTGTGTCTGCAGCTTCCCAGTTCTTAAAAATAGATTCCTGTGTGTGCGGGTGTGTGTGTCTCCACATCTATACCTGTATCTCGTGGTTTTTTTTTTTTTTTTCTCTTGTTCTTTTTCTTCTTTTGTCTCTTTTGTTTTGAGTCTGGTCTGTATGTTTCTGTTTTATCTTATATTAACATGATTACTCAGATGGGACAGAGTTGAAAAGGATTTCACAGGAACTGGTGGGGATGAGTGGAGGGGTGGGGGGCGTGACACGGGACCATAACCAGAATATACTGTACGAAGTCTATTTTCAATAAAAGAAAATAGGTGTAGCTTCCCTTTGGACATATGCTTTGAGATATGAGCTTTATTTAACTAACCATTTATGATTTAAGATAAAAGGAGCACAGCCTCCCCCGTGCAGTGGAGTCTCGTCACAAAGCAACGCCATGGATTTTGCTAGCAGGGCCTCCCTTATCTCAGATTTACACACTATGTATACAGCCTTCGTGTTGTTTAAAAGACTGGAGCCCATCTCTCCCAAGAATTCTCAATATTGCCTCTAGTCGCCAAGAAACAGGTCCTCTCTGTTTTACTGATTTGGAGCTATTCTGTTGAAGGCAGAAGGAAGGGCCCTAGCTTTTCTCTCTGGGTGCTGAGTTTGGGCTCATTGTGTCGGACTGCTGAGAATGTGCTAAAATCCAGAGTTTGGGGGGGGGCGGGGATCTTACCGAGGAGTAAGATTTCGTGGACATTAATTTTTAAGAACAGATTTTTTTTTTTAATTTTTATATAAATGTAGGTGCCTTTGGAAGCCAGAGGAGGGCGCTGGAGCCTCTGGAGTTATTACAGGCAGCCCGCAGTTGCCTGCCGATGCTGAGAACAGACCTCAGGTCCTCTGAAAGAGCTGAAAGTGCTCTTCAAATCACCGAGTCGAGTCGTTTCTCCAGCGCCACACTGAACCCCACCGCATCCCATTTTCTCTTTCAAGACAGCCTGGAACTCTATGTAGACCAGGCTGGCCTCTATCCCCTAACGCCTAAGCATACGTTTTGTAAGGACCCCAGTGTCCACTGTGTTTGCAAAACCCATTTCCAGCTTGCCTAATATCAGGAAGTAGCTTGAGCTAAGGATTCCCTCACTCACTACCCAGCAGTGGAACCTTTTGTGTTGCTAATACTACATCAAATATCTCCCAGTTTATAACCTGGGGGGGGGGGATTTACCCTGTCGGACTGGAGAGAAAACTCATCGGTCAAGCGCGTGTGCAGCTCTATCAGAGAACCCCAGCCCGTTCCCTAACACACACATTAGGTCGCAACCATGCGTGACTCCAACTCCAGGGTATCCGACCCTCTCCTATACCCTTTGCAGGCCCCTGCCCTCACACTCACACACTCCCACGTATACTTATGAATCAAAATAAAATAAACCCTGGGAAACATCTTGACCACCCCACCCCACCCCCGATGAAGAGCCTGTCAAATTAATGTTTGCAAAGTCTTGAGGAGAAGAGCCTCCGTGAACACCACTCAAATCGTGACTAATGAATGAATAGCTGTTGACTTGAGAAGAATCTAATTAGCTGTGGAGAGATGGGGTAAGGGGGCGTTGAGATTTCCACAGCGGTCTTCGGGAGTGTTGATTTGGGTACAGTCCAACATCTCTAATGTGCTGTACCAGACGAAAGTTGCCCCCTCCTTCTTCAAGGGCAACTCCTCGGCTTGCTTAGGAAGCAGAGCAAAGACAAAGGCCACTGCTAATCTTTCTCTCCTGCCCACTCATATTTCTTCCTGCTAAGTAGGTGGCCTTCGAGCCGCTCCGTGAAGGATGATATATCCTGCTTCCGACCTATGGAAAATTCCCACATGTCTCCTTAAGGCACAGACAGCTTAACTGGTTTTGTTTCTCCTTGTTTGTCTCATTAATTACCCAGGCCCATTAGTATTTATTTGTTTAGAATTGAACAGAGGTCAAGTGAAAATCACTTCAGAGAGAGTGGGTGGAAGTTTGCATGGCGCAAAACAGAGGGAGGAAGAGACAAGAGGCATTGCTAATGTGTTCTTCTCCCCAGAAAGTGTACAGCTCCAGGGTCCAGCCTGATCTCAGTTCCTACCTCAGATCTGAGGCAGGGACTGAGAATAAGCAGGAGTTCAATCAATGGTTAGTGTTTCTTGTACCTGGGTTGTACAAAATCCGGAGAGAGAGGATGTAAAGGGAAGAAAGCTGTCAGCACCTTAAGCAAGCCCAACACAGTACCCGTGGGGCATGCTATTCTACAAGAGCTCCAGAGTGTGTGACCTTGGACTGCTTGAAGAATGTGTGCCAAATGACCTTCCTCCCCTATCCATTTAGAACAGGAGAACAAGACGGTGGTACGGCACAAGTTTGCACGAGTGAGCTCTCACTGGAGGACAGTTCTACCAAGAATTCACGGTCAGTCCAAAGACAGAGCTGTAACAAGCACGAAGGGCTGAACACTGTGTGCAGTCTTGAGAGACAGTGTAGACATGGCATTTTTATTCATGAAAACGGGAAGAAGGAACATTCTGTCCTGTTCAGGCAAAGCTTTGCAGGCTGAAGAGGTGACCCTAGCTTCCTGAACGGCCATAATTAACATTGTTAGCTTATTACAGAGCCGGTATGTACATGCTAAAACATGGCATCTTGTCTCAGTTGTACTTTGTCCCTGGGGAAGGTATGTCTCAGATACATGTGGCCTCAAGCTTGGACTCCGTGTCACCGCCTGAGCTCAAGTGTAAAGGTCAGCGTAAGGATGTGAGGTCTACTAGATCCTCAACTGGAAACACTGTACACCTTGCACCAAAAATAAGCTGATGGCCACCTCAAACGCTAAAGCAGGGGAAAACATTTGCTGACCTGAAGGGTTTTGGTTACTTTTTGTCCTTATTGTTTTGGTAAAACACTTCACAAAAGCACCTTAAGGGAGAAGGGTTTATGTTGCCTCACGGCTAAAGGGTATTGCCCATCTTGGCAAAGAAGTCACAGCAGCAGGAACATGAGGTGCCTGGTTACGCTCTAACCACAGTCAGGGAGCCAACACAAGTGGACTCTGGTACTCAGTCAGCTTGCTTTCGTCTTTCAGTGGATCCCAGTCCATGGGATAGTGCCACCATACTAGGGTAGGTCTATCCTCCCTAGGGAAACCATGAGGGGAAACACTCACTGGGATCCAGAACTGTCTTCCCATAGTGATGCTACATCTAATCAAGTTGACAATGCGAGTAATTATGACAGAAAACTCTAAGTGAATCCAAACAAGACCCACATCACTTCTCTGGGCAGAAAATTTGTTTTTAGAGACCTTTAAAACAGGATGATTCCTACCTAAGTTATTGTTGGCAATTCATTGAGTGTCAGGCATTTTATACATAATTATACTAGAGAGAGGAAGTTATTCTTAAGCGTTCATAGTTGAATTTACATTTTATAAACTCTGTATAATCCTACTGAGATGTTACCACTGAAACAAAACAGTCCCGGTAGGAATGAGAAGGTGAGAAAGAACAAGAGAAGAAGATTCCAGTCATAAAATATGATAGTTCCTAATGACCGAATTCCAAGGACCGCAAATCCAGCCAATCACAGATTCAGCCAATCAGATCCAGCCAATCACAGATACAGCCAGTCACAGATCCAGCCAATCACAGATCCACCCAATCACAGATCCACCCAATCACGGATGCACGGGACTCAGGATCTTACGTGAAAATAGCTTGCGCTGCAGTTTTCTGAAATATGTCCTTTGTCTATTCTATGCAGCGCTCACAATATCAATCCCAGGCAGTCTTTTCTTCTCCAGATATTTATTGTGCATCTCCAGCAAGCCAACCAGTAAGTAGGTCAACTCCTGCACAAATGCCTATGTTCTGTAACTCACATTGCAGTGCGGCAGCGACGCCCGGATCCTACACGGCTATAAACTTATTGTACAGACTAGGTATCATAGAATCAGGCTCTTTTAGAATCCCGTGAGAACCTCATAAATAGTAAGCAGGGTAAGAGGAGACGACTGGGGGACATTTGTGTCCTGGGGTTCGTGGTGCTGAGTGTCGGAACTGAGCTTATCTCAACAAGGGGGGGGGGCGGCTGGGGAACAGACCTAGAACTACACAGACCGAGCATGTGAGTTGTACACCTAGCTCGGGTTCTCACTTTGTCATCACTAGAGTCGTGCACTGAGGGACTGTTAGACTATCTGACTGTCACAGGCCCCTTTCAGATTAAAAAAAAAAGTCTTTGAGAACCAGTATGTCTCCATGTCCATTACTTCTTAGTCCCATCTTTCTATGGTCTCAGCCTCTAAGCCTAGACTGGAAAGGTCCCTTGCTTTCAACTTTTAGGTTCGGTTCCCCTGGACCCATCTAGGAAAACTCCATCTCTGCATTCATAAACTCAATCTCACTGCAAAGTCCTCTTTTCACATGAGGAAACATATTGACAAGTTTAAAAAACTAGCCAGTTGACTAGTTTGGGGACCCTGTGATTCCATCCACCAGGCTTTGCTCTGTGACCCCTAAAGACATACTTGCTTGCAACATACCTTATCCCAAGTCCCTCAGGATTCTCAGCCCATTGTAGTCTCAGGCCAAAATGACACCAGCTCGAATGACCAGACTCTCATCATCTGCTTCATGTCACTCAGACATGTGTGATGTGTGAGACCCTGGGTGGCAGTGCCCTATATTTTTCCCAATGTAGCCATTTAGAGATAACTGAGTTACTATGTCTTTGACAACACACACATTTTATGAACTGTTTCTACTGTGTGATACCATGTGTCCCGGGCATTGGAAGCGATTATTCTTGTTTGGTTTGTATCAGGTTACCCTGGGGCTAGTACAGATCCCAGTGTGTAGGATACAGGCCGTTTCATATTTGTCTTATATTCACATATTCTAAACTGGGGTTTGCCCTGCATGCAGATACAAAACCAAATGTGAAACTAAATACAGATTTTATGTCTCAAAATCGTCTAGTCATTTAAAAGCTAGAAATTCAGATAGCTGGGGTTCCGAGTGCCTGGAGCTTTAACCATCACATAGATGCACACTGGTGTAAACCCATTCATCACACACAGTCAGGATTAAAAGGCGTGTGTGTGTGGGGGGGGGTCAGAGGACAACTTACAGGAGTTGTCTACTTGCTTCTATCATGTAGGTCCTGGGGATTGAATTCAGCTTCTCAAGCTAGCCATCAAGTGCTAGACCACCTCACTGGCCCCTACATTGGAGTTCTGGAAAAGCACACAATGGATTCAACTTAGGAGCTAGCCTAGGCCCTGGCACATGTGAAGTTTGACTTATTTCTGCCTGTCTGACTGGGTGCACTTCATAGCAGAAGCATTCAAGGGCAAAAATGAACCTGCCATATCTTGACAATTCTTTTCCTTCGGTTAAAAAATAAAAAAAAAAAAAGAGAGAGAGAAAATCCTATCACCGTAGTAAAAGTTTCTTTTTAAAAAAAGACCATCCAGAAGACTATTTGTTACAAATGCAGTGGATTGATAGTGAGAATGATGTTTTAACTTAATGTTCACAATGTCTGCCAACAAACTTGACTGAACAGAGAGAAGGGTATTAGCTATAACGAATGTCTTACATAGGATCGGATCAAATAAGACAGAGTCTGTTTACTTATATACTAAAAGCAATGGCAATGCGATATCATTTCCAAGGGACTGAAGAGACTGCCCAGCCTCTTGCAGAGAACTGGTGTTCAGTTCCCACCACGCATATTGGGCAGCTCCAGGGAAGCTGATGGACTTCTGACTTCCAAGGACACCCTCCCGCATACATGCCCTATACCCAGACACACAAATAAAAATAGAATAAATCTTTTAAGAGATATTCTCTTTAAAATCTTGCTTCATGAGACTTGAAATTTAAAAGACTCATTTGCAATAACTCATTGTGGTCTCGGTGACAGCTGCTTTCTTAAGACTTTCTTAATTTGTACTAGTATCTAGTAAAGTTTCCAGTTTGCCATCAAAGATCTGCATGTCAAGTTTTTAAGTAAATGTCCACATATTATAACTTTGAATATTCAGTTACCGCATCAAAATATTAGTAACAATAAAAACAGTGATCCTTGGCATTTAGAAGAAACATCATAGATTTTAAAGGTACATATTGACCTAGAAGGCTCCAGCAATCATTAATAATGAATTATTCATGACAGATAAAAGATCTCTGGTTATCTGATGGGATCGGAGCCTATCCAGTGAGTGGTCATCAGTTGTCAGAAGCTGGGGCACTTCCGCAGGTGAGAGCTTGGTTCTTCCTGTTCCTTTGTTCACAAGACTAACTTGCCCTCCCCCCCAGTGAAGGAATAGAATCCCCCCATTTCGGTGTTAAACTTTATGACAACATATGTCCCTTAATACTGAAAAGATGAACCTCGGGCTTTAGAAAAACTACTCATTTTTACTTCTTGGGCTCTTCAGAGTCAAGTTTTAGAATATCCTTTCTCTGTTCCCCAGTGAAGACACTGAACACGTTCTTTACATATGAAATCTGCTTTTCTGTCCTTTCACACGTCCCAACTTCCTTCCCACCAACTCACTGCTCAGCTTCCAAGGCCAAATGAGAGGTTTTAGCACAAAGCCATAGGTGGAATTTGGAACAGAAAAAAAAATTAGTTTTGAAACAGAGCTGACTGTTAAAAAGAAAGGCTCCAGGATCTCTGGGTGTAACTGCAGAGTGTTCTGGATCCCCGTGTCTTCTGGCGATTTCAAATGATGTAAAAACACATTTTCACAGACACAGGTTGAGCCTGAACCGGCCTCCTCCAGCGCTGCGTTTGAGTTTGAACATAAAATATCCTCGGAGGCCCAAGCGATTTTGTTCACGCTCCCAGCTGGTGGTGCTGTGAACCTTTTGCCAGACAGAAGAACTTTACGACACACAGTGCGTCACTGGGTGGGAGTGGGGTGTGGGGCATGCAGCTTTACTCCCTGACTCCTGGTCTCTCTGTACCCATTTCATGGTTCGTGGAGGTGGGAGGGATCCTGGGTCACATATACTGACACCCACAAACTCCACCGTGCCTCCCCAACCGTGACACGCTGCGCCCTCTCCAGCCATGAGGTGAAGCAAATTCTTTGCTCTTTCAGTTGCTTCTGTTAGGGATTTTGTCACAGCTACGTGAAAGGTGACTAACTCATGGGGTGGCAAGGACAAAACCAGGCAAGGAGAAAGGACAGGCACATTTGCTGAGCACCTAAGCTGCAGGTGACCACAGGCCAGAGGGTCTGGTGCCTGAGGTCAGAATCCATGACTGACTTAGGACTGGCACAGCTCCTTACCCCTCATCTGAGCTCTGTGAGCTCATCTGTAGGGAAGGGACGGATGGGTGGACTTTGAACTTAGCCTTTCCCAATAGCTCCCCACTGCTCTCTTCTTCAAACCAATCCCCTGCAGTTATGACCTGAAGGAAGTGGCCAACACCTTGTCTCATGGTGATCTGAACATTGAATGCATACATACCTCAAGATGAAATTTCCTTAAAGAAAAGCTTATTCACTTATCCTGTGCTTTTGTGTGTGTGTGATGTGAAAAAGTGTGATGGTCAGAGGACCACTAGCAATAGTCAGTTCTCTCCTTCTAACACACACACACACACACACACACACACACACACACACACACACACTCACTCGCATGCACTCACACATGTTCTGGGGACAGAACACAGATCATCAGGCTAGATGACAACCACCCTTACTGGTTGACCCATCTTGCTCACAGTACTTTCTTAGCAACCTGCCTACTGGAGTTCATGCTTGAAAAACTTTTTTTTTCTAGTCAGGCAATTTGGTTCATTTTCCTCACTCATTCACGTTCTCACTGTCCTTTTCTTTTTAATTAGATATTTTCTTTATTTACATTTCAAATGTTATCCCCTTTCCTAGTTTCCCCTCAGAAAACCACCTAAACCATTCCCCCTCCCCATGCTCACCAGCTCACCCACTCCTGCTTCCATGTCCTGGCATTCCCCTACACTGGGGCATAGGGCCTTCTCAGGACCAAGGGCCTCTCCTCCCTTTGATATCCAACAAGGCCATTCTCTGCTACATATGCCACTGGAGCTATGGGTCCCTCCATGTGTACTATCTGGTTGGTAGTTTAGTCCCTGGGAACTCTGGAGGGTACTAGCTGGTACATAATGTTGTTCCTCCTATGGGGCTGCAAACCCCTCCAGCTCCTTGGATCCTTTGTCTAGCTCCTCCACTGGGGACCCTGTGCTCAGTTCAATGGTTGACTCAGAGTCTCCTCCTCTGTATTTGTCAGGCACTGGCAAAGCCTCTCAGGAGACAGCTATGTCAGGCTCCTGTCAGCAAGCACTTATTGGCATCCACAATAGTGTATGGGTTTGTAACTGTATATGGGGTGGATTTCCAAGTGGGGCAGTCTCTGGAGGGTCTTTCCTTCAGTCTCTGATCCACATTTTGTCTCTATATTTCCTCTTGTGGGTATTTTGTTCCCCTTCCTAAGGAGGACCAGAGTATCCATACTTTGGTCTTCCTTCTTCTTGAGCTTTGTTTGGTTTGTAAACTGTATCTTGGGTAATCTGAGTTTCTGGGCTAATATCCACTTATCAGTGAGTGGATACAATGTGTGTTCTTTTGTGACTGGGTTACCTCACTGGGGATGCTTTTTTCTAGTTCCATCCATTTGCCTAAGAATTTCATGAAGTCAATGTTTTTAATAGCTAAGTAGTATTCCATTGTGTAAATGTACCACATTTTCTATATCCATTCCTCTGTTGGGGGACATCTGGGTTCTTTCCAGCTTCTGGCTATTATAAATAGGGCTTCTATGAACACAGTGGAGCATGTGTCCTTATTACCTGTTGGAGAATTCCCAGGATATGCCCAGGAGTGGTATAGCAGAGTCCTCCAGTAGAACTATGTCCAATTTTCTGAGGAACTACCAAACTGATTTCCAGAGTTGTTGTACCAGCTTGTAATCCCACCAGCAGTGGAGGAGTGTTCCTCTTTCTCCACATCCTGGCCAGCATCTGCTGTCACCTGAGTTTTTGGTCTTAGCCATTCTGACTGGTGTGAGGTGGAATCTCAGGTTGTTTGGATTTGCATTTCCCTGATGACTAAGGATGTTGAACATTTCTTTAGGTGCTTCTCAGTCATTCAGTATTCCTCAGTTGAGAATTCTTTGTTTAGCTCTGTACCCCATTTTTAATAGGGCTATTTGGTTCTCTGGAGTCTAACTTCTTGAATTCTTTGTACATATTCGATATTAGCCCTTTATTGGATGTTGATAAAGATCTTTTCCCAATTTGTTGGTTGCCGTTCAACAAATAGTGCTGATTCAACTGGTGGTTAGCTTGCAGAAGAATGCAAATCGATCCATTCTTATCTCCTTGTACAAAGTTCAAGTCCAAGTAGATCAAGGACCTCCACATAAAACCAGACACACTGAAACCAATAGAAAAAAAAACTGGGGAAGAGCCTTGAGCACATGGGCACAGGGGAGCACTTCCTGAACAGAACACCAATGGCTTATGCTCTAAGATCAAGAATTGACAAATGGGACCTCATAAAATTACAAAGCTTCTGTAAGGCAAAGGACAATGTCAATAGGACAAAATGGCAACCAACAAATTGAAAAACTTTCAAGTTCTGTCCTTTATTCTTGCTACTTTCCATTCCTTCCCAAGTCTCTCCTCAAATGGGACCCAAGAATGCCTTGAATTAAGAAAAAAAAATCATTTCAAGATTAGCTTTGTGGCATACATACAGGCATACAGTTCTGATAATGGGCTGGGGTTAATGAAAGAAAAGAGGAAAGAAATGGAGTTTATCCGAGTTACATCCGCAGTCCAGGGGCAGAGTGCTTGTCTAGCATGCTCAAAGACCTGGGTTCAAACCCTAGCGTTGCATACAAGTGGAGACAGTGGCGCCTATGAGACTAACTCAGGGATTCTGAATGTGGATTCAAGAAGATCAAGAGTCTAAGGTCACCCTGGACTAGATAGTGAGTTCAAAGACAACCTGAACTAAATGAGACCCTATCTCAACCATATATGGTCAAGATACAAAACACTTAGACCTGTCATCTCAGCATTCAAGTGGCAGAGGCAGGAGGATTAATGCACATTTACTCCATATGGGAAGTGCCAAGTCAACTGGGTACTGAGCTGTGACAGAAAAGAAAAAAAAAAGACATAAAATATTTTAATGGAAAGATTTCTAGGCCCCATAGCAGATAATCTATTTTCTATTACCACGTGTATTTGAGTCAGCCTTCAAAGTATCTCACTATGCCTAGCCAGCTGTTTAGCTCAGTTATAATTTATGAAGCTCTTGATGCAAAAGAAAATCAATTACTTTTCAGACAAATATTCATGACTCTTGAAAATTCTTTCCTTTCTATTTTTATTTTCCTCTTTCCTTCTTAACTTACGGCCTGGTGACAGAACATAGGAGAAGCTGTTTTAAAGTATTTTTTTAAAGAGACAGGAAATGCATCATTGAAGAAAATATGTTACTCAGGCTCCTAAAATGCAGAGATATGTAAACTTTTCCCAGAGTGGCAGTTGTTTTGACACCACCTTTAATAAATTCTATAACCACCATTTACCAAAGAACAATGTAAAATCCTTTTATAGCAAGTATCTGGCTATCATACTTCAGTCTGTCTCTGTCTGAGACTTGACCACACAGCAAGGTGTTAAGATTCAGGTTCTAAGTTTGAATACTGTGTGTAAAAACCTTGGGGCGAGCTGAACAGCCCTTATCCTGAGTGCTTCTATTATTAGGGTTTCAGATTTGTGAGGTTGTTTTGGATATTGGAATGTTCATAGCTTCTATCAGGTGAGAATCCATTATCTTGATGCCGGAGACATTCTGAGCACCATGTCGGCACTCAGAAATTTTCAAAATTCAGGGTGTTTCCGACTTTTGGATTTTTGGATCAGGAATGCTTAGCCCGTCTCCGCACGCACTGCAGGTTAGCTCCATCTCTCCACAAGGCTGCCAAATAAGTCACCCACCGTCTCAGAACCCAAACTCCTCCTAGCAGAGTGACTGAGGTGTGCGCTGTTTAGAAAAGCATCCTGGCCCTAGCGCGATGCGAGGGAAAGTCCCGCTTATCAGGAACCAGCGAAGAGCTTGGCATTCGCTCTGTGCACAGGACTCTTCGACCCACCCGCACTGCTCCATGACGCTGTTGGAGAGTCTGTCTGCTGCTTACGATTGAGTCACATGCGCCCTCAGCAGAGCTGATCACCCAGCATGAGCAGCTGCCTACTGCATAGATGCCTGTTTGGTTTTAAGTTGAATTTTTTCCCCCTCTAAATGGAAATTGAACACTGAGCAAGGGGCACAATGATTCCCCCAAGTGAGGTACTGAGAAAATCAGCCTCAGAAGCAAACTGCAAGAAATTTGAATTCTCTGAGCCCACCACCCACCTAGTAAATCAAAGCCCTGGCAGAGGGGGCTGGAAACACACTGTCCCAAGCCCTCCATGTGATTCTGAGCTGTGGGTAGATTTCCCAATGATTGCTGTAAACTAGAAAAGAACGTCCTAGCTCGTACTCAGCTCTGACATCAACTTCAAGTCACACAAGTTCGGTCGTTTCTATACGGAGGCACACACATATCTTGAAACATCTTCCTGGAAAAAAGTTTTTTAACTAGAAAAGCTATGGAGACTCATCATATTGAATCATGTGCAGACCTTATGAATCATATCGCAGTGGACCTTGAGTCCTAAGAAAAGCATGCACTGCAGAAACAAGAGAGGTTGAGGACAATAATAAATGGGGTCTTAGCAGTGTAAGGCCCTCAACCCACCCAGCTCACCTTCTAATGCTAACTTCTAACTCCAAGCAAAAGTTCTTAAATAGATATGGTAATAATGGGACACGTGCTAATATCCCTCTATTAGGCGCTGAAGACACGTAATCTTTCTTTTGTTTGAAAATAGAAGATGGATGGATAGATAGATTGTGTGTGTGTGTGTGTGTGTGTGTGTGTGTGTGTGTGTGTAGGTCAGGGGTCAACTTATGGAACTCTATTTTCTCCTTCCACCATTTCCAGGAATTAAACTAAGGACCTCAGACTTGGTGACAAGTGCCCTTACCTGCTGAGTCACCGTGCCAGCTCAAGACCCATAATTGTTCTTACCCAGGTAAAGTGTGATCCTAACAGTGGTCTAAAATCACTAGGAAGCCTCATCATTCCAGTCAGTCAAATGATATATCAAAGTAGAAAAGTCTACAACGGCTGGGGAGATAGCTCAGTCAATCAGAAAGGATCCGGGTCAGTGCCTAGAACCCGCATTCCAAAAAGTCAGGCAGAGTGATGTGAGCTTGTAAGCCCGCCACTGGGGTTAAGGTGAAGACAGGCAAAGCCCTGGGGTTGCCCACTTGGCAAACCCCACTGGGCAAGTTCCAGACCAGTGAGAATCCCTGTTTTAAAAAGAAAGGTAGGTGGGACCTGAGGAATGATATCTGAGGTTGTCCTCTGACCTTTACAAACACACACACACACACACACACACACACACACACACACACACGGGCAGGCCTGAAATAGTCTAAAATGAATACACACCCAGATGATGGCAACCTTGGAGGGTTGACACACATTCAGATCCTAAAGGCCCTAACTGACAGAAGACATGATTAAATCTGACAAAACAATACTTAGGAGGGTGAAAATAAACTCCTCCTCCAGCAGAATAAGACGCACACACCCTGCTTAGGGAATTCTCAGCTCGGGAAGAGGTACATTAAAAAAAAAAAAACCAAAGCCACAAGCTGCAAACCCAGAGGCCTTCATTTGCAGTGACGTCCCTGTGAGCCACCATCATGCCTCCCGCCACCATGAGAGGAGCAGTGACCTTAGGGTGTCTGAGCAGCGAGAGGGAGAAGGAAACCAAACTGGTCTCACTCAGGTCTGTTTGGGGCAAACCACTCCCACAAGGACTGCAATCCATCTTTGGTCCTGGGCCTTAGAGTAACCAGGTTGAGCAAGGACAAGGCTGTGACCCAAAGCTAGCTCTCTGGGGAGTGAATGAAGTGCCTGTCACTATACTAGGAAAGAAAGGATTGAGTGAGGTACGCTAGTTTCCTTTAAATATGTGGCAGGCTGTCAAGAGGAAGGCAGCCCTGTGTGATGCTATGAATGGATGCTAAAAACATCTTCCAAAGAGACAAAGCAGTGTAGTGCTGTGAGGGTTCTGTGCCGATCCAGATGGGATACCCAGGAGCCGTGCATGCAATCAACACTAAGTCAGACACTAACATTCTAGATAAATGGACGTGACCTTGATAGCGTGGGTAGTCTTCCTCCAACTATTGGAAGGTCTGCGCTCCAAAAGGTCAAGATTAACAATACACCTGGTGTTCCCAGGAATCGTTGCCACACACCGGTTATTCACTGGAGGTTTCTTGTAAAACTGGCTTTTACAGGGGTCGTATTGCGAAACTGATGATCATCTCATTCCATAAGAGAAAAACGTCTGAGAAGACGGAAAGAAGACCTGGATGACGCAAAATAAAAAAACTGTTGCAAGAGCTCAAGTCTAAACTGGGGTTCTAGCCTCAGCTCTAGGGCCAGTGAGCAGTAGGACCACCAAGCTCTTCATTTGCATCTCATGCATATGCATCAGTTTTGCATATCTGTTTACTTATGCTGCAATCGCCTACTTCAGATTGCCTTGCTTTTGCAATACAGCCCTCCTATTCTTAATGGGATGGAAGAAATTACGGCCTTTTTTTTTTCTTCCAGAAACCACATCAATTTTCAAAGGCAGCTGAAGCTAGAGATGCGTCTGCACTGGAATTTTGGCTCCAAGGCCAGTACCACCTTGAAAAGTTGGCGTATTTCCCCAAACCCTTAGGTTGGAGAGATACCAAGAATAACAAGGGAATAAAAGAGATGATTCAAAATATTCTGCACTCATCTTAAAGTTAGTTCTCATCGGTTGCAATGAAAAAAAAAGTCAAGTTCAATTGGAGGCAACAGTAGCCTGACACTTACAGAGACAATGTTTCAGTGAATTAAGTGGCCAGCAACTAAAAATCAAGGACAGTTGAATTTAATAATGTACTACTGCAATAGAATAAGCTGAGTCAGAGAAACGTCCTTTTGACTCTTAAAGAGAGTTCGTGATTTCATTCAGTTTTGTTTCCTGGTATGGTTTCTTCCATAAATGCAACTATCTTTCTGCCTCTTTCATGTTCTTTCCTCTCTGCCTCCATTATTCAAAAAAAAAAAAAGATGAAAGCTAGTTTTGTATGATGCTGCAACGACTCTTCTTCAGTGGAAAGTTTTCACAAGGAATTGATCGCTGGCAAAAACGCTCGGCTGCTTGATCACCTGTTAACAACTACCTTGCTTTTCTTTCCCCAGGACTCTCCAGGCACAGCTCCTACTTTTCCAGTTGCAGTTTGAGTATCTTTCTGTGGCTCCTACAGGCGCATGTGTTTGAACACTTGGAAGGTGGAAGAACCAACAGAAGGGCCTCCCTGGACAGTGGAGGAAGTGAGCGATCAGTGGGGGGCGGGCCATGAGGTCTTACAGTCCCGCCCTGCTTCCTGTTGCAACTCTGCAGATTCCAAGGGCTGTTGAAGCCTTCCTGCCATGATTAGCTGTAAGTCAAAAAGCAACCTTCCTCCCTGCCAGCGCTTCTGGTCAGGTTTTTAGTCACAGCAAAGAGAAAAGAAACTAATACAATTCTCTTACTTGGGCATGCTAGAACAGCCATGCAGTGACATCAGCTTATACAGAACCCTGGCTTTACACATGCTTTACATATGTCGGGAGTCTTATAACTTGAAAATACCCTTTGGGGGCTCTTGAAGTAGATAAAACAAAGACTTATTTTCATTCTTTTGCCTTTTTTGTTAGATGGAGGAAGACACACACTTCTCTGACAAAGCAGCAGTTTGCTTTTTTTTTTCTACTCCCACTCAGATGTCTGCAGACAACTTCTTCCCTCCCTTCGGCCTGTTCCTTTAAACTTTCTTCTAACCTTTAACTGCAGGAGCTATCGATGGACCTCATTTCTTGTAAGACTTGGAGAAAAAGGAACTCGTGGTGGCTCCCATCTTTAATCCCAGCGCTCCGGAGGCTGAGGCAGGAGGATCTTAAGGCATCCTAAGGAGCTTAAGCAGAAGCTTAAGATCAGTATGGTCTGCGTAGTGAGTTCCAGGGGACAGCCAGGGCTATGACTCGGGATCTTGTCTCAAAAAGAAAAACAAAGTGGTATACAAATACCCCTTGTAAGTTCTTACCCAGGAAAAAGGAAACATAAGGAAACAATCTATCCTTTTCTGTACCCTAACCAAGGTTTCTAGAACACTATATTATGTAATCTATACCTGTACTCCCAAATCCATTACAACGCTATTCCCAACTACCAGGATATTAAACCACCAAACTAGCTAGCCATCAATGGGCAATTAAAGCAAAGACAGTTCATTTACATAACAGAATACTAGCATCAGGGAACCCCCGTTTTCCAACAACCTTGAGGGCCAGAGAATCTAAGATGCCAAGGAAGAATAGCCAGACACGGAAGGACAAAGGCCACACTATCTCATCTTCAAGGAAAACATTAAAAAGCCAAACTCAGACTCAGAGACAGAGAACCAAATGGCAATTACCGGTGGCCAGGGCAGGGACATCGACAGGGGTAAGAGGATGTGCTGATCAAACGGTACAACATTTGATTTGTTCAGGAGACAAAAGTTCTGGTGGTAAATAGCCTTACTACGGTGACTTTAGTAATTTATTATATACTTATAAATAAGTTAAGTATGTATAATTCAAAATACCTGAAAGACAATTGTACCTGTTCGCACTCAAAACCAATGATGAATGTTTGAGGAGTTAGGGGCAGGGAGACGGAGCTATGGGTGCAGGGCTTGCTCTGAGAAGATGAAGGCCAGAGCTAGAATTCCCAGGATTCATATTAAAAATCAAAAGTGTGGTGGCAAATACCTACAATCCCTGCCCCCAGGGGTGGGCAAGCGCGGAGACAGGAGGATCCTGGGCACTTCACTGGACAATCAGACTAGCCAATTCTTGAGCTCCAAATTCTGTGAGACCCTGTCTCAGAAACTAAGGAGGAGGCTCGGGGCACAACTCTGTAATTAAGCTCAGGTCCCGTGCTGAGCTTGCAGAGGACCTAAGTTCAGTTCCCAGCGCCCACATCAGGCAGCTCACAACTCTAGATCTATATGGGATCCAATGCCCTCTTCTGGCCTCTACGGCACTACTGTAGCCAAACGAGTTAATGACTTGTTAAATTTTCCTCGGCAGTAACAAACAGATAAAACATACGTTAATATTAATCTTCATGCATTTTAAAAAATGAAACACACAAAAGAATTGAAAGATTATGAGAGGCTCACAAACCCTCCAGTCCCCTACGTCTTTCTCCTCTCCTGTTGTAAGTACTTTGAAAATAGTGTTCAAGAGTCATCTGATACCACAAAGCTAGAAAGACAAAGAGTCAGCCTGGCATAGCCACTTAGGCACACAGAACCTTCTCTAAGTCTAAGGAGACCGACCTGATCACACACAGGATTCAAAAGGAAAGTCTGGTCATGGTGAGCACATATCTTGTAAAGTAGCTCTGTGCATGCACCAAACGTCACTTCTAAAATCAGCATCATTGAACTGGGGATGTGACTCGATGGTAGAGTCCGTGCCTAGCGTGGACCAAGTTCTGGCTTTCATTCTCAGCACTATCCAAAACTCTGGGCTTAGAGTTCACATACCTGAGATGTGGAGGCAAGGTGACTAGGAGTTCAAGGTCATCCTCAGCTATATAACAAATTTTAAACCAGCCTGAGATATAGGAGACCATATATCCAAAAATAAAAATAAAATAAAATAAAATAAAAGTTGTTGCTGTTTCATTGGAGCAAAAAATGGCAGACAAGACCAACAAGAAGAATAACCTTGTGCCAAGGGATAAAAATATCACACGCTTGTTTTCATTTGGCAGGCGGTTCAGAAATCTGAGTATACAAATTTAGCCTGCATGGATGAGTGCATCAGCTGGTTTTTGAATTAAAGGATAGCATTACTCAATCAACTAGCCTAGCCCTTTCAAGAAACACGTTGTGTGATGGCACAGAGGGTTTCAGTTCTGAAATGTGGGTGTCAACTGTGAAGCTTAAGTTAAATTTTCAGTTGTTTTTTTCTATCAGCCCTTCCTACACTTGCTACAATCTGAATAACAGTGACTCTAGGAGGCATTTAATACAATGTGTCTCGGTACCTTCTGGGCTTTGGCAGGGTTGGGTTTTTTTTTTTTTTTTTGCCTTAATTACTTGGAGCTTGTCAAAATATAGACAGAGGCACTCAGGAGGGAAGTGTGGGTACCACGTTATCCCTGCTATACCACTGGCTCATAAAGGGAAGTGTTTACCCTGCTGGAGCAGAAGACTGGAAAGGCTGGGAAACCACAGACTACACTTTGTCACACTCCTACTGTGCTCAGCATGCTGTCTCTCAGCCAGCAAGCTTACTGGAAGACAGTCCTGCAAGGCGAGATTAGACTGGACAAAGAGTCTACGCCCCACATCAGGTCATGTGCGGTGCTACCGCATACGCGTGTGTTATTGGTCTACCCTGGTAACTAGCACAGTCTTAAATGTGTCCTTGCTGATCCATCCATGGTCAGCTTGTGAACTAGAAGGTTCTGTTTGATTCGTTTTTTTAAACCTAGAAGACCTATCTATCACTTGGGTTAGAAAGTCCTCAACTACTTACCAGCAGCGCTTTCAAATGGAAGACGATCAGTGTATTGGTGGCAATAATACATTTCTGGTTATTTTCCCATGATTTAATATAAAACCATTAAGTATCATTATAGCCATCAGTGGACCAAGCTGCAATTGACATGAACCAGACTTTTGGACTTGTGGAAGATCTCTCTCTCTCTCTCTCTCTCTCTGTCTCTCTCTCTGTCTCTCTGCCTGTTTCTTCCTTACCCCTATGTTTGTGTGCACACACAAGCAGGCATGCATGAGTATGAATGTGTGTGTATGTGTGTGTGTGTGTGTGTGTGTGTGTGTGTGTGTGTTGGTATTGCTGAGTAAGGATATAGGTTTCTGTTATATAAGCCTTTTGATTTTCAGTGAAAAACAAAATACCCAGTAGAATATGTTTGTTTTGATTTAATTTATTCACCAGGGAGCTTAGAGGTGCAGAGCATGCCTGAAGGATCCTGACAACGTGAACTAACACATGCACATCTGCCACATGCCATGATGCCATCATCTGCACTAAGAGACTTGCATGCAATAACTCACTCAGGGTGGACAACCAACACGGGTACTGTGGTGTGTTTCCCACACAGCTTAAAGAACCGAGAACTGACTTGCTTCACATTGCCAAGTCCACAGAGCGAAGACGGGGATTGGAAGCCAAACATCATAGCGCATGCCCAGAGCTCAAGTATGTCCAGTAGGATGGAGGCATGTCGTCTACACACCGAGATGCAGGTGCATCGGTGAGTGGGTGAAAACGTACAGTCGATGTAAGGCTGAAGCCCCTCAAACAATCTGGGTCATGTCATATCAGACGTGCTGGGACTCTAGACAAATCTCACACGCCTCCACTCCCTGTGAGGCACTCCAGTGGCTTGGAGAAAACTTAGATTACCTGGATCCGAGAGAGGAACATGGCTAGGCTCTGGAGGCGTCAGAGTAAGTCATGAGCTGCGGTACGTTCTAATATGTACGATCTCTTACAGACTTAGAAAATGAAAAGTTGGCCTAAGGAAATGGCTCAGTTGATTAAGTGCTTGTATGTAAAGCACTGAATTTGATACTCAGAAAGAATAAGGGAGGGGGAGAGCCTATCTTGTGTAATCTCAGCACTGGGGAGGGAGGAACAGGCAGATCCCTGGGCCCCACTGGACAGCCAACAGCCAAAGGGGCAAACTGTGGCCCAGGGAGAGAAACTGTCTCAACAAACAAGGTGGCTATCAATCCAAGATGTCAGAGGTTGGTCTCTGGCCTCTACATACATGGACATACGTGTGCATAAGCAAGCTGGGGCGCACACACACACACACACACACACACGGGGGGGGGCAGGCAAAGACTATTTATTAGACAAGTGCAGTCTTTAAGGCTGGAGGGTGGCTGTGTGGTGTCCCAGCCAGGCAGAAACAAGGTAGCGACAGTTACACACCCCAGAGTAAACATGACCTCAGTATTGCTACAGTGTGTTTTTAAGACTGACAGATCAGTCTGTGGTGGTTTCGACTAAGCTGTGGAAAAGTTCAGAATGGTCTAGTAGACTGCTGCCTTCTCAATGACGGGTGGGGTTCAGATCTCAAGGAAGCATTCAGGTGTTGAAATAGGAAAACAGAGTCCGCCTATAGAGAACACACAAGCCATGATAGAGACAGGTTGTCTGTCCTTATCATTTTCACCACAATGAGAAATGTGGAAGAAGCTGGGGAGAAGGATGGCCCCATGGGAAAGACACTTGCCACCAAGCTTGCTTGACTCTCTGAGTTCAACTCCCCACTCCCACCCTTTCTAGGAACCCATATGATGGAAGGAGAGGAATATTTCCCTTAAGTAGTCCTCTGATCACTACAAATGTTCATTTTCTCTCCCTCCCTCCCTCCCTTCCTCCCTCCCTCTCTCCCTCCCTCCTTTTCTCTCCCTCCCCCCTTTCCTCTCTCTCTCTCTCTCTCTCTCTCTCTCTCTCTCTCTCTCTCTCTCTCTCTCTCTCTCTCACACACACACACATCTGCAGGGAGGACAGAGAAATGGACCCAAGCAGGAAGGTTTATCTTTTAACCATTAAGATTTAGAGTTGGTAAGGACCTTCCTGAGCAGTAAAAAAGCTAACATCAGCCAAAGTTCCTCTAGAGTGGGCGCCATCTTTCCTCTGGACATGAAGTCAACCACAGGAAATGGAAAGAATCTGGGAATCTAGTCATCATCACGACACCCCCAGAAGACCCAAGGTCAGAGGCAAGCAGAGGACAACTGGTTGGAGTCCACAGAAGGACCCAGAAAGCTAAGAGAGAGGGTAATGCCCTAGGACTTGCGGGAAGATAACTTGGGAAAGAGGGATTCGTTATACTGCTACATGGTTACAGGGAAGCCCAAGAGGGCATGGGATGGCAGGTTGACTCGCTCTCTGGGGGAATTGATGGGTTCAGACTTGAGAGCAAAGTCATCTTCTCTGGAATGAATGGCTGTGGTGGCAGGCTAGCATGATTTTACACAATAAATGAGCAAAAAAGCTAAGACAGGAAGTACAATACCCATGCTCACTAAACTTTGGGAAAGACCAAGACGGGGAAGTGGCAGGTAGGCTTGGGAGAAAACTGGTCAGCTGGGAATGATGGGAACAGGAGCTACGGTGATGGAAAATGCTTTGAAGTTCCACAAGGGAAACTGAGGCACAGCTCAGGGTAGCGGGTAAGCCTGGATAGGATTCAGTTCACTCTGATGTGGTGAGAGGGGCACGGGTGGGCATTCTCAGACCCGACTACTTCTTCCCTGAGGCTTCGTCTTTACGTCCATATTATTTTTATAATTTTTTAAAAAAAAATTATTTGGAAGAATAGACGTACGTGTGTGCTCCATGTGGCGTGTGAGCAGAGGCTCCAGCAGGGTACTAGGTATTCTGGTTTTATCTCCATCTGATTTTTCTTGAGAAAGGGTCACTGAGCCTGGAGCTAGGCTGGCTGTCAGCAAGCCCCAGCAATCCTACTCCATCACCCACAGCTAAGGCTGGGGATGAGCTAGCCACGCGCAGCCTGTTAGAAGGGTGCTAGGGATTCTGCTCAGGTGGCCCAAACTTGAACAGCAAGCTCTCCCACCCTCCCAGTCATCTTGCTGGCGCTGTGTTCCGCTTTCCAAACCATGCAGAAGGGTTTGGAAGAACCCTTCCTCTTATTCCACCGGTTGGAATATGGAAGGAAGAAGAAAGAAAAAGAAAAGAAACATAGATGGATAGCCAGCCAAACTCCTCAGTCACATGAATCGTGCCACTGTTAGGAGCATGGATTTCCTGCCCGCGCTCCCGCCCTCCCCTCACACCCTTCTCTCCATCCCACGGATTCTGTTCCCTCCACCAGAGACACGCCCTGGGGCAGTTTCCTCATTCTCGAGATCCTTCCACCAGCTACAGACAGAGGTTCTCACGCCATTGGGAAACATGAGAGATTAAAGGGGAGGAGCTTGGGCATCTTCCGGTCCTGGCCTGCTGTTTTTTTTGTCTTGCTTGGGTTCTGCCAAAGGCAAGAACAGCTGAGGAGAAGAAAGTGGCAGAAAAAGAGCTGAGAAAGACCAGAGACTTAAGACTTATAGCATGACAGATCAGGACTGAGACTCAAACCAGGAGAACGGTTAGAAGGAAGCTGGGCACAGAACTGGAAGGTGCGTGTGAACGCGTGCGCATGCGCACATACGTCTTTCTATAAGAGCATATATATTACCTCGGTGGACATTAGCTGGTTTGACTTCCAGGCAGGTTTCTGTCTACCCACCAGAACCCACCAGAGTGGCGTTCGTGTCCTTTTGTCCTTTGCTGACAGCCAAAAGCTCTGTGTGGTTTTGGTTCCTTGCCATAAGCCACCAAGACCTCATCACTAGTAGTTTTAGGGCGTTAGCATTTGGGTGGCATCTCCTTAGCACACACTTAATTTTAAGTATAAGGAGTAAGAGATGCCTTTGGTCTCTGTTGTGAAACTCTCTCAGGGAACCTAGGGCTAGGACTGTTGCTCAGGGATAGAGTGAAGTCCTGGTGGAAACCCCCAAAGTACCACCAAAGAAAAGAAGGGCTCTAAAGTATTCATGTTACTCAAAACTGCTAATTTAAATTCACTCTGGAGAATAGCTGTCTTGCTTGGGAGTTTACAGTCCTACTTTTCAAGCGTCTTCATTCCCAGTATAGAAATGTTGGGCAAGAAACAAGTCCATTCAACAAGCACATACTGGGACCCCCCAACATCCCCTTGAGCTTTGACCGTTTGCCGAGAATATCCAAACAAACAAGACACATAATCGACCCCTTGAGCTCCTCCATAGCAAAGGAAAACACATAGGAAAAAAAAATCAGGTATTTTATGAAGCTTCCACAATTTGATTTCTTCAGAAGTTGTTTATGATCCATACAGTTCCCTGTTATGTGATCAAGCAAATTGACTTCATCACAAATCAGCAGAAGAATTCGTGAGTTGGTTGTAAAAAGGTTTCCAGATACAGAGAACAGACAACAGATGGGACATCGCAAACACTGACTACTTACCGCCCCCATCCCCAAAGCTGTGACAAACTCACAGGCCTGCAAATGCCACAAGAAGGTCCTTACCTGACTTGCCCACGCCTGTTCTTCCAAATATGGCCAGCTTGACCTCGGCGCTCTTAGCCATGGCTGGTGGTGACAGGGTTTAATGACTAGTTGGTGACTCGGGATGCCAACAGATGGTTTTGATGGTGGCCTTTAGTTTTTTTTCACTGTGTCATCGTCAATCCGAAGAGTTCACAATTCTTCAACGAAAAGAGAGTTTGGAAATAAACCCCTATCTTTGAAACATCAGGAGTGTGCACAAACACGTACACACACAGACACACACACACACACACACACACACACACACACACACACACACACGCGCCACCCTTTGTCTTAGTTTCTTATCCTATCACTGTGGCAAAAACAAGGGAGAAAGGGTTAACTGTTGCCTGAAGTTCAAGATAAAGTCCATCATGGTTGTCAAGAAAGCGACACAGTAGCTGCGTGAAGCAGTTGGTCATGTCACATCTACACCCAGAAAACAATACGGGATCAATGCATACGGCTGTTCACCTCACACTGGGCAGGGCTTCCCATCTCAATGCTATCAAGATAAACTCCCACGGGCCTGCTCAAAACTCTGTCTCCCATGTGATTTCCAGAATTCTGTCAAGTTGACAATTACCACTGACCATCACACCCCCAAGTGATGTATCTTCTAATCGGATTTTCACCACTGTCCAGAGAGAAGGCCATAGTCGTAACTCACTGTAAACCACTTAACTAGTAAGTGAAGTTGGGACTTGAGAATTTAGATCTGGGGCCAGAGGGATGAGTCCGTGCTTAAGAGCAAATATTGCTCTTTCAGAAGACCTGAGTTCGGTTCCCAGCACCCACATTACCCAAAGTTCTCTTGTGGTCTCTATGGGTACTGCACTCACATGTACAGATCTCCAAACACACATTTGCATAATTAAAAATAAAATAAATATTAAACAAAAAGAATTTAGAACTGTTTGGTTGTAATGTGTGTATACACATAGTATCACTTAAAAATGTTTCCTCTAATATGATATTTTATGAAGAGTTATTTCTTGGCATAATTGATAATAAGTGGTATGTGAATGAATGCATTTATCACCCGTTTATAAATACTCAACATATAAATATACGACCTAGTGGGGAGAGGCTCTTGGGATCTCTTTATTGAACAATATGCATTGATATCAGTCAACTCCATTGCTACACAATCCGATTTTCTATTTCAAGGTTAAATTTCATCTCAGTACACACTAGATCACAGGATAAACTATGTAACAGAAGCACATGGTTCAAAAACTGATACTTAACATCCAACTGTCCTTCTATGTTTTGCTGGGTATGATAGCTTAGTACATAAAGGGTCTGAGGTGTGTGCCACATGTGGAGTCCCTTTAAAGATGAACTCACGCAAGCCTGATTATGAGAGTGCCTCACACTTGGGGCATGGCATTGTCTACAGCCTATGCCCATTGTATTTAGGCTTACTCATGACATATGGGGTCTTTGCTGGTTGTATCTTATGCTGTGTAAGGAATTGAATCTAAACCTCACTCAGACGGTGGGCAAACATCTTGGCCACAGGTTACACCGTCAGCCCAACATCTGGGCTCTTAATACCAAGAAAATGTAAACTTGGAAAAGGCCTTGGGTGTGGGATCAATCAAAGCCATCTCCCAGCTAGTGCAGAAAGCTTTTTCTCTGCCAGCCAACTAAGCTGTCTGTTTGGTCACTTCCAAGTATTCAAGATAAGTTCATGTCCTTTGAAAGTAGTGTTATCGGTGGGCAGCCTTTTCCAACTAGGAAAACTCCCTAACCTATTTATTATATTAGGCTACTGTGTGTCTGTTACTTGTAGTTGTGATGTCCTGGCTCAACTCTATAAAAACAAGTCATTTCTGGGGCTGGTGAGATGACTCAGTGGTTAAGAGCACTGACTGCTCTTCCAGAGGTCCTGAGTTCAAATCCCAGCAACCACATGGTGGCTCACAACCATCTGTAATGAGATCAGATGCCCTCTCCTGGTGTGTCTGAAGACAGCTACAGTGTACTTACATATAATAAATAAATAAATCTTTAAAAAAAAAAACCAAGTCATTTCTTACACTCAAATCAGGCTATGCAGCCCGGCAGCCCTTAGGCTGCTACCCCATCCTAGGCTTTCACTTTCCAGAAATGTGAAGGCCAGCTCTTGAAGCTTTCTTTAGAGGTCACACAGCAACTGAAAAAACTTGCTTAAGGTCTTGACTGTCCCCTCCCCCCTCGCCATATTCTCAGTTGTCCCCGGGGCACTTGATGTCTTAATGACTAAAAACATGGAGTTCCCTTCTTCACAACTTGACATATAACCTGACAAGCTGTCACACAGAGTTCTGGATATGTTCACTGTGGCTGTCCCCTAGCACAGCCAAACCATGGGAAGCCTCCCATCCTTCCCATGGGCTAAGGACTTCCACGGGCTAAGGACTCCCACGGCCTGAACTCCATCAATGGCTGACGTGAACTCAAAACCTCACTTTATATACATTAACTCAGTGTCACGGGAGTTCTGAGGTCATTCACTGTTCTAGACTGTAAAGTTGTATTTGTGTCAGGCATGGTGGCACACACCTATAAATCCCACAATCTAGGAAGAGGTTCAGAAGTTCAAGGCCACTCTCAGTTGCAAAGCCAACTTGAGGCCAGCTGGGTTACAGAAACTTTCTCAAAAATGCCAAAGCGGGGGAGAGGTTAACCACAATCTGTTACCTAAACGTGCTAACTGACCCTGTCTGAGTCAATGTTTGGGTATACAGCTTTTAAAGACAGCCCAGAGAAAGGGAAACAGAACTCCCTTTGAATACACAGAGAAGAGTGGGCTCCTGTCTTCTTTCTGATGTATCTGAACCATTGGCATGGCTCTCACACATTTTGGTGTAAGGTTGCTAAGGTGTGGATGCTCCCAAGGGAAGAAGAGGCAGGTGTTTAGCAGGGCCTTTTCTCCCATCTCTAGACAGACAACGACAACTTACATCTTAAATGTCCTACCCCATTCTTTGGCTATAGATGAAGTCCTTCTTTAGGTGCTGTCCTATAACCCCAGCATTCAGGAGGCAGGAGTTGGGGGTATACTAAATTCAATACCAGTTTGGGCTACATCATGAATTCCAGGCTATTCCAGGCCACCTAAGCAGACAGCAAGTCAAAACAAAAATCCTCATCTGTCATTTTATGTGTATCCGTTAAGAAAAGACCTTCTATTTAAGGTTTGCGTGTTGAATTTGTTAACTATATTTTAATTTACAAATAGCTGCTGGCTTGCATTTCTTTGAAACACAGAGCATGCTTGTGTCTGGAGCATTTGTAAACAATAACTTGCCATTTCATGCAAAAGTGTCATTCCCATGCGTCTAAACTCTGGCTATATTCTTCATCAGTGCTTCATAAAAAGTAATCATCAAAGTATTTTTTTAAGACCAAGTCAAATATTTCAGCAACTCCCCTTGGCCTCTGAAGCTCACGGGTCTCACATATGAGAAATTAATTATGCTAGTTAAATTGTCCTCATTTGTGATGTAATAAAGATCCAGCTGCTTACTGCCAGCCTCCTGATATGTTTTGAGAAAAAACCAAAGGGAAGATGCAACGCTGACCTCTAAAGATGCCTTCACATTTTATTTCCACATGAAAATTTGATGGAAACCGGCAACATGTCAATTGTTGTCATAGTAACCTACAGGCAAGTTTCTGTGGAATTAACCAGAGACCTTCTATCCCTCAGATCTGAGAAAACTCATTGGTTCTAACACAGGAACTATTCCTACCATGGCCTGAAGTTCACTCTAGGAGCAGATTGCCATCCCGGAGGCAAAAACCAAACAAACAAGTTTCAAGTTTCCATCCTAAAATCGCACCTAAATATTTAGGAGATGAAAGGCGTTGCTTTTTCGTACGTCATGAAGAGGAAACATTGGAGTGAAGAAAAGACTTCCTGTTTTATTTGGTACTACTGACGAATTCAATGACTCCCTCCACACAGGCTACCTGTGGGGACTCCCTTAGACCTGTGACATTTGCATTTCTAAAGCTTCAGTCATCTGTTTATTTACTTATCAAAAGGTTTTGCTCCTAATAAATCATTTCCCAGACCGTGTTTATCAAGGTCAGACTTTTCCACTTCCTCTTGAGGCGGGTGGGGGCATCTTTATAATTGCGTTTTAATGCTTCCACGGCCTCCCAAAAACAAGAAATCAAAGCGCAGCTGGCCAGGCAGCAATGAATCCAGTCTGATGGTGGTGGAGTGAGATCGCTTCTCTCCGGGTCAGACCTCTCCTGAAATCAACATTTCTCAGTTTCTCTGCTAGGAATTTTCCTTCATCTTACCACAACCACAACGCAACACCCACAGCAAAGGGGTTGTAGCTGTGCAAGCCCCCGGGCTATCTCGCTACCCTGAAATCAACAGGTCCTGCAGCCAGGAGCAAGCCCACAGTGGGCTGCAGGTTCTGCGGATCACAGGCTCCACATAGGGAGCAGATGTCCCCTAATTCGGAAGGACACCCTCGGCGCAGGACAAGGCGCTGTCAAGCCTGGTGGCGGCGTTCACATCTCACATGGAGAACCCCAAAGTCGCCCTTGGCGAGGGACCCCGAGACCTGCGGGACTCACCCAGGGGTTGAGCCCTCAAGGGCTCGCACCCTGTCCTCAGGGAGCCACTGGACACGTGCGTGTCACTCACCTGTTCACTCTCCAGGCCGGGGGAGACAGCCGCGGTCCTCTCCAAGTTGGCAATCCGGCGGCAGAGACCGGGAAGCTCTCCCACGCTGACCCACGCGGGCTGCAGGAGGCGTTTGAGAGTCTGGGGACCTCGATCGCAGGTGGGAGTCGCCGGGCCTGCAAGTGCGGTGCCCGGACGGGGGTCTCTTCCCTCGCGCTCGCACAGACTAGCAGCGGAGAGACTGCGGCAGGACGCGAGCTCCGGCCAGTCGCCGCTGCGCTCCGCCACCGGGATGCTGCAGTGAGGTGCCCGGGCGCCCCCTGCTGGACCAGTCGGCGAGCCGAGCGCCAGCCCAGCCTAGCTCAGCGCCAGGCCTGCAGGCTCCAGCTTTCTTGATTAAAAAACATCACTTACGCAGTATTCTCTACGCCTTGTTTCAAAGTATCTTGCTAATACGCCCTGGGAATGTGTTCAGTTATTTTCATGATATTCGAGAGGAAGCAGGGGATTTAAAAAAGAGAGGGGAAAAAAAAAACCGGGTCCAAGACTAGTAAATGGCTGGGAGAAAATCCGGATTGGATCGGAAACAAATATACTTCCAAAGATATAAACAGCAAATTTAACTGAAATTCATATTTGTATATATGAGAAAGTCCCCGGTGTGCTCTGTTCCCTCTGGAAGACCAGCATTTATAAGATTTGCTTTGGCGTCAAACCCAGTTCCCGTTCAAACCTCAACACAGATAATTAACATGCATGCTATGCTATGCTAAGCTAAGCAGGACCTGCTGCCACCCCCATCTCCTTTGATATTCACCTCTCTTGAGGTAAGTATGGCTACTGTAATTGCTGGTCTTTCGGAGGGAAAGGGGAGCTTCAGAGAGGTTAAAGAATTCCCAAAGACAATGGTGGGCATGAACAAAGCCACAGGAAATATCTATGCCTTTCTCTTTCTTCATTCCAAAGCCGGGCTTTCTTACCAGGGTATCTGGTGACTCACTGAAAGCAAGGCTAGGCCACAGGAGCAGGCAGGGCACCAGGACATCGTGAATAATCAGTGAAGCAAGCCTGGTGGAAGAAAGGTCCCTGTGGAGGCAGGGACCTGACAGGCAGGGTGGATAAAGAGGTTGGACTTGTGACAGTCACGGCATGTGTCCTGATAACTCACTGAAAAAGCTTTAACACACAGCATCCAGCATGATTTCCAGATCACCCCAATTTCCTGGGAACCCCAGATCTGACCTACAGTGACACTCCCTTCCACTTGTCCCAGCACCCTGCCAGCACTGGGTTGGCATTGCATTCTCTCAAGATTCTTAGTGCTCTCCTAAACCCTGACATTCCGGAGGCTGGAAGAAAGGAGAAACATACTGTGTGTGCACACACGCTCTTCCTCTGAGACAGGGCCTGCTGCACAATGATCAAACGAATGCAACAAGACCACTTGAGACAGCACATCTAAATTGTTTATCCACTGAACTGGGAGGAGCTGCCTAGTATGAACTTGGAAGAAATGGGTCCCATCTTTGAGAAACAGGGATTTCAGCATCTCAGAATACAGACGATCTTAAAGCCTACAGTAAGAAGACAAATTTTACATGTAGACAATGCAAAATTCTATAAAATTCAAATTGTGTGGAATCGTATAGCATTAATATTGTCGAGTTTCGATTTACCTTCTTTTCCTGTCATGTTTGTAGAGCGGTACTTAGTAAAAATGTCTATGAATATATGATATGTATTTACAGTATCTATGATTTATATCTAACATAAAATTTAGAATATATAATATATAACTAAATATATAATATATATGTATATACTTTTACAATGACTTAAATTCGAGTTTCCATTATGCTTCTCTTATCCAATAGATATCACTGCAGAGGCCACAAGCCTACAAGCCAGGTTTCATGAGAACAGCCTTTATCATCTTGTCCCAGAAGCTGTTTCTCTCTATCCTCTTGTACAGCCCTTATAAGCTAGCACTCCTCCCTCGATAAGGAAGGCATTAGTGTTTCTTTTGAAGTTTTTATTGGCCTACAAAAAAAGTAGGTTTCGCTGTAGCATTTTTCAAACAATATGTTTGTTGTATCTTGCCCCCTTCCTTATCCTCCCTCAGTTGAGCTCCCAATCACTTTCTGCTTTCAGGTTACAAGCAACCTTTTCTGCCCAAACACCTCTCTGCTCCCCTTTCATGGTCGTCTATGGAGTTTCATAGTCTACGGCTACTCTCACGACACCCTCTGAATAGTCTCACAACATCATATGAATGTTAGGAGGTGGTACCCACACACTGGAGACAACATGAGATTTTTTTTTTATCTTTCTGAGACTTGGGTTACTTCCCTTAGAGATAAACTTTACAATTATATCCACTTCCCTGCCAGTTTCTTAATTTCATTTTTCTTGACAGGTGATTAAAATTCCACTGTGTGCATACACACATCTCTGAGACTCATTCTTCCATTAATGGGCATGTAGGCTGGTTCTATATCCTTGTTACTGTGGATAGAAAAGCAGTGGGCACACGAGGACGTCCCTATAGGTGTCATATAGGGCAGTGGGACCTCACAAAGAGGGAAGATTGAAAACCGGGTGCAGATTGATTTCACCAACCTGGATCAGACTTCGGGGTGTGTAATGTCAGATGGTTCATTGTCAGCCTTCCCCGGACTGTGTTTATTTATTTTATTATTATTTTTAAAGATTTATTTATTTATTTTATGTATTTACCATTGCTCTCCTCAGACACACCAGAAGGGGGCATCAGACGGCATTGCAAATGGTTGTGAGCCAGAAATGCGTTCATTCAGATACCTGAACTATCTTAAATATAAGATTGCTTTAAATTGAAATGGAGACTTTTTTTTAGTATTATGGCAGGCAGATATTTAGTTTATGTAAACTTTACAGTTCTTACTTTTCATCTGTGACATTCTCTTTTATATGTTTTGAACAACGACCTAGAAAAATCAGAGACACTGTGTTTATCAAGGTCAGAGTGTTTTACTTCTTCTTGAGGCGGGTGGGGGCATCTTTATAATTACATTTTAATGCTTTTATACAATTTGTGGGGGAAAAAAAGTTTTCAGGCAGCAACCATTCCAATTCCAGGGCACAATAAAGCTTAAGGTGTGACTACCTAGAAACTCTTTTACAAAGTATGCGTGACTACGAGGCTGGGCCCCGTAGCAAAAGGAACTAGCGTTAGGTGTGATCTCTGACCATTGGCATAGAGGTCAGCCAGCCATAAAGTATATGTGACATCTCCCCTAATGTAGATACTGGTTGAATTAGGGTGAGGTCTGCCTCTATAGCATGATTGGGTTGTTAAGAAAATCTACGTCCAGCCTTCGGGGCAGGAAAACAGGTATTTTATCTTTCCACTAAGAATCCTGTTTCCCCTTCATGCTTGTCTGTGGCTACAAGAACCTCTGTACCTCTCAACAGGCATGGATGTATAAATGTCACACCTGCAAATCTGGGCACACTGCACCACGAAAGGCAAGTTGTACCACTGGAGTCTCACATCTACTGTACTGTACTGACCCTGGCTCCTCTGGTCTACGGAACATATCTTTCTCAAAAGCTGCAAATACACCAGTCTCCCTTATGACAGCTGCCTCTCAGTCCCAGGATCAAATAAGGTTCCCTCAGGCTGCCCACTGGGCATTTGCTCCCCTGGGGACAGGCTTTGTCACAGGCTCACTGGCTTCCAGACTTAAGCTACACTTCTAACTCACTGTTAATAGATGAGGAGACTGTAATTGTGTGTGTGAAACTGCTAAATACATTCATTATAAATAATCAAAGCATGTGGAAAGATACAAAGAAATAGATACTCACCCCTCCAAGATCATAGTATCCAGAAATGGCCACTGTTATCACAAGGAACAAGAGTGATGTCCACACTCGGACTAGGTACCAAAGAATGTCCTCTGACTGCAAGGTTTGTTAGGTACCATCATACCGAAGTGACATTTTGTACTTAAGAAGTACACAGCCAGGTGGATGATAAACAACTGAAACAGATGGGGAGAAGGGGACTTTGAATGTTGACTCCTGTTACATTCTTACAAATCCTTCAAAGTCAAAATTATTACATACCTTAGATCTGACTTCATGATGTCTGTGGTGGTTTGTACATGCTTGGCTCATGGAAAATGGCACCATTAGGGGGCATGGCCTTGTTGGAATAGGTGTGGAGGAACTGTGTCACTGTATAGGCAGGCTTTGAGGTCCTACGCTCAGGCTCTGCCCTGTATGAACGAGACCCTCCTCCTAGCTGCCCAGTCTTCTCCTGGCTGCTTTTGGATCAAGATGTAGAACTCTCAGCTCCTCCTATACCATGCCTGCCTGGGTACTGCTGCCATGCTTCCTGCCTTGATGATAATGGACTGAACCCCTGAACCTATAAGCCAGCCCCAATTAAATGTTGTCTTTTATGAATTGCTTGGCCATGGTGTCTCTTCACAGCATTGGAAACCCTAACTAAGCCAGTGTCTAAGTCAGTATCTGCTTCCTTCTATGTCTCGTTATTTAAGAGGGGAGGCGACTGGCTTTCTTACACACCCTCACTTCTCAAGAGGATTAGCATTTGCGTTTCATTCTCATAGTCATTTAAATGAATATAGTTCTATATTTAAATGGAAGAAATGCATTTAATAATTCTATTATCCCGGTTTTCCCAGAAGGCCCCGCAGCGCCCCGTGTATCTATCTGACGCCGTCTGCCTCTTTGTCCACGCTTCATTAGCCTCCCTCTGCTTACACTGATCCATCATCATCTTTCTTGTACAGTTGTGATGGCCAGTCTTGGTTGTCACCTTGGCTACACCTGGGACTAAGTAAAACTCAAACTGTTGGGCACACCCATGAGGGAATTATTTTTTCCTTAGTCAAATCATTTGAAATAGAAAGACCCATTTTTAGTTCCGATCTTTTGAAGTGAGAAGATCCTTTCCTCTGGACCACACCTGCTGCTGGCAACCTCAGTGCAGGACATGAAAGAAAGAAGCTTTCCCTATTTGTCTGCTTCCTCTCTGTGGAGACTCCATCCCTTCACTGGCATTACAGCCTTCTTCTTTGAGATTCTGGTATATACTAAAGACCAGCCAAGACATTCAGCCTTGTGGACTGAACAGCTACTGGATTCTTGAACCTTCTGTTGGTAGACAGCCATTGTTGGACTAGCTGGACCACCGCCTGTAAGCCATTCTAAAAGTCTGTATACATACATACATACATACATACATACATACATACATACATATAAACATACACACACACAGACATGCACACATGCACAGACAGACAGATACATATACACACACAGACACACATACACAGGCACACACAGAAGACACACACACACACACACACACACACACACACATTTATTCTGGTCCTATAGAAAACCCTGAGTAATACAATTGTATATTTCATATTTATTATGCAGCTTATTCTTTTTTTATCAGAAATCATATCGACCCTTGGAATGTAGCTTATTTGGGAGAATGTTTGCCCTTCTTCAAATACATTCACATCAGGAATTATGGCGTCAATGTACAATGTCTGTGGGCACACAAACATTCGTGCATAATGCATGCGCCAAAATTTACTACACAGTAAAGCAGCACAAAAGACAAAACGGCAATAATGAAAAGCCAACACCGACAGAAGCCGGTTGACTGATGATCTAGAGCTGGGGTATGGTACAGCTTCAGAGTTGCTGGTTTGTTTGAGTATGCTAAAGGCAGTGGGAGAAATAATGGACAAAATTAGTAAAGCCATAAAGCACTGTTTTCCTGTGTGCGGCTCTCTCAACAGAGAAATTGTGGTGGTTTGAATGAGATGCCCTGCTCCCATACCCTCAAAAATTTGAATACCCGGTCCTCAACCAATGGTGTTGATTGGGGTGGCTGAGGAGGTGTGGCCTTGTTGCAGGAAGTTTGACACTGGGGCAGACCTAGTTTGTCACTGGGGGGAGGGGGACAGGCTTAGCAAGCCACTGGGGCAGGCTTCCTATATGACTCTAGGGGGACAGGGGTGGGTTCTCTAGAGAGCTCTGCCCCGGCTCTCTGCTTCTTGCTTGTGGATGAAGGTGTGAGCCCTCAGCTTCTGTTTTAGCCACCGTGCCTGCCCATTGCCATGCCCCTCCCCATGATGGTGATGGGCTCCTCTCTCTTTGAAACCGCAAGTCCAAATAAACCCTTCCTTCTATATGTTTCCTTAAACGCGATGTTTCATCACAGCAATAAGAAAGTAACTGAAACAGAATAGAATGGGGGGGGCAACCATCTGTCACCTGCGGGTAGGGGAAGCCCAGAGCACGTAGACACATGACCGTTGGCTACCTACAGACAAGGGAAGTCCTTGCCATCTCATTCCCTAAAGACCAATCAGTTTAAAAGTCACACTGTTCTTCCAATCACAGTGTACCTAATGGCTGCTGCTCTAAAAACTGTATAAAAACTTGCCAACCGGCAGCTGTGCAGGGTTGTTTTCTCCCTCCTTTGTGCACAGGGCAACCCCAGTATGCTGGAACAATAAAATTCCTCTTACTTTTGCATCGATTCCCAGCTCGGAGTTTTCCACTTGGGGTCTCTGGTAAGTTAAGGCTGTAAGAGTGTTATAATGCCAGTTCACAAGAGTCTAGTTCTAGGCTTCTCTAACCTCTTCTGACCTCTGTAGGAGCCAAGCACACACGTGCCCAGACACACATACAGGCAAGCCTCCTGTGTGTAAAAAAGTAAATAAAGGGGGAGCGTTGACCTGCCTGGTCTTGGGCAGGCAACTGCACTGCGGAGTCTATGAGTGCAACTGTCCTCTCAGGTCCAGATGAAACTGTTTTGCTCTGGTCTTCCTCACCCTTTGGCTGTTAGCAGTTTCTCACACTCTCTTACAAGATGGTCCCTGAGTCACAGCAGGAAGGGAGTATATATGTCTCATCTGGGGCTGGACACACAACCTCATGCTCTCATGACCTCTATACTCATGATTCTTATATTTTAGATGAGCTCCTCTCCCCTACAACATTTTCCCCCTTCACCAAAGTTGATTATCTTCCTTTTCTTTCCCTGTCTAGAGCACAGGAACACAGGAAGAAACATGCTTAGAGGAACACTACCCGTGGCCAAAATTCTGTGCCTCTCTGGTATAGAATTTCATCTGAATCCTTCCCTGGCCTCACCATATGGTGGCAGGATTGTCATAAGCATAGTGACTTTTATTAGATTCCCCACAGTGGAATGAGAGAGCAGACTCCCTAAAATGGCATATCCTCTCTGTCCCTAATAATAAATACAAATTTTAAGTTAAGGAGGGCTGGAGAGATGGCTCAGCGGTTAAGAGCGCTAACTGCTTTTCTAGATCTCCAGTTCAATTCCCAGCAGCCACATGGTGGCTCAAGACCATCTATAATGGGATCTGATGCCCTCTTCTGGCATGCAAGTGTATATGCAGAGAGAGTACTCATGCACATAAAGCAAATCTTTGAAAAAGACATTAAATTAAGACATAAAAAGCAGCAGAGAGCTAGTACCATGTATGGCCACAGAAGCAAGTTACTGATGAGAAAACTTTTGAGTCATAACCTCTGAATTTAATTTAGTATGCAGGCATTCATCTCATTTTTCCAGACCACCGGAGATTAGATTTTCCTGATAGAATTAGATTTCTTATTGAATTCTTATTGTTATGGGTTGTATTGAATTTTAGTTTGACATCAGAACAGATTCAAGATTGTGTGTGTGTGTCTGTGTAGGAGAAAGAGAAGGGTAAAAAGGAAAAAAAAACCACTTATTGACCACTGTATTTAAAAAAAACATTAGCTGCATTACCTGGAGTTTTGAGGAGATCAACTCAAATGGAACTGTAGGTTTGATTGAGAGTTAATAGACTCAAATGAAACGAGTGAGTTTTATATGATAAACTGCTAGGAAATTTAAAATATAGGCTCAATATTTTGACAGTTTGTGGGACCCAAAATAACATACTGAAAATAAGCTGAGGCCAAGAACCCATAATTGGGGAAGCACACTGACTACCATTATTATGATAAATGTGCAGGGTATCAAACTGTCCTCTAAATTCATACTTTTATACCCATACATTAGCACAGCTCCCAGTCATCACCCAGAGAAGTTTCTTTGTGCAGTGGTTAGTGATGATGCTCTCAGCTAATTAAAGTGCAGAGAGCGGAGTTACCAGCCACAACTCCTCTGCATCTTCGCCCCCTGCCACAGGATTTAGGGACCATCGCATACGAGGGGGTAAAAAGAGTGTAAGAGCCAGACGTTGGCGTAAAACCAGAGGGAAACAGTGTCTTTTAGATGTGAGGGGAATCACTGCATGTGGGAATTCAAGATGTCTGTGGTTGCATGCACAAGATCCCACCAGTCAGCACTGTAGCATGGAGTAGTAGGGGCTCATGGAGCCATGTCCCTCAGGGTGTGTTATTTGATAGATTGATGGCCCCACATCTCAGACTATTAGGACAGCATTTAAGAAACAAGCAAGCAAACAACCAAAACACCCAAAAGATATGAAGTTGGGAATGTGCAGGGAGGCAGGGGTTGTATCTGGGACAAATTACGGAGAGGAATGTATGTGTCTGGGGGTGGGGGCGGTGAATGTGATGATCAAAGTATGAGATTCTCAAAGAATTAAGAAGATATACTAAGATCAGTTTTTAAAAACCTAGCCTATCTGAAGGCAGGCGTAAAGGTTATTATTGAAAATACAAAATAAATGTACGCAGGCTGTCCGAAAATATCTGTAACATAAAACAAGGTGCAATATGGAAAATTATATGCAATCTATGTTCTTTCTATGTGCAAGTATGCCTTGTGACATAGAAAATGTAGAAGATAGCAGGCAAACAGATGGTGGTCTCTCTGGGGAGGTGGCTGGGGTTGGTGTTGGTAGATACACAGGAGTCAGGCTCAACCTGGAAGGCCTTCACCTGCTTCTGTTCCTCTGTCTTGTGCTGAGGGTATATGCGTATCAGTCGGAAAAATTTTAAAAATCATATTATCCCTTCTATTTTTTTTTAATAAAAAAAGCATCTGATAAGGTAAATACATGTATATTGGAGATTGTTGGGAAAGTTTATCAAGGAAAAATCTGTAGCAACATTCCTTAGTATAAAAATGGAAAATGGCTGGATTCTGCAATTATGTCCCTTTGCATAACTGCTGCCAAGAGGCCTCATCTACTCTTTGGTGGCTGTGTAGTGTGTTAACAGCTTGCTCGTGAAGGGTGATGATGGGCAGACATGAAACTAAATTAAAAAGATGCTGTCATTCCTGTCCCACTCCTCAAGTGAGAGTGGCAGGCACGCTGCTGTCAATCCTGCAGCCCTGTGGATTATTTATGGGATGGCAGTGCTGGAGGCACCAGGGACTCATCGCATCCAGGCCTGATTCTCTGCCCGTCATCCCCGGCTGGCTGGCTGTCAGTGCCCTTTTTCTACATTTGCGACTGGCTGGTCTCTGTTTTCCCCTTTACCTTGATCTAGAGGATTAACACCAGCAGATGGTACTGCTAGAAGATATTTTAAAACAAACAAAGATGTCAAACAGGCAAAAGTGCAGCTTATTCCCCAGTTCACAACTCCATGCATTCCTTCCCAGGATATAGTATTTTCATCATAAAGCATCAAGTTGAAAGAGCTTCCTCTAAAGATGCAGATGAGGTAAATCCCAGCCAGCTTTGCAAATGGAGAAAGCGGACAGCTTAACAAACCATCTTATGTTTGAAAGTGTCAGTTAAAGATGTGTTGTTCATCTAATCTGACATGCGCACAGCAAAACGGGACACATCTGGAGAGTTCCAGCTGATGCTGGCTGGCGGAAGAGGAGGAGGGCTTATCAAATCTTAAGAAACTTTGCGTTCCAACCACAGAACGTTGGGAAAGACAGGATAAGCCACACTGAAAGCATGGAGACATTAAAGTCTACAGGACTGTCAGATAGTAGGAAGGCAGAATGGTGGGTCTGATCAAAGCCAGAAGACAGAAGCAAGAAACTGAGGCTAACTAAATAAGTCATTGGTTACTCCAGAAATGATCTGTTGCAGAACTGCCATCATCTTTTCCGCTTGCCTTCAGATTCCCAAATCCACATGCTAACATCTGGAGTCTGGAGTCACAGGGACTGCAGGATTCTTCCCAGCCTCCTCCTGCCCCCAACTTCACACATCCTCCAAATGACCCTGTCACTTTCTCTTTGATCCTGAGTGACTGATAGAGATAATTAGAAGTTAATTCCTGCCAGGAGCTAATTAGAGTCACAGTGTCACAGCTGAGGTCAGAAGTAGTCCATGGTGGAGTCCAGGCTTTGCCATGTAACCTGCCCTATGTCTCTGATGGTGGCACTTATACCTGAAGTGCAGTAATAACAATGACAGTGTCTTGAGATATCCACAACAAGACCCCTACACCCAAAGCTCAGGGGACATCAAGCAAGAGGGGAAGAAAGACTGTGAGTCGGAGGAGCAGAACTTCTGTCTCAGAAGTGTCAAGATCGTAACAATGTGTCAGGATCGTAGCAATGTGTCAGGATTAAATTCAGTGAAGTTTTAAACAGGGTTCCAGACAGTGGACGGGATTCACAGAGGCTGAACGTAAAATCTGAAGTTGCTACTCACTTTGACTTCTAGATCCTTTTTGTCTTAGGGAGGACAATCCCAGAGGCTTTTCTAGTTAAAGAGATTAAAGCCCATGCATCACTCTAAGGAAAGGCGACTATAATGGGAAGAGCTTGCTTCTCTCGGATACATTTTAATTCGGTTTTGCTTGTCAAAGGGCTGGAGGTTGTTAGGTGTTATTGCTTATGTCTGTCATCTCAGCACTTGGGAAATGGAGGCGGGACAATCATAAATTAGAAGCCAGGCAGGGCAAGAGGATGTGACTCTCTCAGTCACCCCTTCCCACAGTTCAGAGGAGCCTGAATATTTCCCTTGGCTGGGAATCTATGAATCTGCAAATCTGTCGAGGTGAAGTCACGATGAATAAAGTTGGGAGAAAAGGTCTTAGGAGGTAGCTTTGGTACTTTCGAAGTTCAACATTATGGAGCCTAACCATTGGACCGCGGTGACCTCAGAGAGACTTCCAGATGCAAAGGGAAATGGAAATCATCAAGCTATGCGGGAGAGGGAAAGAAAATAAGAAACCATCAGCATTGAGAAAGCTGAGCCCAATTGTCTGAATGCAAAACCAAAGCCCCATTTATGAGATGGGAAATCTGTTCCAGGCCATGACTCCCGGGTCACTGATAAGCAGAAATTCTGGGAGAGCTGCAATCTGAAATGCTGAGACCAGGGCAGACAGCAGGAAGCGATGGTAGGGAGGGCAGTGTGTAGCTACCTCCACCTAATCAAAACATCCTGTCCCTGGAGGGAGGATGGAGGCTTTTGAGACCTCCCAGGAAGCAAGCTCTGAGATTCCTAAGGCCCTTTCCCCATGGTTATGTAAGTGGTGGACAGTTGCTCTTCCAGAGGAGACTTTCTTCAGTGGAACTGCTTGCAGGTTGTAGAGGCATGTAGCTTTCATGAGGCATTATCCACGATGGTGAAGACTCATGGCGTAGCTGCTTTTCAGGGACCTAAATTCCTATAAGTAACCGTGATGAACCCTAAGCCAGCCTTGGGCAGAAGTATTCCCTTGCTATTTGCTGGCCCATCTGAAGCGAAGCAAAGTTCATATCTTCCCAGCAAAAGTCACACGGTAGATGGACACAACAACCAAGCAGTGTCTTGGATTCCCTGGGAAGTTTTTAATTATAAGCTAAAATCCATCTTTTGCCCTCTGGCTTTTTATGGAGCAGAGGATATTTGGGAATGTGCCCCAACTGGGTTCCTTTGGGAAGGGTTACTATACAGGAAGCCCAGGACAAGTGGGCAAGCTATCTGATCTCTGAGCATCTGTAGCAGACATCTCGTATGGGTTGCGGCCTCCAATTGCCCCATAAATGTGCCTGTGGATCACCAACAGTTAAGGAACACATGTGAGAGCTGAGTTTTCTGCTTGAAACTCTTGTTGAGAGTTCTCGAGGCTCCACAAGGAGCAGACCATATCGTTTAGAGGCCAGCATGTTGCTTGGCCACAAAGCTTGCCTCGGTGTGTGAGAGAGCTCTTCCATTGCTCTCCGTCATCCCAGAGAGACTTGTCCCTGCTGTAAAACCCTCTAGTGACCTTGCTCAGTTGAGAGGAGTCTGAGACGCAGGTGCCCCCGGAACACATTGTCTATTACTGATAGAAATGCCCATGGTATAGTGATGGGATCTTTAATTTATAGATGTTTACTAGGCTCTCATCATAGCCTCAGGTCTACCTATATGAGCAGTAGGCACTTCAGCTTGCTTTAAGTTCTCAACATTCCCGATGCTGTGACCCTCCAATACAGATCCTCATGCTGTGGTGACCCCCCCAATCATAAAATTATTTTTGTTACTACTTCACAGCTGTAATTTTGCTTATGTTATGAATCATACTGTCAATATCTCATATCAGGAGATGTACTGATAGGAGATTCTTGTGAAAGGGTCGGTCTACCCCAAAGTGGTTGTGACCCATAGGTTGAAAACCTCTGTTTTAAGGAGTTTATTTTTGAAAGCTTTATGACAGAATACTTTTTATTTGCTGTGGAGACCACTTTCTCTAGAGCCTTCGGTAATGACAGAATACAGAACTGTTCAATGTTGAGTCATTCTTCCTGCCCTCAGAGAAGCTTCCCAAAGTTCCGTCTGCATCTGGATACGAAACTGATGGCTTTACAATCTGAAGCAGAGACAAAATTCACGTTTAAATTCCTGGCAATTTCACTAAAAATCTCATGGCACACGGACTGGACTGGGAGGATCTTTCCATTGATGGATGGCGAGAAACATAACTGGGGAAAGACCTTGAATGGAGCCGCACAACCTCACGGGCAGTACTACATGATTCTCGTCTTAAAGCTAACAGTAGCAATGTAGGATTTGCCTCCATGTTCAGCAATTCAGGGTCTACAATGGAGGAGCGCACTCTGACGTTGTTACTTGGATATATACTGCTTCCCATAGAATGCACAACACATCACTGCAGGGGATGCCAATTAAACTGTCACCCTCCCACAACTGACATAAATAAAAGCAGTCTCCAACATGGTAATAGGACTTTGGTGATTTCTTAATTTCTGGTTTTTTTTTTCCATCTTTTTTAGGGAGAAAAGACTGAGTCTTAAGGAATTTTTTTTTGCCTAAATTGACGTGGGTGGTGATTACTGTGCATTTGGTTAGGGGCCAGAAGGACCCATTTAGACCTTTCTGACAGCATGCAGGGTCAGACTGGGTGGTCAAATCACCTGTAAAGCCATGGTTGCTGAAAGCTGTCAATGCAGCGACAACAAAAGAAACAAAACCAAAAAGCAAGGGGCAGCCTGAATAGACCAGAGGTCACAAGAATCAGTTTCCCTTTCTCCTAAGAGACAGATGGCAAAGGCCTGAGGACCTATTTGAGAGCTGTAGGCAGGCTGTAGTGTTAGACCACCCCAGCTCCCACTTCGACTCTCATCTTCCCCACTCCCCCATCCATACCAACTAGCGTTGACAGCGGTGATTGGTCTCATTTTTCACCTTATTTGCATACCTACTGCCAATCAGGACCTAGTTGACACAGGGTATTTGGATACCCTGGATTTTTCAAACCACAGAGCGTATAACTCCGCCCAAGGGGAAGCCAAAGAAGACTCCAGAAGCCTGGTGCCTGGCTCTCGGCTCTTACCTGGGATTCGTCCAAGAAAGAAGCCTGAAGACTTCAGGTCTGGCTCCCAGCTAGCCTGCTTACGAGAGAAGGGAGTCCACCTTCGGGATTGGCCAGGAATAGACTCCTAAGAGGCTCTCAGTACCTGAGTTTCTGTCCTGAGCAGAGGGCTTGATCAAGGCTTGCCAGCTTCTAGGATCCTAGCAGCAGCTGTGGGAACTTCTTTTTCGCCACACCTTCAATTATATTCTTTGGATGCTCTATTATGTGCATGTAATTACTTATGCATGTGTCAATTTTTAAATAAAACCAAAGTGATCAGAAGGTGTCATAGCCCATTAAAAACCTCTGCGTTCTCCAGGGTGTGACTCTTTTTCAGGGCTCCCCTTTCTTTCCATGAGTTTCTTACTGATGTGGACCCTGCAAGCAATTATCCCGTTTCTCACGTTTCTCACTCTCTCGGGCTTGGAATTGATTGACTCCTGGACACTTCAGGGAACCTTGACCCTGGTGCGACTGTCAATGCACAACCCTATGACCTGCTTCTGCCTTCCTGCTTCCTGGTGGTTGAATCACTTCCCGTTGACAAAGTGGTGACCAACCCCCTGCAGAATTACCGAATGTGCTGGGACTTAGTCCCAAGACTGAGATTCCAGCCAGCCTGTCAGAGTGACTGGTCCAAAGTCGCAAATGGGGAATGTCTCAAAAGCCTGATGTACATTTCTGGCCAATGTGTGGCTGGAGAACAAAGGATTTTGAGGTTTCTAATGCAAGCCCCCGTGATTAAGGATTGAAAGAAAACAAAAATCAGGTTTGCACACTGTTTATTTAAGCAAATCATCAGTAATTTTCCCACCAGCCAGCTTTCTGGTAGGTCAAGCTTTATCACAGCTGAGACTGACTCCACAGACACAAACAATTTAACAATAGCCTTGAATGGAAATAATTACCACCTTATCTGATCAACAAAACAGATCTTTCTGCCAGGAAGAATCCTTCCTCCCTGGCAAAGTCCTACTTATCATTTTTCTCAAATACGCAGTTGATGTATCAGCCGGAATTTCTATATTCCAATGTTTAAATTTATTTACTACAGTTGGGAGGTCTAAAGTGGCTTCACAGCTATTAATGAATGGTTGTCCTGGGGGTGCATAGGATTCTGTTTAAGGGGTTTTTGTCTTGCTTTTGAGCCTTTGAGGGACAAAGTAGGATTAAACACTAGAAAAAATAATCCTTAATTTCAGCAGCCTACTCTCCCTTTAAAAAATAAGGACGTGATAGCTATAACCACTAAAAATGGAAACAATCAGAATACCTATAAAATTTAGAGTTAAAGGCGTAATTTTAGGGGCTGGAGGGGTGGCTCGGTTGTTAAGTGGCAGGCACTTCTTGCAGAGGATCTGCTTTCCGTCCCGGCACCCACATCAGGCAACATCTACCGCTAACTTTGGTGCTTGAGGGTCTGACAGTTCTGGCCTCTCTGGGCACCTGTGAGCATACAGTATACACTCACATATACATAACACATAAAAATGAATATGTTGTAATATATTCTTAGAGTATAAGATATATTAGACTAAGTCAGATTCCATTCCTTACCTAGAATCTGATGCCCTATTTGAAATACAGACATAAAAACACAAAACTGACTTTGTACGTATTTTTAACTGAAAAAAAATAACATTTACCTTTATTATTTAGTGTGTACGTGTGCAGGCACCGTGGAGGAGCCATGTGGAGGTCAGAGGGCCACCTCCTGGGAGTCCATGTTCTCCCTCCATCACCGGAGTTGGGGCAGGCTTGCCATCACACACTTGACCTTCTGAAGCATCCTCCCAGCCCCAGTTCTTATTTTTCTTATGGTTCTTGGGGTATAGGCATATTGTGTACATTCCTCAATTCAAGTACATATTCATTGATGGTAAAAGTAGCGTCAGATGATTTATCTTAAGCTTATTTGTCCATTGAGAATGTCAGGAGCAGATGAACTTGCTTCCCTTCTGCCTAGACTTCCCTATGTTTTCGCTCCATGTGGACGTTTAGAACAATGGGCACCGTGATCTAGCATTTAGGGAGGATAGAGAAGAGGAATTCAAGGTGCCCTAGTGGCACTCCTCTTGTTTCTTGTTTTGTTTTGTTTTTCTGTTTGTTTTATTTTTCATCTTTTCGTGTCAGTATTACTCTTTGCCTTGAAAATTTAAAAAACAAAAATGAAAAGTGTTCCTCTCCCTTTGTAAGACTTGGTTGATCTCTACATTGTTTTAAATGTTACTTGTATGCAAAAGGTCAGCTGGGATTTTCACAGGCCATTGTTTTCAATCTCCTTATAATGACGTCATATTTGAACACAAACTGATGGACTTGGGTCTGTATGGTAGTGAGGGTAACAAGAACAGATTTCTTTCTGACAGAGAAGAGATTTACATTAGTGTTGCTTTGCACTTAAGATTTTTTAATTTTTTTCTTTATTATTTTATGTGTATGAGTATTTTGGCCACATGCGTGTCTGCGCACCATGTGTGTGCAGTCCCAGAGGATCCCCTGGAACTGGAGTTACAGTCAGCTGTGAGCCATCAAAGTGGGTGCTGGGAATTGAACCTGGGTACTCTGCAAAGAAACCAGTGTTCTCAAGTATGGAGTCACCTCTCCAGCCCCTGCTTTGTATTCTTACTCTCCAAAAAACGCTGACTCTCTTATCTGTCTCGATTCTCTCTTTGATTATCTTTCTAAACTCTAAATATGTTCCTCTGTGCTTTATAGGCAGTTAATGGAGCTCCCAGAAGCCCTTCAGTGGACTGCTCTTTGCTTCTGCATTTAAAAAGCACTAACTTAAGTGTACCCCAAGACTCATGTGCCCAAACCCTCATCACCAGCACACCACTGGGAGGCGGTGGAAGCTCTAGAAGGCAGTGGTTAGAGGGAGAGATTTAGATCTAGCACCCAACTGGCTCTGCAGCCCCTCAACAGTGAGATCACCAGTGAGAGCACTGGGGACGGAGCAGAGGAGGCTGTGTTGAGGTGATCTGCAAGTTCAGGCACTGACAGTAATGTGTATGTTTTCCTGGTTCAAATACAGACCTGAACAATCACCCCACCTCTTCAAGGCCTCGTGTATCCCCGGCTGGCTTCAAACTCCCTCTGTAACCAAGGGTGATCTTGAACTCCTATCTCCTGTGGTTTTCCAGGTCAGTATCAGGCAAACGGAGTGTACTCGAGCTTTTCAGTGTTTAATTTTTTTAATTTTTTTTTAAATATTTAAGATGTTTATTTTGGTATTTTCATTCCCTGGTATAATCATAAGTCTCCATTTAATAGTTCTGTGGACAAAATCTTCATTTAGGCAACTGAATGCCCTTTAGACATACAGACCTATAACCTGAAGCTTTAAACACGTAATTCTACCTCTAAACTGCCAGGAATTTGAAAGTTAAATAAAATGAGAGACAATCACTTTTATTTACATAGGCTGTTTGTACATATTTGAATCTTGCTCTAGTCACCCACTCGTTTCCAATATGAAAACCAAATTTAAAGTAACTTTGCCAGTTTTCTTCATGTTGTTCCTCCTGTTGCTGGGATTGTAGGCATACACAGTCATATCCAGTTTGCTCAGTGCTGGGATCTAACCCAGGGCATCGTGACGCCTCAGTGGTACCCTACCACTCGAGTTATCTTGGAAATAGTCCTTCTGCAGAAGTCGTCCAGCCAGGGCTGAAGTGACCTTTACTGGAACTGGTGAGGTGTATGTCAGCTGCTTACTTCTGCTCTAACCAAAGGGCGCCAACTCCACATTTCAACTGACTTCTATTCTCCCCGGTGTTCCTCGAAATCCTGAGGGATTACAATGGTTATGTGCTACTTGTTCCAGAGTGGGCATGCCCTAACTCTAGACTCCACTGACAGCTTCTGAGGGGGAAAGAACACCCTCCTTTGAGGACATGACCTCCAGTAGATTGCCCACAATCTAGTGGATGGCCCCACACCCATGTACATAGATTCAGTACTAACTGGACTCAAGGTTATTAACAACAACAGAAAACAAGGAGGGCACGGAACTGAGAGAGAAGGGGCTTCAAGCAAGACAAGCACCTAGCATTTCAGTCTTCTGAAAGCTCGAGTACACTCCGTTTGCCTGATACTGACCTGGAAAACCACAGGATCTCTCTACTTGTGAATAAGAAAGGCCAACAAAGTAGAGAAGAGGTTAAAACGATGGTGTCAGAAGGTCCCATACGGCCTTGGGCTTGCAGCCTACTAAATCCAGGCCTTTGCCACACCGTTGTGATTTATGTTATGCTCAGGGTTCACTTCTTAGCTTGAAAATGAGTTAAGTGATTGACACTCAACTATATTTTTGCGGGTTTGTGAGCATCTCCAACTTCACATCCATACATCCAGTGTGCCATGTATGGTTAACCCTCCTCCAAGGGTTGAGCATATATCGGCTATGGTATTGAACACCCTCCTTCAGTGTTTCAGCATATGGGCTATGATGTTGATCCTGTTGCCATTTTATGAAGGCATTCCGACTCCCGTGGTATGAGCACAGACCAAGCTCTCCTATTTCCGACTACTCTCTGAGCAATAGCCCAGTCTGATTCTCACGGTGTCAGTCATTCCTGATCAGCTGGGCTCGTCTACCTGAGACCCGGTCTTAATCACTTTACCTTCCCATTCATTCGGTTCCTCCCCAATTTCCCCAGCCTCAGAATCTTGCAGCTTGAGAAGCTCCAAGCATTGGGACCTTACTGTTTTTGGCTCTTACCTTTCCAGGGTAAGGATAGGAAGCCAGAGCAGTGGTCCTCTACTTGGAGGTTGTGAGTCCTTTGGCGGGGATCCAATGACCCTTTCATAGGGGTCACCTCGGGCCATCGGAAAGCATAGGTGTTTACATTATGATTCATAACAGTAGCAAAATTACAGTTATGAAGTAGCAGTGACTCTAGTTTTGGGGATTTTAAGATTTGGGGTGGGGCTCAGCACACCAGGAGGAACTGCATTAAAGGGTAGCGGCATTAGGAAGTCTCAGAATCGCTGGGCTAGAGTGCTGGGACCTCACTGTCCTTGGCTCTCACCTTCCTGGGCTAAGAAGAGTCTAGAATAGCAACTGGCATCATTTGCAACCTCTTTGCAAGGATGCAGACATCTCCCCGTTTCCTTGGTAACTGTTTCCTGGACTGTCCCACATGACTGCAGTGAACATGTGGTGGTACTGCTCTCCTGAATGGACTTTGGGCAGTTCTTGTAACATTCATCCACATCTTCAAGATGCATCCCCACTCTTTCCATGGCACAAACAACCCTTCTTCCACCATCACAGCCCTGACAAACCTCTTGATCATTCTCCAAACTTTCTGTTCCTTTGGAAAGTGATGCATGATTTGGGTTTGGGTTTTCATGTTCAGGAATAGGATTGGGGCAGCAACAAATGCTTCAACATGTGTTTCTCTGTATACCTAACTAACTGCCTGTCACTCAAGCTCCTGGTGACCTAGTACCATTTTCTGGCTTCTGTGGGCACTGCCCCTATGAAACATGCACAGCATATACCTAACACACACACACACACACACACACACACACACACACACACACACTGAGAGAGAGAGAGAGAGAGAGAGAGAGAGAGGGAAGTTCACATTATACATGCACATAGATGGTAAAAATGAAAATAATAAACAAAAACAACTAGCAGCCTGTGACAGACTAGGAAGGTAAGAAAAAGAGCAAATGAGAGAAGAGGTAAAGGAAGTATACAAGAAGAAGGGGAGGGAGGGAATAGCCAGTCCCTACCACAAACTGACATGTGTACGCGACACATCACCTGTCATCTCAACTGCCTGACAGTCATTGTATAAGATGATGGAGAAGACAACACTCAAAGACTGAACTTCACACTTTAATTCTCTTACAGATAATTTACCCTCCCTCCTACAGATGTTCTTTCCACCCTATCCAGCCGCACACCCACTCCTGTCCCCACCCTCCTGGGCCAACCCCTTCATCGCCACACTGACAGCCAGCACAGCTGTCTTCCATGGTGTGAGGTGTGACTGGAAAGGATGCTTGGACTAAAATGACTGCCCTGTCACCTCAGTGTACACGATGGCTCTCGTGTCGGATGGATCATCAGCCTCAGTGAATTTTTCATGTTCCCTTGCCTTGTTCTGAGTCTCACTACAGCCTAGGGAAATCGCACGCCCATTCTCTTAGGTTCTGCATTTTCGAGCTTATATAAGAAATCTTGCTTTGGGAAAAAAAAATATTCAGGAAGGTGAATGCATTGGTTGGTGCTTGGTGTTGGTGGAACTGTAACTAAGAGGAACAACCAAAAAATGGCTTTGTAATGATGGCGTTGTTTTTTCCTGAATGTAATCTGTTGGAAACTCACGTGTTAATTAAAAACTAAGGACACATTAATTACAGCGGTTGCAGGGGGAATCATCAGGGTGGCTCAGTGGGCACATACGCTAGCCACTAAGCCTGAGCTTTGAGTTTCATAACCTCCGTGGTGGAAGGGGAGGACTCTGCACTCCATGCCGTCCCCTGACCTGCACATGCGCACTGCGGCACAGAAGCTCACCCCATAAAAAGAAGCAAACAGCAGACGCCATTTTATAACGATTGTCTGCGTATGCTTCAGTTGGTTCTTCTGATTCTAGATGTACCATGAACAAGAACATGCATTGCTTTCAACCAATACAAGGACTGTGTTTTTTAAAAAAAATTATTTATTTTATGTATGTGAGGACATGGTCGCTGTCTTCAGACACACCACAAGAGGGCATCAGATCCCGTTACAGATGGTTGTGAGTCACCATGTGGTTGCTGGGATTTGAACTCAGGACCTCTGGAAGAGGAGTCAGTGCTCTTAACCCCTGAGGCATCTCTCCAGCCAAAGGGCAACCTTTTAATCAACATGAAAGTTATATTTTTTCCCTTTTCCACAGAGTACCCAAGCTGCTTTATCTGTCTTCAAGATAAAACCAAGTTGAAGAAATTAGGAGATGAGAGACAGCTAAACAATGTAAAATGGATCATTAGGGGAAAGGGACATTGTGGAGGAGCGGAAGGAGAGCCAGAGGGAGGGACAGACAAGGCTTAAGAAAACAAGAGGAAAGAGAGGTGACATGGGGGTTGGAAGTGTGGAGTCCTAAGAGGATGCTCCTGAGGGTTGTTCCACGGCATTTATGGGGTTAAAACATCTCTGATCCCTGGCTTATGTTTCCTCCCCATCCTTTCGAAAAGTCAGCACTGAAGAAGTGGGGTGTAAGTGGTACAGATTCACAGCTTGCATAGCATAGCAGGCGGCCGGACACACAGACTCAGGAGCCTTTCCCTTGTCTCTCATGCTCAAGGTGGACTTCTTGAAGCCCTTCCCTTCTGACCCCTCCATGCCTACCAATACCAGAAAGAAGTCAGTAAATACAGTGAATTGTATTTGAAAGGCATACGACTCCTTTATCCCCAAAACTCCATTCAGATAGCAGAGTGGATTCCAACCCTGAGTGAAGAGGTAAATTGTTCACCCACTCTTTACTTCCGGACTGGGGCGGTGCGACTCCCCGAAAGAAAGACACAAACAGGCAGCATTATTTTCTTTTCTTTTTTTCATTTTCTATATTTTTTTATTTACATTCCAAATCATTTCCCCTTTCCTGTTTCCTCCCTCCCCGAAAGTCCCATAAGCCCTCTTCCCTCCCCCTGCTCCCCATTCAACCCCCTTTTGCTTCTCAGTCCTGGTATTCCCCTACATCCAGTCTTTCCAGGACCAGGGGTCTCTCCTTCCATCTTCTTGGAAATCTATTGATATGCGAATTGTGTCTAGGGTATTCTGAGATTCTGGGTTAATATCCCCTTATCAGTGACTGCATACCATGTGTGTTCTTTTGTGATTGGGTTACCTCACTAAGGATGATATTTTCAAGATCTGACCATTTGCCTAAGAATTTCATGAATTCATTGTTTTTAATTGCAGAGTAGTATTCCATTGTGTAGATATACCACATCTTCTGAATCCATTCCTCCGTTGAGGGACATCTGGGTTCTTTCCAGTTTCTGGCTATTATAAATAAGGCTGCTATGAACATAGTGGAGCATGTGTCCTTATTGCATGCAGGTAAAGCCTCTGGGTATATGCCCAGGAGTGGTATAATAGGATCCTCTGGGAGTGTCATGCCCAGTTTTCTGAGGAACCGCCAGACTGCTTTCCAGAGTGATTGTACCAGATTGCACTCCCACCAGCAGTGGAGGAGTGTTCCTCTTTCTCCATATCCTCGTCAACAACTGCTGTCTCCTGTGTTTTTGATCTTAGCCATTCTGAATGGTGTGAGGTGGAATCTCAGGGTTGTTTTGATTTGCATTTCCTTAATGACTAAGGATGTTGAACATTTCTTTAGGTGCTTCTCAGCCATTCAATATTCTTCAGGTAAGAACTCTTTGTTTAGCTCTGTACCCCATTTTTTAATAGGGTTATTTGGCTCTCTGGAGTTTAACTTCTTGAGTTCTTTGTATATATTGGATATTAGCCCTCTGTCAGATGTAGGGTTGGTAAAGATCTTTTCCCAATTTGTTGGCTGCCGCTTTGTCCTTTTGACAGTGTCCTTTGCCTTACAGAAACTTTACAATTTTATGAGGTCCCATTTGTCAATTCTTGATCTTAGAGCATAAGCTATTGGTGTTCTGTTCAGGAAAATTTTCCCTGTGCCCATGTGTTCAAGGCTCTTCCCTAGTTTCTTTTCTATTAGTTTCAGTGTGTCTGGTTCTATGTGGAGGTTCTTTTTTTTTTTTTTTTTTTTTTAATTTTATTTTATTTTATTTTTTTAATTTACATTCCAAATCACTTCCCCTTTCCCGTTTCCTCCCTCCCCGAAAGTCCCATAAGCCCCCTTCCCTCCCTCTTTTCTCCGTTCAACCCCCTCTCATTACTCTGTCCTGGCGTTCCCCTACATCCAGTCTTTCCAGGACCAGGGGTCTCTCCTTCCATCTTTTTAGAAATCTATTGATATGCTGATTGTGTCTAGGGTATTCTGAGATTCTGGGTCAATATCCCCTTATCAGTGACTTCATACCATGTGTGATCTTTTGTGATTGGGTTACCTCACTAAGGATGATATTTTCCAGTTCTGACCATTTGCCTAGGAATTTCGTGAATTCATTGTTTTTAATTGCAGAGTAGTATTCCATTGTGTAAATATACCACATCTTCTGAATCCATTCCTCCGTTGAGGGACATCTGGGTTCTTTCCAGCTTCTGGCTATTATAAATAAGGCTGCTATGAATATAGTGGAGCATGTGTCCTTATTGCATGCAGGTAAAGTCTCTGGGTATATGCCCAGGAGTGGTATAGCCGGATCCTCCGGAAGTGTCATGCCCAGTTTTCTGAGGAGCCGCCAGACTGCTTTCCAGAGTGGTTGTACCAGCCTGCAATTCCACCAGCAGTGGAGGAGTGTTCCTCTTTCTCCACATCCTCGCCAACAACTGCTGTCTCCTGTGTTTTTGATCTTAGCCATCCTGACTGGTGTGAGATGGAATCTCAGGGTTGTTTTGATTTGCATTTCCCTAATGACTAAGGATGATGAACATCTCTTTAGGTGCTTCTCAGCCATTAGATATTCTTCAGGTGAGAACTCTTTGTTTAGCTCTGTACCCCATTTTTTAATAGGGTTACTTGCCTCTCTGGAGTTTAACTTCTTGAGTTCTTTGTATATCTTGGATATTAGCCCTCTGTCGGATGTAAGGTTGGTAAAGATCATTTCCCAGTTAGTTGGTTGCCGCTTTGTCTTTTTGACAGTGTCTTTTGCCTTGCAAAAACTTTGTAATTTAATGAGGTCCCATTTGTCTATTCTTGATCTTAGAGTATAAGCTATTGGAGTTCTGTTCAGGAAATTCTCCCCTGTGCCCATATGTTCAAGGTTCTTCCCTAGTTTCCCTTCTATTAGTTTCAGTGTGTCTGGTTTTATGTGGAGATCTTTGATCCACTTAGAATTGAGCTTAGTGCAAGGAGATAAGGATGGGTCAATTTGCATTCTTCTGCATGTTGACCTCCAGCTGAGCCAGCACCATTTGTTGAAAAGGCTATCTTTTTTCCACTGGATGGTTTTAGCTCCTTTGTCAAAGATCAAGTGACCATAGGAGTGTGGATTCATTTCTGGGTCTTCAATTCTGTTCCATTGATCTACATGTCTGTTACTGTACCAATACCATGCAGTTTTTAACACTATTGCTCTGTAGTACAGCTTGAGGTCCGGGATACTGATTCCCCCAGAGGTTCTTTTACTCTTGAGAATAGTTTTAGCTATTCTGGGTTTTCTGTTATTCCAGATGAATTTTTGAATTGCTCTTTCTAACTCTATGAAGAATTGAGTTGGGATTTTGATGGGGATTGCATTGAATCTGTGTATTACTTTTGGTAAGATGCTCATTTTTACTATATTAATCCTGCCAATCCATGAGCATGGCAGATTTTTCCATCTTCCGAGGTCTTCTTCAATTTCTTTCTTCAGAGACTTGAAGTTCTTGTCATACAGATCTTTCACTTGTTTGGTTAGCGTCACGCCAAGATACTTAATATGGTTTGTGGCTATCGTAAAGGGTATTATTTCTCTTACTTCTTTCTCAGCCTGCTTATCCTTTGAGTATAGGAAGGCTTCTGACTTGCTTGAGTTGATTTTATATCCGGCCACTTTGCTGAAGTCGTTTATCAGCTGTAGGAGTTCTCTGGTGGAGTTCTTTGGGTCGCTTATGTATACTATCATATCGTCTGCAAATAGTGATAGTTTGACTTCTTCCTTTCCAATTTGTATCCCTTTGACCTCTTTTTCTTGTCTAATTGCTCTAGCTAGAACTTCAAGTACTATATTGAAAAGATATGGAGAGAGAGGGCAGCCTTGTCTAGTCCCTGATTTTAGTGGGATTGCTTCAAGTTTCTCTCCGTTTAGATTGATGCTGGCTACTGGTTTGCTGTAAATTGCTTTTACTATGTTTAGATATGGGCCTTGAATTCCTGATCTTTCCAAGACCTTTAGCATGAAAGGATGCTGAATTTTGTCAAATGCTTTCTCAGCATCTAATGAGATGACCATGTGGTTTTTTTCTTTGAGATTGTTTATGTAGTGGATTACATTGATGGATTTCCTTATATTGAACCATCCCTGCATCCCTGGGATGAAGCCTACTTGATCGTGGTGAATGATCGTTTTGATGTGTTCTTGGATTCGGTTGGCAAGAATTTTATTGAGTATTTTTGCATCGATATTCATAAGAGAGATTGGCCTGAGATTCTCTTTCTTTGTCGGATCTTTGTGTGCTTTTGGTATTAGTGTAATTGTGGCTTCATAGAACGAGTTGGGTAGTGTTCCTTCTGTTTCTATTTTGTGGAAGAGTTTGAAGAGTATTGGTGTTAGGTCTTCTTTGAAGGTCTGATAGAATTCTGCACTAAAACCATCTGGACCTGTGCTTTTTTTGGTTGGAAGACTTCCAATGACAACTTCTATTTCTTCAGGGGTTATAGGACGGTTTAGATGGTCTATTTGATCCTGATTTAATTTTGGTACTTGGTATCTGTCAAGGAAATTGTCCATTTCCTCAAGATTTTCTAGTTGTGTTGAATACAGGTTTTTGTAGTAGGATCTGATGATTTTTTGAATTTCCTCAGTTTCTGTTGTTATCTCTCCCTTTTCGTTTCTGATTTTATTAATTTGGATACTATCTCTGTGCCCTCTGGTTAGTCTGGCTAAGGGCTTATCTATCTTGTTGATTTTCTCAAAGAACCAACTCCTCGTTTTGTTGATTCTTTGTATGGTTTTATTTGTTTCTACTTGATTGATTTCAGCCCTGAGTTTGATGATTTCCTGCCTTCTACTCCTCTTTGGTGTATTTGCTTCTTTTTGTTCCAGGGCTTTCAGGTGTGCCATTAAGCTGTTAGTGTATGCTGTCTCCCGTTTCTTTTTGGCGGCACTCAGGGCTATGAATTTTCCTCTTAGCACTGCTTTCATTGTGTCCCATAAGTTAGGGTATGTTGTGCCTTCATTTTCATTAACTTTCAAAAAGTCTTTGATTTCTTTCTTTATTTCCACCTTGACCAAGTTATCATTGAGTAGAGCATTGTTCAGCCTCCATGTGTACGTGGGTTTTCTTTTGTTTTTGTTGCCATTGAAGACCACCCTTATTCCATAGTGATCTGATAGGAGGCATGGGATTATTTCTATCTTCTTGTATCTGTTGAGGTCTGATTTGTGACCAATTATATGGTCAATTTTGGAGAAGGTACCATGAGGAGCTGAGAAGAAGGTGTATTCTTTAGCTCTAGGATGAAATGTTCTATATATATCAGTTAGTTCCATTTGGTCCAAGGCTTCAATTAGATTCACTGTGTCCCTGTTTAGTTTCTGCTTTCCTGAACGATCCATTTCAGAGAGCGGGGTGTTGAAGTCACCCACTATTATTGTGTGCGGTGCGATGTGTGCTTTGAGTTTTAGTAAAGTTTCTTTTACGAATGAGGGTGCCCTTGCATTTGGAGCATAGATATTCAGGATTGAGAGTTCTTGATGGTGGATTTTTCCCTTGATCAGTATGTAGTGTCCTTCTGTGTCTTTTTTGATGACTTTGGGTTGAAAATCAATTTTATCCGATATTAGGATGGCTACTCCACCTCGTTTCTTGGGGCCATTTGCTTGTAAAATTGTTTTCCAGCCTTTTACTCTGAGGTAGTGTTTGTCTTTGACACTGAGGTGCGTTTCCTGCATGCAGCAAAAAGCTGGGTCCTGTTTACGTATCCAGTCTGCTAGTCTATGTCTTTTAATTGGGGAGTTGAGACCATTGATATTAAGAGAGATTAAGGCATAGTGATTATTGCCATCTGCCATTCTTGACGCTATCTTTATGTTTGAGTGGTTATCTACTTTTGGGTTTGATTCAAGAAGGTTATTATCTCATTTTTTCCAGGGTGTTGTTTCTCTCCCTGTATTGGAGGTTTCCACCTATTATCCGTTGCAGGGCTGGATTTGTGGAAAGATATTGTGAAAATTTGGTTTTATCATGGAATATCTTGGTCTCTCCATCTATGGTGATTGAGAGTTTTGCTGGGTATAGTAGTCTAGGCTGGCATTTGTGCTGTCTTAGTGTCTGCATGAGATCTGCCCAGGATCTTCTGGCTTTCATAGTCTCTGGTGAGAAGTCTGATGTGATTCGGATAGGTCTTCCTTTGTATGTTACTTGGCCCTTTTCTCTTACTGCATTTAGTATTCTTTCTTTGTTTAGAACATTCGGTGTTTTGATTATTATGTGACGGGAGGTATTTCTGTTCTGGTCCAGTCTGTTTGGAGTTCTGTAGGCTTCTTGTATGTTCATCGGCATCTCTCTCTTTAAGTTAGGGAAGTTTTCCTCCATAATTTTGTTGAAGATGTTTACTGGCCCTTTAAGTTGCAAATCTTCACTCTCATCTATACCTATAATCCTTAGGTTTGGTCTTCTCATTGTGTCCTGGATTTCCTGGATGTTTTGGGTTACGCGTTTTTTGCATTTTGCATTTTCTTTGACTGTTGAGTCGATGCTTTCTATGGAATCTTCAGCACCTGAGATTCTTTCTTCCATCTCTTGTATTCTATTGTTGATGTTTGCATCTATGACTCCTGATTTCTTCCCAAGGTTTTCTATCTCCAAAGTTGTCTCCCTTTGTGATTTCTTAGTTGTTTCTACTTCCTTTTTTAGTTCCTGGATGGATTTGCTGAGATCCTTCACTTGTTTGTTTGTATTTTCCTGTATTTCTTTAAGGTATTTTTGCATTACCTCTTTCAGGATTTCTTCCTGATGACCCACGTTCTCCTGCATTTCTCTGAGCGATTTTTGTGTTTCCTCCTCATGGGATTCCATCTGTTGATCCATCGTCTCCTGCATTTCTTTAAGCAGTTCTCGTGTTTCCTTTGTAAGGGCATCTAACCGTTGATTCATTTCTTTAAGCAATTTTTGTGTTGCCTCCTTATGGGCATCCGTCTGTTGACCCATATTCTTCTGCATTTCTTTATGCAAATTTTGTGATTCCTTTGTGAGTGCATCTACCCGTTGATTCATCTCGTTAAGTGATTTTTGTGTTGTCTCCTTGTGCGCCTCCATCTTTTGATCCATGTTCTCCCGCATTTCTCTAAGCGATTTTTGTGTTTCCTTTGTAAGGGCTTCTAACCGTTGATTCATGGTCTCCTGTAACTCTTTATGAGATTTATTTGTGTCCTTCTTGTGATCCTCTAATAGCATCATGAGAAGTGATTTTAAATCCAGATCTTGTCTTTCGGGTGTGGTGGGGTATCCAGGACTTGCTGCTGTTGGAGAGTTGGGTTCGGATGGTCCCACATTACTTTGATTACTGTTAGTAACATTCCTACGTTTGCCTTTTGCCATCTGGATACCTCTGGTGTTAGTTGGTCCTGCTGCCACTGGCTGTTGGTTGGACCTCCTGTGAGCTTGCAAAGCTATTTCTGCCCCCCCTGGATTACCAGGATTCCCCTGGCACCGATTTCTGGGGCCTGCCTGCTCCTGAGTGACTTTGGAGCCCTAATGTGCTTTGCCCCAAGTGATCTTATATTGGGGAGGCCTTGCACATCTAAAGGCTCAGCCTAGTGGATTCCTGGAGCAGAGGTCGCCAAAGGGAGGCTGGCAGGCTCCTGCCCTGTGCAGGGGTGTGTGATCTCTCCTGGGGGGGGGGAGGGGGCGTCCCTCTGCCAGGCAGAAGTCCCACAGCAGATCTGGCGCGCTGGTCACTGCAGATCAGCCCAGCACCTGGGAGCAGGTTACACACAAGCTGCCTGAACCCGAAGCGATATTATGCCTGTCTGTCTCTGAGCCTGGTGGTCCCAACTACCTGGTCACTGGAGCAAAGATGGCGGAGGGCACTCTCCGTGGCGCTGCTCACCCTGTGGTCACGATGGCCCGCCGATCTGGCACCCAGACGACCACAGCGCCAACCCGCCCTCGGGCACAGAAGGAAGCCCCAACAGGCCGTGTCCCAAGTGATGTTATATTGGGGGGAGAGCCTGGGTACCGGTCTCTCCAGCGCAGTCCGCGGGAACAGAGGTCGCGGAAGGGAAGCTGGCGGGCTCCCTCCCTGCGCGGGGTCCCGCCACCAGGCAGAAGGTCCCACCGCGGAACTGGCGCGCTGGTTACTGCAGATCAGCCCAGCACCTGGGAGCAGGTTACACACAAGCTGCCTGAAACCGAAGCGATATTATGCCTGTCTGTCTCTGAGCCTGGCGGTCCCAACTACCTGGTCACTGGAGCAAAGATGGCGGAGGGCAGTCTCCGTGGCGCCGCTCACCCTGTGGTCACGATGGCCCGCCGATCTGGCACCCAGACGACCACAGCGCCAACCCGCCCTCGGGCACAGACGGAAGCCCCAACAGGCCGTGTCCCAAGTGATGTTATATTGGGGGGAGAGCCTGGGTACCGGTCTCTCCAGCGCAGTCCGCGGGAACAGAGGTCGCGGAAGGGAAGCTGGCGGGCTCCCTCCCTGCGCGGGGTCCCGCCACCAGGCAGAAGGTCCCACCGCGGAACTGGCGCGCTGGTTACTGCAGATCAGCCCAGCACCTGGGAGCAGGTTACACACAAGCTGCCTGAAACCGAAGCGATATTATGCCTGTCTGTCTCTGAGCCTGGCGGTCCCAACTACCTGGTCACTGGAGCAAAGATGGCGGAGGGCAGTCTCCGTGGCGCCGCTCACCCTGTGGTCACGATGGCCCGCCGATCTGGCACCCAGACGACCACAGCGCCAACCCGCCCTCGGGCACAGACGGAAGCCCCAACAGGCCGTGTCCCAAGTGATGTTATATCGGGGGGAGAGCCTGGGTACCGGTCTCTCCAGCGCAGTCCGCGGGAACAGAGGTCGCGGAAGGGAAGCTGGCGGGCTCCCTCCCTGCGCGGGGTCCCGCCACCAGGCAGAAGGTCCCACCGCGGAACTGGCGCGCTGGTTACTCTATGTGGAGGTTCTTAATCCACTTGGACTTGAGCTTAGTACAAGGAGATAAGAATGGATTGATTTGCATTCTTCTGCATGCTGACCTCCAGCTGAGCCAGCACCATTTGTTGAAAAGGCTATCTTTTTTCCACTGGATGGTTTTAGCTCCTTTGTCAAAGATCAAGTGACCATAGGAGTGTGGATTCATTTCTGGGTCTTCAATTCTGTTCCATTGATCTACATGTCTGTTACTGTACCAATACCATGCAGTTTTTAACACTATTGCTCTGTAGTACAGCTTGAGGTCCGGGATACTGATTCCCCCAGAGGTTCTTTTACTCTTGAGAATAGTTTTAGCTATTCTGGGTTTTCTGTTATTCCAGATGAATTTTTGAATTGCTCTTTCTAACTCTATGAAGAATTGAGTTGGGATTTTGATGGGGATTGCATTGAATCTGTGTATTACTTTTGGTAATATGCTCATTTTTACTATATTAATCCTGCCAATCCATGAGCATGGCAGATTTTTCCATCTTCTGAGGTCTTCTTCAATTTCTTTCTTCAGAGACTTGAAGTTCTTGTCATACAAATCTTTCACTTGTTTGGTTAGCGTCACGCCAAGATACTTAATATGGTTTGTGGCTATCGTAAAGGGTATTATTTCTCTTACTTCTTTCTCAGCCTGCTTATCCTTTGAGTATAGGAAGGCTTCTGACTTGCTTGAGTTGATTTTATATCCGGCCACTTTGCTGAAGTCGTTTATCAGCTGTAGGAGTTCTCTGGTGGAGTTCTTTGGGTCGCTTATGTATACTATCATATCGTCTGCAAATAGTGATAGTTTGACTTCTTCCTTTCCAATTTGTATCCCTTTGACCTCTTTTTGTTGTCTAATTGCTCTAGCTAGAACTTCAAGTACTATATTGAAAAGATATGGAGAGAGAGGGCAGCCTTGTCTAGTCCCTGATTTTAGTGGGATTGCTTCAAGTTTCTCTCCGTTTAGATTGATGCTGGCTACTGGTTTGCTGTAAATTGCTTTTACTATATTTAGATATGGGCCTTGAATTCCTGATCTTTCCAAGACCTTTAGCATGAAAGGATGCTGAATTTTGTCAAATGCTTTCTCAGCATCTAATGAGATGACCATGTGGTTTTTTTCTTTGAGATTGTTTATGTAGTGGATTACATTGATGGATTTCCTTATATTGAACCATCCCTGCATCCCTGGGATGAAGCCTACTTGATCGTGGTGAATGATCGTTTTGATGTGTTCTTGGATTCGGTTGGCAAGAATTTTATTGAGTATTTTTGCATCGATATTCATAAGAGAGATTGGCCTGAGATTCTCTTTCTTTGTCGGATCTTTGTGTGCTTTTGGTATTAGTGTAATTGTGGCTTCATAGAACGAGTTGGGTAGTGTTCCTTCTGTTTCTATTTTGTGGAACAGTTTGAAGAGTATTGGTGTTAGGTCTTCTTTGAAGGTCTGATAGAATTCTGCACTAAAACCATCTGGACCTGTGCTTTTTTTGGTTGGAAGACTTCCAATGACAACTTCTATTTCTTCAGGGGTTATAGGACGGTTTAGATGGTCTATTTGATCCTGATTTAATTTTGGTACTTGGTATCTGTCAAGGAAATTGTCCATTTCCTCAAGATTTTCTAGTTGTGTTGAATACAGGTTTTTGTAGTAGGATCTGATGATTTTTTGAATTTCCTCAGTTTCTGTTGTTATCTCTCCCTTTTCGTTTCTGATTTTATTAATTTGGATACTATCTCTGTGCCCTCTGGTTAGTCTGGCTAAGGGCTTATCTATCTTGTTGATTTTCTCAAAGAACCAACTCCTCGTTTTGTTGATTCTTTGTATGGTTTTATTTGTTTCTACTTGATTGATTTCAGCCCTGAGTTTGATGATTTCCTGCCTTCTACTCCTCTTTGGTGTATTTGCTTCTTTTTGTTCCAGGGCTTTCAGGTGTGCCATTAAGCTGTTAGTGTATGCTGTCTCCCGTTTCTTTTTGGCGGCACTCAGGGCTATGAATTTTCCTCTTAGCACTGCTTTCATTGTGTCCCATAAGTTAGGATATGTTGTGCCTTCATTTTCATTAACTTTCAAAAAGTCTTTGATTTCTTTCTTTATTTCCACCTTGACCAAGTTATCATTGAGTAGAGCATTGTTCAGCCTCCATGTGTACGTGGGTTTTCTTTTGTTTTTGTTGCCATTGAAGACCACCCTTATTCCATAGTGATCTGATAGGAGGCATGGGATTATTTCTATCTTCTTGTATCTGTTGAGGTCTGATTTGTGACCAATTATATGGTCAATTTTGGAGAAGGTACCATGAGGAGCTGAGAAGAAGGTGTATTCTTTAGCTCTAGGATGAAATGTTCTATATATATCAGTTAGTTCCATTTGGTCCAAGGCTTCAAGTAGATTCACTGTGTCCCTGTTTAGTTTCTGCTTTCCTGAACGATCCATTTCAGAGAGCGGGGTGTTGAAGTCACCCACTATTATTGTGTGCGGTGCGATGTGTGCTTTGAGTTTTAGTAAAGTTTCTTTTACGAATGAGGGTGCCCTTGCATTTGGAGCATAGATATTCAGGATTGAGAGTTCTTGATGGTGGATTTTTCCCTTGATCAGTATGTAGTGTCCTTCTGTGTCTTTTTTGATGACTTTGGGTTGAAAATCAATTTTATCCGATATTAGGATGGCTACTCCACCTCGTTTCTTGGGGCCATTTGCTTGTAAAATTGTTTTCCAGCCTTTTACTCTGAGGTAGTGTTTGTCTTTGACACTGAGGTGCGTTTCCTGCATGCAGCAAAATGCTGGGTCCTGTTTACGTATCCAGTCTGCTAGTCTATGTCTTTTAATTGGGGAATTGAGACCATTGATATTAAGAGAGATTAAGGCATAGTGATTATTGCCATCTGCCATTCTTGACGCTATCTTTATGTTTGAGTGGTTATCTACTTTTGGGTTTGATTCAAGAAGGTTATTATCTCATTTTTTCCAGGGTGTTGTTTCTCTCCCTGTATTGGAGGTTTCCACCTATTATCCGTTGCAGGGCTGGATTTGTGGAAAGATATTGTGAAAATTTGGTTTTATCATGGAATATCTTGGTCTCTCCATCTATGGTGATTGAGAGTTTTGCTGGGTATAGTAGTCTAGGCTGGCATTTGTGCTGTCTTAGTGTCTGCATGAGATCTGCCCAGGATCTTCTGGCTTTCATAGTCTCTGGTGAGAAGTCTGATGTGATTCGGATAGGTCTTCCTTTGTATGTTACTTGGCCCTTTTCTCTTACTGCATTTAGTATTCTTTCTTTGTTTAGAACATTCGGTGTTTTGATTATTATGTGACGGGAGGTATTTCTGTTCTGGTCCAGTCTGTTTGGAGTTCTGTAGGCTTCTTGTACGTTCATCGGCATCTCTCTCTTTAAGTTAGGGAAGTTTTCCTCCATAATTTTGTTGAAGATGTTTACTGGCCCTTTAAGTTGCAAATCTTCACTCTCATCTATACCTATAATCCTTAGGTTTGGTCTTCTCATTGTGTCCTGGATTTCCTGGATGTTTTGGGTTACGCGTTTTTTGCATTTTGCATTTTCTTTGACTGTTGAATCGATGCTTTCTATGGAATCTTCAGCACCTGAGATTCTTTCTTCCATCTCTTGTATTCTATTGTTGATGTTTGCATCTATGACTCCTGATTTCTTCCCAAGGTTTTCTATCTCCAAAGTTGTCTCCCTTTGTGATTTCTTAGTTGTTTCTACTTCCTTTTTTAGTTCCTGGATGGATTTGCTGAGATCCTTCACTTGTTTGTTTGTATTTTCCTGTATTTCTTTAAGGTATTTTTGCATTACCTCTTTCAGGATTTCTTCCTGATGACCCACGTTCTCCTGCATTTCTCTGAGCGATTTTTGTGTTTCCTCCTCATGGGATTCCATCTGTTGATCCATCGTCTCCTGCATTTCTTTAAGCAATTCTCGTGTTTCCTTTGTAAGGGCATCTAACCGTTGATTCATTTCTTTAAGCAATTTTTGTGTTGCCTCCTTATGGGCATCCGTCTGTTGACCCATATTCTTCTGCATTTCTTTATGCAAATTTCGTGATTCCTTTGTGAGTGCATCTACCCGTTGATTCATCTCGTTAAGCGATTTTTGTGTTGTCTCCTTGTGCGCCTCCATCTTTTGATCCATGTTCTCCCGCATTTCTCTAAGCGATTTTTGTGTTTCCTTTGTAAGGGCTTCTAACCGTTGATTCATGGTCTCCTGTAACTCTTTATGAGATTTATTTGTGTCCTTCTTGTGATCCTCTAATAGCATCATGAGAAGTGATTTTAAATCCAGATCTTGTCTTTCGGGTGTGGTGGGGTATCCAGGACTTGCTGCTGTTGGAGAGTTGGGTTCGGATGGTCCCACATTACTTTGATTACTGTTAGTAACATTCCTACGTTTGCCTTTTGCCATCTGGATACCTCTGGTGTTAGTTGGTCCTGCTGCCACTGGCTGTTGGTTGGACCTCCTGTGAGCCTGCAAAGCTATTTCTGCCCCCCCTGGATTACCAGGATTCCCCTGGCACCGATTTCTGGGGCCTGCCTGCTCCTGAGTGACTTTGGAGCCCTAATGTGCTTTGCCCCAAGTGATCTTATATTGGGGAGGCCTTGCACATCTAAAGGCTCAGCCTAGTGGATTCCTGGAGCAGAGGTCGCCAAAGGGAGGCTGGCAGGCTCCTGCCCTGTGCAGGGGTGTGTGATCTCTCCTGGGGGGGGGAGGGGGCGTCCCTCTGCCAGGCAGAAGTCCCACAGCAGATCTGGCGCGCTGGTCACTGCAGATCAGCCCAGCACCTGGGAGCAGGTTACACACAAGCTGCCTGAACCCGAAGCGATATTATGCCTGTCTGTCTCTGAGCCTGGCGGTCCCAACTACCTGGTCACTGGAGCAAAGATGGCGGAGGGCACTCTCCGTGGCGCCGCTCACCCTGTGGTCACGATGGCCCGCCGATCTGGCACCCAGACGACCACAGCGCCAACCCGCCCTCGGGCACAGACGGAAGCCCCAACAGGCCGTGTCCCAAGTGATGTTATATTGGGGGGAGAGCCTGGGTACCGGTCTCTCCAGCGCAGTCCGCGGGAACAGAGGTCGCGGAAGGGAAGCTGGCAGGCTCCCTCCCTGCGCGGGGTCCCTGAATTGCTCTTTCTAACTCTATGAAGAATTGAGTTGGGAACTAGCTCAACAGCCGGGCTTCTCCCAAACTCCACGTGGCTAACACACTTTCCCCTCTGAAATTCCTGAGTTATCACTTTCTAAAATCTATATTTCATCTCTGTTACCCCAGACCCAATTGGGGTGAGTGGCCCCTGGGGCTGCTCTCCCCATTCTTACAAGTCCAGCAGGCTCTCCCTCCCACACCTTTCCACACATGGTCTCCTGTACCCTCTGAAATGCAGAATCCCGATTCCTGTGTCTCAGTCCCTTCCTGGGAATCCTAAAATCCCATCTCTGTCTCCCCCAACCATTGGCTGCCAGTAACTTTACTCACCAATTAGAGCCAACTCGGGGCAGGGACCCTCAGAATCTGGACAGGCAGATTCCTGTGTGAGTTTGGAAGTTCAATCAACACAAATAGCATTAGAACCATTCCCCAACACCTGAGGATGCAAATGCATATAGCTCTGTCAAGAGATCTGACTGTAGACTATGGCCATAAGTTGGATTTAACTAATTTTCTGTAAAAATGGATGCAGAGAACTGATCGAAACCTCCACACATTTGAATGCCCTCTTTCTGGTGTAAACATTAAATTGAGTTTGTTTGCTATAATGAGTGGTGGTAACGGCCCTTTGGGTAGTTCTCCTTTGCAAGCACCAACTGAGGTGAAGTCCTTGGTTGTCCCTAAGAACATTGAAAGGATGTTAGTTGAAGGAGTAGCTAAGTGATCTCAGTGGGTTGTGTGGACTGGGAGTAGATTCTTCAGTAAGAAAACATGCTGGCTTTGAAACTTGCCTCTGAGTGTCGATCAATATTTTAGCACATACCAAACACCCACAGGCTTCCTGGAGTTGAACAAACAAATTATTTCATCACCCTGAGAAACATCAACTGGAAGGCGTTGGTGAACCTCGACCACCAACTATCAGCAGAACAGTGGAAAGTCTCCACTGCACATGTTGGTCTGTACCACAGTTTGGACTGTTGTCTCAGTTCTGTCTTCTGTACCATAATAGCATCCAGCACACTTCACCTCAGCGGGTCAGACTCAAGCTTAAGGGCTGCTGTGGTGGGAAAATCATGGCGGCGCTTCAGGTCGGTTCTCTTGTTGCAGTCAGGAAGCAGAGAGAGAAGATCTCTGGTGCTTTCTCCTTTTGGCTGAGTTCAGGAACCCCACCCATTGGATGGTTCCTCCAACCCTAATTAACCCCCATCTAGATAATACATCGCAGACTGCCCAGAGATTTGTTTCCATGGTGATTCTAAATACCACCAAGTTGATGATATTAACCATTGCAGCCCCTGAATGCCCATGTGTTCCCCAGTGTGGGACAGTTGGTTGGTGGTGGTGCCATTGGGAGGTGGAGTTTTGTGATTATGTTCTCTTTGAAGGGGTAATGGGGTCGGTTTTCTTTTTTATTTCCTGCTTTGAGATAAGTAGTTTTGCCCAGCCGCATCCTCAGCTACATGAAGAGTTTGAGGCTAGTTGTAGCCTGGACTACAATGGCTCCAGTCATAAAGAAAAACAAGCAAACAAACAAATAAATCAATATTCATGAGGTTTTAAAAAAACCTTTTTTAAATTTAAGGGACTGGATACCTGAGGTAAAATTCCTGGACTGCAAACACTTAGACTTTGATGAGGAGTTCATTTCAGAGGGAGAGACTGGGTTTTGAAAGTCCAGAAGGGGATTGTGGAAAAGTGCTGAGTTTGAGCATTGAAAGCGAAGTCTGTGTTTTGGGCAAGTGAATATCCCGGATAAAGCAGATGTTTTTAAATTGTCATTATAACTTAACATTCAAAAGAATTTTCCATGAAATATCAAATCTAAACAAAAGTGGAAAAATAGAAAGTAAAACATAGACCCTTGAATAAACAGATCTATGTAGCTGGCAGGGGGATGGGGGACTAAAAAATGAAATGTCCGAATTTTAATTTTAACATTCTGACTTTCTTAAAAATATTTTTTTTACTAGAACTAAACTCTTGGAAAATTCTGGATCCTGCACAGAATCTATGCCTGTGTCACTACATGGGTCTCTTAGCTCTGGGGAAGGTAGAGGGAACTTGAAGACCAACTCATGAAATAAAGGTTTATGGCCAGGGCTGCATCTATGGTGGCACCTAGTGGTAGTCATGGGTAAAAACAATTTTCTTTTCAGAAGCTGAGTACTGGTTTGCTTGCGAAACCTGTTTCAGCTGCTTTATTTAAAACTGAGATTAAAGAGTTACAAGTGTTTGTGAGCAGTCTGATGTGGGTGCTTGGAACTGAACTTGGATTCTCTGAAAGAGCAGTGAGCTCTTTTAATCGCTGAGACATCTTTGAAGTCCCCAATCGATCTTTGATACTGATTAAAAATAAGTCGTATATTCTATAGTATCCCATTCATTAATGTATTAAGTGTTATGGCCATATAAAAATAGAACATTCGTGCACCGATTTCAGCATTCTCATACATGCTGATTTGGAATATTAGTTTCCCTCTTTACCTTTAATCTTCCACCACAGAAGTCAGATAGTTATTTCTTTGGCGATTAAATGCAGACATTTCTCATATACATTGTGTGCCCCAACCGCTCTCTATACACACATATATTTGAAAATGTCACTATCTATCTATCTATCTATCTATCTATCTATCTATCTATCTATCTATCTATCTATCTCTATCTATCCATCCATCCATCTATCTATCTATCATCTATCATCTATCATCTCTGTCTCTCTGTCTCTGCCTTCCTCTCTGTTTTTCTCTCTCTGCTGATATCATAAGTGAGTAAAAATGTAGCAGAAAGAGGTTCTCAGTTACTGACCAGTTGTTTGTGTGTGTGTGCATGCATGCATGCTTGTTTAAAAGTTTCAATTCTCTCCAGGTTTTCTTTCTGTTCTCGTTTTAATTCTTCCAGGACCCTGTCCCAGTTTGTTACATCCCTTCGGAATGTATAACTTCACCTGCTTCAAGGGTTTGCTATCAGTACTTTCGGAAGGTCGGTGCTCTTTAGCACGTTTGGAAAACTGCCAACAGCTGTTTCACCTGCTCTTCCAGAACGTCTTGTCTCTGCCCTGGACGCTGCAGGTCTGCAGTGAGTTCTGCCTGTGTCGCTCGCTTCCCGGTCCCAGTGTATTCTGAACATCACTGGGACAAGCAAGCTAAAAGGTGCAGTAGACCATCAGACCATCAGTTCTGAGGCCCGTCCTGCTGATCCAGATTTAGCTCGGCAACCATACGACCTTCCTGGAAAACAGTCTGAGCCTTGACAAGACGCTGTTTAAAGGGTGCGCTGGCTGCTGTCCTTGCTCCCTTCCTTCTGCACCCCTTTTATCTATTTTTTTTTTTTTACTGAGCTGAAAGTCTTCCTTAGGTTCTAGTTAACCACCTGCAGGAGAGCAAAATCCATTGTGAAGTTCCTAGTAGCGAAGAGGAAGAAAGACAGATCTCAAGAAGATGAAGAACCTCCCACTCCTGAAGACAGGGGTTTCCTGCCCACCATCACCCTGCAGTACCCCTCTTTCATCTCTCACAAGTGCTACTTGTTCCAAGAAGCACCTCCTCCCATCATCCTGCCCCTCCTGCTTCCTATAGATCTGAGATGGAGACTCCTGTTCTGTCTTCTGCAGGTCAGTCTCTGAACCTCTTCTCTTCTAGCAACTTCTGTTTCCTGGATCTCTGTAGACGAGCGAGTGGGTGTGAGTATCAGGTTCTGGTGACCCCTCAGAATGTTCCCTCTTCTGACAGGTCCTCCTCAAAATGCATGCGTAGTAAAACTCTCGCATGAAAGGGCCTTGAGGCAGTCTGCGTGGTCTGCATAGGAATGCTAATACATCTTATGTTTAAATGGAAACCTTCCTGTCCTAGTTTGCCTTGCTGTTGGTGGCATAAACACCACAACCGAAAACAGCTTGGGGAGGAGAGGGTTGTTTCTGACCTTCATCTGGGGAAGCCAAGGCTGGAACTAGAAACAGGAAGGATGGAGGTACAGTGCTGACTAGGGAGCTCCCGTCTAGGGACCTTTCTTATACAGCTCAGGGTGATGCCGCCCACAGTGGGCTGGGCACCGGTCTATCAATCAGCAACCAAGCAAATGCCCTACAGGCAAGTTCAGAGGTTAATCTGATGGAGCCAATCCTTCAATTTAGATTCTTTTTTCCTAAGAGGGTCAATTACACAGCCAATATTATCTATCATGCCTCTCTAAGATATTTCATTGTACATATGCAAATATCCCTAAATATGGAAAAAAATCAAATCTGAGACACACTGAGAAGATCTCTAAGAGAAGACTGACTTTCAGGTAGCTAGGAAGTGGGTCTTAAAGCCCACATCCACAGTGACACACCTACTCCAAGGACACACCCACTTCAAAGCCACACCCACTTCAAAGCCACACCCACACCAAGGCCACACCCACACCAAGGCCACACCCACTCCAACAAGGCCACACCCACTCCAACAAGGTCATACCCACTCCAAGGCCGCACCTCCTAATAGTGCCGCTCCCTGGGCCAAGCATATACAGACCATCGCACACCTCGTATCCACATCTATGCACTTCATTCACACCATCAGGTATGTGATGGACATAGAGACACCTTCAGGAAGTGAGCATGCCCATGTGTTTGTGTGGTTTCTCGGCTTACGCTACTTTTGTATCATCCAGAATTCCTTCCCTTGCGCCCTAAGTATTGTACGGCCAAGTGAAAGTGGTTATGTGATGACTCTAAGTCTTCTAGAACCTGCTGATGAGATGATATTGAGGTTACAGAAAAAGGCCAGGTAAATACAAACTGCTAACACCACGGTAGAGGGACAGTTTGGTGGGCTCTTATATAATGACGCACGGGACATGCAATCAAGGAAACCTATACCAGAGCTCCAGATCTACCATCTTAAAACAGATGACAGTAACTACGGATCCTCTGGGAGAGTCACGTGGAATGATTCGCATAAGGTAACTGGCCTAATGAAGAGTATATCGTGTCTAATAAATACTCACTTCCCTGTTTGCTGTTGTTGGAATAGCCTACCATAAGACAACACCCAATCCAACCACCTGGAAAGATCTGATAAATGTCTTTGAAACAGTTCTGAGTCACAATGGCTGGTTCTTTGTCGTCCTATTTGATGTTAAAAGTGCTAAGGAGAAAGGACCCCGTGTTTAGGTAAATATGAACTGACAAAGGCACCCTCCTGTCATATTGACAGACATTTGTCTATTAGCAGTTTTGGACGTTCATCTCCATCATAATTAGTAGCTTATAAAATAAGAAGCAAAACCATAGGTCAGAAGAGTGGGATCTATGTCAGGCCCACAAGATTATAATCTAGCTGGGATCTTTCTGATAAACCATAAAGATATACCTTTGTCTCCATCCCTTAAGTGTTGATACAAGTGGACCTGGTGATCTCCCGGACAAGAAAAATATCCCTCAGGAAAACCATCGGTTTAAACCTACCTAAGAATGTAGACAGATTCAGAGGCTTCTGAAGGGATTTGTCTGTCCTGTCAAGGAGTTTATCCTCTGTAACAGAGCTTCCCATGACCTCTGCCCATTCTCACTCTCGAGACGGTTTTACACTATTATGTGCTAACCTTTATCTGCCTCCTGCAATATGCCGTGTAGGACTCATCTGAATTCTTTTGATGGACATCCCAAAAAGCAGGGGGCAGAGACAAAGCCAGATCCAGGTCCTGGGGGTAATGATGCCCTTGAGTGCTCTAACTCAGAGAGTCTACTGCTCGCTTCCAGCATGTCTGATCTCATCTGGAACCCTTCTGATAACGCGGGTGATGAGGGATTAACCATCCAGCAACGGCATCAGGGGTCTATTAGCAGCTACTGTGTATAAGCTCAAAGTATACATTTAAATGCACTTCCATGCCATCTATGAAGAGCTTATATCACATATCCATTATCAGTCATTTCTAGAGACCATGCAGGCATCTAAAATAAAAAGAGATAAGCCCCAAACATGGAAGATTAGCAAGATTTATCCAGTTAAACCCATCGGGGAGATGATTCTTCTCTGAAATCACCCCCAAATCACCAGGACATATTTTTCTTTTCCCAGATTATTTGCAAATTTATTAGAAATTATTTTAAATTATTTATGATTATTGTGATATGCACTGAACTGCTCACCCTTGAGCCTCACCAGAGGAAGGACTGTTAGTGGGGAGTTAGAAATTGAATGATTACAGCTCTTTCTCCTTTTTATATAAAATACATTATTGTGAGAAGTTTTTAAAACTTGAATTATAATTGTGTTTACGTTTTTTCTACCACGGTGTCTGTTCGACATTGCCTAAGTCCACTTGTGTCTTCCTTTTTACCGTTCATTTATGTGCACGTCTCTGTGTGCATATGATACTAGTGAACAGCATCCACAAAGCCAGAGGAGGGTGCAGGATCCCGAGCAGCCGGATTGCAGGCGGTTGTGAGGCACCCTATGTGAATGCTGGGGGCACCCCCAGTCCTCTGTACAAACAGACTCACAATTGCTGTCAGTGTTTGGAAGGCAATGGTCTCAATCCGGAATGGAAGAGATCAACAAGACGCTTTACCAGAAGCCTGGTTTTCACGTTCTTGTCCACCAGGCAACCTTCAAAAATGACAAAGCTTTGTTCCAACTTAAAATCGGGAGACATTTATTATCTTACAGGAGCATGATGTGTGTGTGTGTGTGTGTGTATGTATGTATATGGTGTATTTACATATAAATGAATATACATTTAACTCATATACATGTAAAAGGCCATTAAATCATTTATTTGCCATTTATTTTCTGCTCCATTCTGAATAGATCATATCCATAGGCATGAGAGAACATTTAATATATTAACTTTTAAGTATACTTAGTTTTTAAGTGTATGAAATAAAACAAGGGAACAGAAAAGAAGAGAAATGGAATACATTTCAGATTGAGTATCTCCAATTAAAGTTGATTAAACATTGCATTCAGTCTTTACCTTGAATATGGCAAATATAAAGCACAGTGCATTTTAATCTTCGGTGTTTCATAACTATAATCTGTATTTTCTATCGGAATATATCTCTATTCTCTGCTATGGGGGTCTAGAAAGGATTCTTTTGCACAGAACAGTTTATTATGAACACCCTCTTGGATGGTGATTTTATGAGCAATAGAAATTAAAGCACGTGTTTAGCAAGTACCGTGAAAGAGTCACAGAGTATACTGCGAACAGATCTTTTTCTACTGGCGCTAACTGCCAGCACAGACCATAGGGAACCAAGCAAGATTGACAGATGGTATCTTTCTTTAGCTTTGTCCCCATTGCCCCAGAGCTAGTGGAGCCCACTCTGTCACCATTGACAACCGGAGTGGATAACCACTGCCCATCACTGTGGGTGGCATCTTTCACAAGCCCTCAGTGCCCGTGTTTGGTGTGCCTTGGAGGTCAGAAGGGCAGGCAGTGGAACCAACAGTGTGCCGAGACCGTGTCTCCAGGCTTCTGTTCCACTCTGGAGCAAGTTCATTCCAGTTCCATCTCACAGGAGAGAGCATCAGGTCATCATCTTCCCCTCCTCGCTCAGTCATCCCCTTTGATACTTTTGTTGATGATATGACACAGAGTAACACTTTGTAGTGTAAGCTGGCTTTGACCTCACCAGTCCCCTGCCTCTAACTCCCAATGTTGGGATTATGTGTGGGCGCTATCTCCCCCATTTCTCCTCCTTTCATTGATTTTATGCATTGCCCAGCATGGGGTCTCCAGAAACCATTCAGGAGTGCTTGCCACAAAGTTTCTCAAAAGAAATTCCCTGCTTATCTGTGTCTAGTGATCGCAAATGTAATTTTCCGACACTTCTGATTGTTTCCTCTAGAGCCTCCTCAGCTGCTACACTTCACAACTGGACGCACTTTCCCAGGCTGAGGCCAGCAATTAAGATGTGCTCGATTTTCACAAGGACTGGTATGTGTGCTGTGTGGCAGAGGAGGCCTGTCCTAGTGGGCACTGTCTGATGCGTTCACACACATGGGAATGTGGAACCTGTCTAGCCGACTCCAAACGCCAGCCCGAAGGCACGAGTCACCCTACAAGCTGCTGCTGCAAACGATGCTTCTGTAGATCACTGTCCGAAACCATTTATTTACTTGTTATGGTCCATAGCATTTCCAAGCTATCATGGTGCAGTTCCTGCTGTGGAAACGATGTTGCCTACAAGCTTAAACTACGGACTATATCAATCTCTGACTTTGAGCATAGGTTGTCTAAAGTGTCTGCACACAAACATTTGTCCGGATAATTCTAAATGTAAAAGGTGATTTTTTTCCCCCATTTTAGATCAATAATTCCAAATGTCAGGAGGGAACAGTCTATTTGGTTTGTTTGTTTTAGAGACAGGGCCTCACTCTGTATCCTAGGCTAGTCTGAATTCACTGTGAAGACCAGGTTGACTTAGAACTTGTAGTGACTCTCTTGCCTCTGCCTCCTAGGTGCTGGGATTATAAATGTGTACCATGAAACTCTGATGAGACTTACAAACAAACAAACAACGACAAAAGTTTTCTGCAGAACAGATGTCTCACACACGTTTCTCTTGTTTGCAACAAAACACTATGACAGAAAACAGCACGACAGGAAAGGGTTCATTTTCTCTCGCAGCCTGTAGTCCAACATCCAGTGAAGTCAGTCAGGGCAGGAGCTCAAGCAGGGAAGGAACCTGGAGGCAGCTCATGAAGTCCTCACAAAGGCTTGACCCTGTGGCTTGCTCAGCCTGCTTTCTTACCAGCCCAGGGATGATGGCCCAGCCCACAGTCAACCAAAACATCACACACCACCCATCTATCAAGAAAACGCACCACTAACTTGCCCACAGACTAATCTAGTGGGGACATTTTCACAACTGAGGATAACTCTTGACTCTAGATCATGTGAAGATGATACAAAATGAAGCAGACGGTCAGAGAATCATCAAAGGGGCGAGAGTGCTGGAGTCACCTGGCAGGACTTACCACCTTTATTTTCAGGGTGGTTGTGTGGGCTGTATTTCCAGGGTGGTTGTAAATGCCTGGCGAAGACCCCAGTAATCTCTACCCATCCCCCAGTCTCCTGACAAGAACGCCCAGGGGGGTTCTTATTTCAGTAGTAACAATTCATGCTTGTTCTAACTTCACAGAAACATTCTGGAACATTGTATCAACTCAGGTGCTCACAACCAGGACCCCCAATGAAGAATCACAATTACAAGCTACAGCCAGTACCATTTTTATCAAATAAGGCTGATACCATACTCAGAAAATAAAATGTTTAGCACACGTCCCAACGTTCCCTCTGGTTGGAGTGTCTGTCTCTCTGGTCATAAATTATAGAAAGAAACACAAGTTCCCCCAAAGCCTTTTAGAGTCTGTGCTCGTGCGTACACACTGCTTTGATGAGGTGTAGAGGAGGCTGGGGCAGCTGCTACGTCTGTAATCTGACATGGCGACAAGGGAGGCAGGGTCTCTGTGCTTCTGATTGTCGGAAAGGTCCGTGGGCTCCGTGACTCATTTTCATCTAAGTGTAGAACTAACAATTCATCATCTCATTTCAGGGGCATCAGCATAAAGGGAAAGATTTCTGCCCAGTTCCTGGTAATATGTACCAGACACACTGTTTTTATAGGGGATTTGGCAGTCTACTGTCTGCTCGCTGTAGGGAACCTCAAGTCAGTAGTTCCCACCACGGTCCCTTCACTTCTTACATTTGCAGAGTCTGTGTGAGCCTGTCTTTCAGTGAACAGCTCCTCCGTGTTCACTGGGTATTCCTAAAATAAATGAGATTAAAACGATAGACAAGGGTACCATTAATTCTTGCTTTCATGTCTCCCAAGCACCAAGATTATAACTTTTCATAGGTTTTCTGAAGTGTGTGTGTGTGTGTGTGTGTATGTGTGTGTAGTGTGTGTGTATGCACATGTTTTTGTGTTCAGGCACTTGTACACATGTGTGTGCATGTATGTGGAGCCCAGAAGTCAACACTGGACAGTGTCTTAGGGTTTTACCACTGTGAAGATACTCCATGGCCAAGGCAACTCTTTTTTTTTAAAAAAATCTTTTAAAAATCATTTTATTTATTTACATTCCAAAAGTTTCCCCCCTTCCTGGTCCTCCCTCCCCAAGTTCTTTACTCCATTCCCCTTCCCCCACCTCTGAGAGAGTGCTCCCTCCCCCTCCTCACCCTCTCAAGCATCCCTCTTCCCTGGGGCATCAAACTTCCACAAGATTAAGAGCATCCTCTCCCACTGAGGGGGTACAAGGCAGTCTTCTGCTACACATGTGCCCAGGGCCACTATGAACCAGCTCACGTAAGCTCCCAAGGCAACTCTTATAAAGCAAAACTTTAATTGGGTCTGGTTTACAGTTTCAGAGGCTTAGTCCATTATTACCATGGTGGAAAGCATGGCAGCATGCAGGCAGATACAGTGCTGGAGAAAGAGTTCTAGATATTGATCTGCAGGCTGAAGAAGACCGTGTGACTGGGCTTAACTTGAGCATATATAACCTCAAAGCCCACCCCCACAACGACACACTTCAAGGAACAAGGCCACACCTACTCCAAAAGGCCACACCTACTCCAAAAGGCCACACCCACTCCAAAGGCCACACCCACTCCAAAAGGCCACACCTACTCCAACAGGCCACACCTCTTAATAGTGCCATTCCCTATGGCCCAGTATTGAAACACATGAGTTTATGGGGGCTAAGTCTATTCAAACCACCACAGGCTTCTTTCTCTGTTTCTCCTCACCGTATTTTTCTTGAGCGAGACTCTTTCACTAAACCCAGAGTTCATCAATTGCACTAGACCAGCTGGTCAACAAACTCCAGGAATCCAACTCTCTCTGCTTCCGGAGGGTTGAGATCACAGAATGCCCCACTGTGCTCGACTTTTTATCTGGGTGCTGGGGAACTTGAGGAACCCTAAGGGCTTCTTCCAGTCCCACACCCTCCTTACAGCTTCCCCCTCCCGCCTGGAGTCAAGGCTAGGCCAAGTTCCATTCTAAACCCACAGGAACATTCTTGAGTAAAAAAATTCTCAGAATGTACTGACTGATAGTCATCTGACCCTCTGGAAAGTCCCAAGTAGAGTTCAAATTCATGTCATGCTTGCTAGCCAATAGATTGAAAGGTCAATATGCTTAACCAATAAGTTTGAACTGTAACCTTGCTGATGTAACCTGTGCCCCTAAAAAGTATAAAAACTGCTTGTAATAGCCATTTGGGTTGCCTTCTCATCACTCTTCTTGAGGGACTAATTGAAGGTCAACCCCACCACTGCCAGAAAATAAACCTTTGCTTTTGCATCAATCTGCACCTCGGTGTCTCACTTGGGGTGTCTCCAACTAAGCACCGTTGACTGAGGGCCAGGGGTCTTACAAACTCAAGTCTTCATGCTTGTACACCAAACTCTGCCAAATGAACTCTCTCCCCAGCCTCAGGGGAGGCTGTCACACAAAAGTTTGGTCAGACCACAGATGAAAGACAAGGGAAACACACATGAGCTATCAACTTTCTATGTTTGTTTTCAGAGGAACACAGGCACACAATTATTTCTGAGGAGAATTGGCTATAAACTTGCTGACAGCCATTATTCAAGTACATAGGTACTCATGAACTTAGGAGTTCATGAGATAAAAGCATTTTCCAAATAAGCAAAAAATATAACAGTAGATACTGTGCGATACAGAGAGAAGATGGAAGGAAGTGGTCACTTTAACCTTTAACCCCACTGTGGTGGAGTGAGACTAAAAAGAAAAAAATTAAAAAAAAAAAATCCAAAATTCAGAAAATTAACTTGTGTCGTGCCTCGGCAGGCCACCAGGTGTCAGGATTTTAACATCGTCCTTCAGATTGCCAAACAGCGTCTTTTCTCAGTTGATAATGGGCGGTAGTGATTTAAGCTTGAGTCTCCTCCTAAGAGGCATTGTGCCTTTATAAATGAAATACGAACATATTTAATGACTTGAGTGTTTTTATGTTTTAAAATATCAAGAGTCAGCCATTCGTATCATACAGCCGGCATTCACTAATGCAACTCTGGAGCAGGTCCTCTCTTCACTTTCTAAGGGACCGTCTACCTGTTTCACTGGGTGTTGTCTGAGGAGCCAGCCAGTGAGGCTTCCCAAAAGGAACAAACATGCTATTGCTCTGAACGCACAACTTTTGGGGCTTCCACAGGTCTTCCTGGGGAGAAAACATGACAGTATCGACACAGAAAATTGCTGTGGGGAAAAAAGAGAACGTTTTCTCTCTTATGGAGAGGAAGGAAGACGGATGTAGGTATTTCTGGGAGGACAGAGACCAAAACCAACAGCAACAAACAAAATCCCGTGCGCAGCAACCCGGCTTTCAGGTTCATCTCTTCATTCTTCCCCATTCGATATTGACTGAGCACGCATGATTTATTGGGCAGTGTGGCTGACCCTGTCTGGGAAGGGGAAGATGAAGAGAGCATCCATCAAAGACCTGGCCGATTAGACTACATCTAGAGGCAGCTGAGGAAAAGAGTTTCTATTTGGGAAGAATGCCAAATCAAACTGAAACTACACAAAAACTGCCTCGAATGACCAAATCCAAAGGGAAATGAAGAAAAACGAGGCAGAATGGAGGGAGAAAATGAAAAACAGTGAGACGAGGGGCAGAGAGCAGGGTCATCTGAGGAAAGCAGGAACCCGAGGCTGGTGAGACCGGACTCAAAGCCAGAGGAAGAACTGGAGAAAGAGCAGGCAATTAGGTTTCCCAGGACTGGCCAGCCAGCGCCCTGAGCTTATTAACCAACATTTGCTGGTCTGTGGAGAAAAGCCTGCAATTGGGACGTTAAGGGGGGTCAAAGGTAAGAATGCAAGCGCAGCGCAGGTCCTGCTCGCCACACGTGCCATGTTTCCGTTCTCTGTCACACACTTTACAACAGACTTTGTAAGGATCGCAGGGCATTTGGCTGCGGAGCCTCGAGAGAGCATGCGCGTTCCTCCCGAGCTCTTCTCCAGACATGTGACTTCAGGACAGACAACAGTGACCCTTGGCTCAGAAATGCTGAGCTAGATGGACAGAGGTTCTGTTCAGCATTTCCCCAAGGAAGTGTGGAGGTAGGATGTTTGATTTACTTACGGAAGCATGACTGTAAATTCCTAATGGCACGTAAGTAATTGTATGGGAAGAGTCAGAGTTGTAACTGTAAACCGTCTTTACGTTTATGATCTTGATCGGCAATGCCCCCACAAAAGCCCGTATGCTCAAAGGCTTGGCCACAGGTATATGATACTATTTAGAAGTGGAACTTCATGGAGCAAGGAGGTTAGGCCATGGCCAGTATGTCCTTAAAGACAGGGAGTGGGGGCCTGTGCCTTTAATCCCAGGAGGCAGAGGCCAGCAGATTTCTGAGTCGGACTTCAGCCTGGTGTACAGAATGATTCCAGGAGAGAGAAATCCTGTCTCAAAAGGGAGGGGATGGGGTGTATAACCTTGGCCCTTCTTCCCGCCCCTTCTCTTCCTGGCTCTTTCTCTGTCTTTGCTTTCCAGCTGCCATGAAGTGAATGGTTTCCTCAGCAATTTGTCTGTACCCTGCTGTTTCTCTTCGTCAGGGACAGAAAAGAGATAACAAATCGCTGGACTGATTCTCTGAAACCATGGGCCCGATGTGGTTCTCTTCCCTTTACATTGCTCATGGAAGGTGTTTTGTCACAGTGATGGGAACTGTTGAACACATGACATGGCACAATCACAACCTCCACCCCCACCCCGCTTCAGTGCTAACCACAGCCATGTGAAACAGGTCCTTCCAGCGTTTTAGCAGTACACACTTACAAGTGTGAGTGTGCCAGCATGGTCATCTAACCCCCCCCCCACGCACATATATATATACACACTTCTGTATGTCTCCCCAGGTGAAGACCTCATTTGGTTTTCTTTCTAGTCTGCAGTTGGTTAGAGCCTTGTCTATAGTCCACACAAGGAGACCCACTCTACCAACATTAGAAAGTCTTTGTCACATTTCTCCTTGCTGTGACAATTTCTAGACAAAAGCATAAGGAAGAAAGAGTGCGTAGCAGTTCACAGCTGGGGGTGTGCGTACTCCCTTACAGTGGGAGAGTCGTGGAAGAAGGACCGTGAGGCATGCGTCCAGTCAGAACTTGAGAGACGAAGGCTGTTGGACAAGTCTCTCTGCTTTTTATTCAGTGTATTGTCTAAGATCACAGAACAGTACTGTTCACATTAAGGTGTGCTTTGCACCCCAGTCACTGCACCTAGAAACCCCTTCACTGGTTTGTCTCCTAGGTGACTGTAGTCCTGTCAAGCAGACAATCAAATCAACCTTCACAGAACTGACTGAAGGGTTTTCATAATGCTAACTACTTCCCGGGAGTCCCTACACTCATTCTTCATTGACCCTCCCTCCCTCCCTCCCTCCCTCCCTCCCTCCCTCCCTCCCTCCCTCCCTCCCTCTCTCCCTCCTCTCCTCCCTCCCTCCTCCCTCCCTCCCTCTCTCCCTCCTATCCTCCCTCCCTCTCTCCCTCCCTCCCTCCCTCTCTCTCTCCTTTCCTCCCTCCCTCCCTTCCTCCCTCCTATTGCCCTGCCTTGCTCACAACCCCCTTTTTCTAATAAGCTTCTGCTTCTTCTTGACTTCAGGAGATACACTTTCTCAAAGCACAACTGTTTTCTCAATAAACTCAGCCACTTTCCACAAAATAACTTCTGTGCCAGCTATCATCAAAGCGAACTATTTTCTCTATACTGAAATGTCTTATGTATACAGCCGCTACATGCATATAGACATGATTATACACATACATTTTTAAGCATAAAATGTGATTCTACATTCATATTGTGACTTTCAGTTGCTTTTCAACTGTGTCTCTGATTTCCAGTCGCTCCTCGATGATATGTCTTGTTTATCTTTCCAAGCCATTAGAAATAAATCAAGCTCAATCTTTTAATTGCTACATCCAATTAATACTTTAATGTCAGGCAAGGTACAGTCTTCTGCTTTGTAATTTTGTTATTGTAAGACAGAACATAATTCAGGGTTATGATAAGAATTCATCAGCTAAAATACTGGAGCCTTTCAGTTGCTTAGCACCAGAGTACTATGTAAATAATAATTAGATTATCTATACAAATAATGTCAAGGAAATTCCCTGATACCTCATTAACTTCCTTCTTTGAAGAACTTTTTTATAGTCCTCAATAACAAAATTTATTTGTGTGCGTGCTTGCGTGCACAGGGGGGCATGAGGGGGGCTCAGAGGACAACTTCCCAGAATCGGTTGTCTCCTTTCCACCATGTGGGTCTTCATAGAACCAACTAAAACCATTAGGCTTGGTGGCAACCACCTTTATCAGCTGAGTCACCTCACCAACTCTCGTGAACATCTTTCCAAGAGGAAGGAAATTTGTGTGCTCATTGTTATGTGTGAACTCATTTCATCCTCTGGTCAAACCTACATAGTAGGTCCTTCAATTATTTCCATTTTACAGATGATAACCCAGAGGCATGGGAAACCGAGTCAGTTGTTCAGAGTGACATTGCCAAAATGGAATGTGCCCAGCTCTGGACACTACGGTACTAATCTCTCAGCCACATAGCGCCATCTCCAACAGGAAATAGTTTCTCCCTGCTTGGTTGCCAGGGACCCAAACTGGCTGTCACTGACCACATCTAACAAACATCCTCGGTAAGGCAAGCTCCATCCTATTCTGGCATATAGCCCTCTGCCCAGCTTTAAATCAGCCAGCCAGGTTTAGCAGAGGAGCTGAAACACCTATCCAAAACAAAACAGGGCAAACAAGGCACGGTTGATGGGGAAACATGGAGAAGAGTCGAGAAGAGGGAGGATGGAATAGTGAGGAGGATGGCCACCTGGCACCCGGCCCAGCTGAGAGAGCCTCTGGGGTGAGAATGCCAAACTCCAAATGCTCCAAGCCTAGATCCCAGAATAGCTGGACAGAGGCACACTGCCAGTGAGTCAATTATTACACCAGCCCTGGGAGCACTTAATCAGATGCATCCGGTTTGTATTCACACAGTATCAGGCTGAGCTATGTGGTCTACTCCAATGAATTGGCAAGGCCTAATGTGGGCCAGCTATTGCCGGAAAACCTTGTATATTGCAAGCCGGGGTCCACTCTTTCTCTTCTCTGAAAATGTCTATGTTGTATGCCAGTGACGTTCACCTCCTTCCAATAAAGAAAAGACTTTTATTTTATTTTACTCTTTTGAGATGACTAAATGGAAATTGGGGAGTTTAAGTCCAGTAGGACTCTATCCTCAGACACTCATGGCAGGTGCCCATTAGGTAAGGCAAAGCCCAACTGCCCAGTGTTACTACTCTGTTCACATCCTCTGATGCTTTGGGCTCAGGAGGAGCAGGCCACGAGCAGTGTGACAACAGGATGGAGTGGGTCAGGAGGACCCTGAGTGTTGTTGAATTTTCCTTTCTGGAGGAATTCCATGAGTGAAGCATTGTTGACGCCAGTTGGCATCACGACATTCTTGGACCACAGATGACCACTTCAGTGTGTCCACCATTGTTCGCAGTATGATCTTCTCGCTCCATCTGTAGTCCTTGGAGCAGACCAATGCTTCCGCACAGGCCTTTGGTCAGGTGTTTAGTGACCGTGGCTCTCTTCCTGTGGGGAAATGATGCTGTTCTTGTAACTGACAACAGGTTGAATTGGGAATATAGTTCAGTCTTTCTGCCTCTTGCTAGGGGAGCTTCTTTACTTCCTTGTTACATTCATTGAGCAATTTTCTCCGGAGGGGGCGGGGGAAGGATAATTATTGGAGAAACTTTCCCAAAGCTGAAGAGATGGGGAGATGATTCAGCAGCTGAAGGGCCGACCGTGAGGACCAGAGTTTGTTTGGACTGTTAGAATCCAGGTTAATATAGTGGACTGCTTGTAACACCACTGTTGGTGGTTCTAAGACAGAGTCGCTGGAGCAAGGTGACTAGCAGCTCTACTAGCCAAATGTATGAGCCTCAGGCTCAACTGAGAGACCCCACCTCAAGATACAAGATGGAGAATAATCCAGGAAGCACCTGATGTCAATGTGAGGCTCTGTACACACATGCACATATGTGTACTCAGGGATGCAAACATGCACACACATGCATCACATTTAACATCCAAAGCTAAGATTTTCCAAAAACAATGACTTGTCTAGTTTCTGCTCATGCTTTTCCACTCTTCTTTTCCTCCTCTCAAGGTTTTTCCCGAAGGTACTTCAATAAATCACCAAGGGCCGGGGAAATAACTCAGCTATTAAAGGCTAGGCTCATAACCAAAATGTCGATAAATCACCTGAACAGAAGTTCTTGGCTCAAGGTCCGCTTCCTTGGAACTTGGCCTAACAGCATGGAAACTCTTCACAAAACACAACAGGATGTTTCTCAGGCTTCTGCTATTAACCTGCTGACCACATTCTCCTTCTACGTTTGCGTCTAACTTACAGAGTTATGCCTACTGCCTACTTTAAAGTAACTTGAAAACTAATATTTTTGAAAAAGAAAAGCAAATGACAATAACAAGAACAATTACGGGCCACTGAGATGGCTCTGGAAAACGTACTTGAGCTATGCCTGATATCCTGAGTTCAGTTGCAGGATCCACATGGTGGAAGGTGAGGACGGAGCCCAGCAAGCTGTCCTCTGACTTCTTTAGGCGCAGTGTAGCACCCAGTGAGTAAGTAAAGGCAGAAGACAATCACTTGCTGTCCTACAAGTGTTCTGAAACTGTGAGTTTGATGGCCTAACTCAGTCTTTCAAACCATGATAAAAACACTATATGTTTATATATGTATCTGCGTATCTGTGTATATGTGCATATATGCATATATGAATATATGCATATGTGTAAATATGTATCTGTGTATCTGTATACATGTGTATATGTGTATATGTGTGTATGTGTGTATGTATGTATAGATGTATATATAAGTATATATGTATATATGTTTGTATACACACATTTATCTTTATATGACTTAAAATCATTCCACTGTCTATACTATTTCATGCACACATGTACTATACCTTTCAAAATATTGCATTATAAAAGGTATGATTTTCAAAGTCTACATTCACCGTTTTACTGCTCCATTTAGAGAGCTATGCTAATGTTGGTGTAAAATCATTTCTGGTTGGTTGTTTCAAAGTCAGCAGTACTTTTAAATTTTCCCTTAGCTCCCCATTCTGCTTTAGCACTAAGGAAATGTCCGTGATGAGATGTAAACACTTTAAAATTTAAATAACTGAAGAACACCTCAGTGACGCAACCTGCCTCCCCCAGGACGGTGGAGCTTCTAGAAACTTAAGGTCTGCTTGCTAGGATGACTCTGTGGTGATGAAGCTCAGATGCTCTTCTCTGAGGAGGGTGAAATCCCTGTCATCTGCTGATATTCTTAGATTAATGATTCTTGATATTGTACGAATGCTTCTTTCTCTCAGACGCAGCAAGGAAGGCAGAATGTGCACAGTGGGTTAGGGTCCCCTCAGATGCAGGCTGATGCCAAGAACAAAATCTTTACAGACTGAGGGCAGACCTCAGCTAGCAGAGTGCTTGTCTAGAGAATGCACAGCCCTGGGTTAGAGCCACAGCAACACATGAACTGGGCATGGATGGTGCATGGATGGTGTAAACCCAGAGCATGGGAAGTAGAAACAGGATCAAAGGCGAAGGCCTTCCTCAGCTGCATAGTGAGTTCGAAGGTCAGCCTAGACTACACGAGAAACTATCTTTCAAAAAAAAAAAGAAAAGAAAAAAAGCCTTGGAAGAGAGACTTTTACTATGGTCCACTTTGTTACAATTCACCATGGGTCACTTTGTTAAAAACAAAACAAACAAACAAATAACAGAAATGGGGGGCAGGGCTCGGCTAGTGAGGATGAATCCTCATCTCGTGTAGTGTGTGCTATCACCAGGTATGGATCTCATGTTGCTTCAGTATGGAAGGAATCAACAATGAGCAAATTATTTGCTGTTGAGTTTTTGCATCTCATCTCTATCAGAATGGTCTTCCCAACTTTTTTGTTCATGCTGCATTCTTTCTGGAATAATCTACTACTAGATTATACTACTAGATTATTATTAGCTAGAAGTCTGAGGACAAGTGCACCTGGAAAAGTAACTTTCTTACCTGGCCAAAGTTTGCCTGGCTACATCATAAAACTCAGGGCTTAAAATTAGAGATTCAAAAAAAAATAGCACCTATGTGTCAGGGAACGGATGCAGACTTGGCCCAGCCAGTCAGTCACGTCTCAATGCTGACTCCCAAATTAAAGCTTGCATTTTAACTTATAATTCCTGATGCGTTTATCCATCTGTGCACACTGTACTGAGTGACAAGTTCTAGTGACAGAATCATCCATTAATGAAGTCATTAATATCTTTATTCAGAAAGCCAGCTCCATTTTTAGATTTTTTTTAAAGGAAAGTTCATACAGTTTTCCAGATGGCTTCACTATTTTCAACCATGGAACAGTGTCTTATACATATTCTCACCAGAACCTTTTCTGTATTTCTTCAGTGTTTATTGACAAGAGATGGATGTGGGACTGATTTCAATAAATGAATAAATTTTTTTTCTTAAAAAAAATGTGAGTTGATGTTGGAAGGTCTCTCTCTCTCTCTCTCTCTCTCTCTCTCTCTCTCTCTCTCTCTCTCTCTCTGGAATAGTATGCATCCATGAGAATATGAATTCCATTATTTGTGACAACAGGGCAGACCTAAGAAGAATTAATGGAATATATTGAGCACAGGAAGACATGCACTGTGAACTCTTACTGTTAAATAACTTCATACACTAGTTCTCATGGTGTGGCAATCAGTGCAGTCTGGGACAGGCAAGGTAGGGGAGGGAGAGAGCCTGGCCAACAGGAACAATGGGAGAATTAAACAGAATGAAGAAGTTTGAGTATTCTATGCCATTCTTAGCAATAAAGCATACTCAAATTAGCTGGAAGGAAAGATTTTTAATGCATTCACCATAAAGGAATTATGAAAAGTTTAAAACCATATGCTAAGTACCCTGATCTGACTGTTATTAAATGTATAAGTAAATCAAAACATTATGTTGTTGCCTCATAAGCATATAGTCTAAATTTTACTTAAATTGTGTGTGCGCACTACACACAAACTGATTCCCATAATCCCTTTGAGCTCCACAGGCATGCCATGGCACATTCACACAAACACACACACACACACATGCACACACACACACACACACACACACACACACACACACACACACACACTACATATGTAAGTAAATATTTTAAAAAATTAAGAAAGAAAGAAAATATCTCTACCTCTGCCTAAGAATTCCCCATGTTGCAGAATACAGGACTTTGGTCTCATTTCTTTCACTTGCGATTGTGTTTATTTCCCAGTAGACAATAAGCCACCATTTTGACCATCTTTGTGTCTCCATCATCCTATCAGGTGCCCCAGGATTAAGGTGTCTTTAGTCCTGAGAGGACATGTATCTGTTTTCAGAAGCTGCTTTAGGGCTTTGCTTTGCTCCTACCACAGGACAGTCACAGCCTTGAGAGTGAAACTCTGTACTGTCTTATCACCCCCTAATATAATGGGGTATTGCCAAAAGGTGCCCCTAAATCCACCCCAGTCTTCTCTCAGCTGTGCAGCATTAGCTAAATTGCCAAAACTTTGTTATTATGTAGTTTGAATTGTGGGGATATGAAATTAGCCTTTGTCTATGGTGTTCAAATGTACTGTCACGTCATAAAGCAAATGTGGGTCACATGGTCACTGTGGTATTCAGGGAGAGGGTAGAAGCCTTAAATGCTGGAGAAGGTGACAATATCCACTCCATGGCATCTGTTTTGTGCCACAAGTAAGTGATAAACAAGATAACTCAGGATAAACGGGGTTCTCATAATTCTCAAGCAGATAATGAAAGTTGCCAGACACCCCCGTTTGCAGTCTGAGCCTTTCTAAGCCAATGGAGAGGTTAAAAGCTGTGAATGTGGGCTGGAGAGATGGCTCAGCGGTTAAGAGCATTGACTGCTCTTCCAAAGGTCATGAGTTCAAATCCCAGCACCCACATGGTGGCTCACAACCATCAGTAAAGAGATCTGACACCCTCTTCTGGTGTGTCTGAAGACAGCTACAGTGTACTTACACATAATAAATAAATCTTTAAAAAAAATAAAGCTGTGAATGTGGTGAGCTATTGCCAGGACTAAGGCAGAACAGGCTGGAGACACCGAGGCTCTCTCTGTCTCTAACGCTGTGATTGCACGCAGAGGCCTGCCAGTGTAGACAGCTGCTCAGAGCCAACCTTAGTGTACTTCATGCTGGACCAACGGTGAGTCACATAATGTGTGGGAGGGGCAGGAGAGTGTGGGAGATCCCACCATGCCACTAAGAGTGACACACAGTTCAAAACATATGAAGTCATTCTATAATTTTTCCGTTTAATATTTTGGGCCATGGTTGAGCACAATTAGCTAAAACTGTGAGCATTTTAAACTAAGGATGACAAGCATTGCCCTATCTCCAAATGATAAAGCTAGGGCTTTTCATATTAATAAAGCCTAATTAATAGCTTTGTCCTAAGTAAAACTTGTTTGTAAAATACCTTATTTTCTCAGAGTATCAAATGTTTTTGTTGTATTAGAAATAAAAGGTTTCACATGCGGCGGCTTACTTAGCCCTAGCCCAGCCTTAAAATATTCAGCAATGTATGATTCAAAACGTGCATATTTTATTAGTATTTCTACTATGAGTTAACTGAAAACTGCTTATACACTAACTTTGCAGTATTTTTTTAACCTGTGAAAAAAAAATGAATTAAAAAGTGCCCACCCCTTAAAGTGCTACTAGAAGGATGCTGTAACTCTACTGTATCAAAAGCAGTGATCATACATACATGAAGCTTCACAGAGCCCAGGAGTAGACATGTAGGGTCTATAGGAACATAGGAGACAGCTTTTATATCTGTAGGTCATAGACCTGCCTGAGTCTGAAAGCAGATACCACTTGCTATCCGATGCAGACCCTCCTCATTGGGCTTTATCAAAGATTCATATTGTGTCCCGGGTTCCATCAAAAGGCGCCCTGAAATTTTATTTACCCACACTGGTATCTTTTTCACATCCAGATACATCCTTCTCTTTTTTGTCTTCCTTCGTGTCCTCTACCTACCTCTCTCACGACTGATGGTGAGCAACAACATCTGTGTGCGCGAGTGTAGACCCAGTGGTCACATGACAACGGGCTCCTGTAGAGGCCAGAGGACTTCAGCCATTGGTCCTTACCCTGACCTGCTTTGAGACAGGATCTCTTTATCGTTCACAACTGGGTGTGGCAGGCCAGATGGCCAGCGATGTCCAACGATTCTGCTGTCTCTGCCTTCCCATCTCACAGGAGGAACACTGAAATGACAGATGTGTACTACTGCGCCTCTCTTTATATGTGCTCCGAGGGTTCAAACACAATCTCTTACACTTGTTCAGCAAGTCACTTACTCTCTGACCCCTGAGCCCTCTCCTCGGTTCCTGTTCCCCCCCCACTAGATATCTATGTAGAAAACACATTTTTTTGCTTCCTTCTAATAAAGTTTAGTTTCAGCTAGATATGGTCCCCTCTGTCTCTTCATTCTGCCCAAGAGGCAAAACCACAGAGGCAACACTCACAGGCTTCTCTTTATTGGGTTTGGTCTGCCACTGGGGAGCCTTGGAAAGAGACGAGCAATTATTAATTTATATGACAGCACTTACAAAGGAACGGGATGCCATGAAGCCACTGAAGGAATCTTTTTCATCCCAGAGACTCACATACGGCTGAAGGCAAACCTATTGTGTATACGATGTCTACTGAAGGGACTCGCAGCCGTGCTGGTCAGTTTGTGGTTTGTTTAAATATAGTATAAGTTGGCATGGGCCAGGGGCATTTGGTCATATATGTAGATGAGGCTGAGAATGGGAAACTTTCAGACCTTCCTACCTTAGCTTGTGTGTGGAAGCATATATCTGTCTTGTTTCTTGAATGCAACCTCTCTGTCCTGTATCCTGTAAGCAAGCCCTCCTTGTGGGCGACCCTTGATGATATTACACCGATTTCAAAAGGTCATGACCTTTCTTCAGTAGTTCCCCATTTCCTCTCAGGGCATCCAGTTCCTAAAAAGACTTCAAAGGAACATACTTGGGAGAAAGCTTGGTCAGGAAAGTGCTTGCTGTGCAAGCTAAGAACCCAACTTTAATCCTCAGCACCTGTGTAAAACTGCAGGCTGTAGTGATGCATGCTTGTAATCCCATCACTGAGGAGACAGAGACAGGAAGATCTCACTGGTCAGCTGGCGTAGCCTACCTGACCAGAACCAGGCCAGTGAGAGAACCTTTCTTTAAAATAAAACAGTACAAAACAACAATAACAACAACAAAAACCCAACCCAAACCAAACCAAAAATCAAAATAGAACAAAGCAAAATAAAACAAAACAAAAACCTAAAACTTGGAAGGCATCCTGAGAGACAATATGGGAGACTGAACTCCAGCTTCCAAGCAGATACAAACACACACATGCACACCCAGACATTCACACACATATGAGATCACACACATCCATGTACAACTTGAAAGCTTGTGCAGAGCATAGCCTGTGCACACAAGTAAAAAATAAAATCATCATATGTTTCAGTGAGAGTCTATAATAGTCAGGGACTCCAGATACAACGCTGGATGAAAAGTAGTCCCCACTCAAGCCGACTCTCTGAGAAGGGCTCCCTCCCCCCTACCACCCCCCCCCAGAACTTGCGACTGATGGCCCTCGGGGGAGTGACACTGATATTTTGCTTGGTTGTATAACTGATGCATGTATCAGCTGATGGGTCATGTTTAATGAGGTCAAAAAAATGTCAGAATTTCCTCCTACTTTGTGAGGAAAACTCATCCAACGTAATCTAATGAAAAGCTGAGGCAGATAGGAAGGAAGTAACTGGGATGGTTGCATGGGGCACCAGTGAACGAGGACACTCACTAATACAGCAACCTCAGCTTCTTCAAAAAAAGTGCTTCAGAAGGTGTCTGCAGTAGGCCACAGATAACAGTGGTGTGTGTGTGGGGGTGGGGGTGGGGGGAGGCAACAGCAAGAGAAATGAGTTCTATTATCTCAATGGAAAAAAATGGGATCTTGGAGATGTAGAAACAGATGAACATCGACATTCAGAGTGAATGCAATTTCCCTGAAAAACCTGCAGGGACCACGGTAAGCAGAAGCTTTTGACACTGAGCAAGTTATAACAGAAGCTAATTCATCACTGATCCCCTAGGAGCACAGGGGAGGTGCAGGCTACAGAACGTGATGGAAGACATCTCTAGAGATGCAGGCAGAGGCCTAATATGCATCCCTGTCAGAAGGTTCAGAGAGTCTCACCACTTCTCAGACAAACCAAGGTTTAAACATTTAATTGAAGCAGAAACAAAACTTTGTAAGGAAACATGTTACGACGAGGTCCATAGGTGTGTTCCATTAATTCCATCCCCCAAGCCTCTTAAGCGACCTATGGCCATTAACTAGAGGGAAATGCCCATGGCTTGCAGGAATCACTTGACACTAAGTCTCAATGGATGCCGCTTATTGGAGATTCATCATGGCATATGTGTCTAGAGTGTGGACCGGATCAATGAAATAGATGGATCTTAGCTAAGTCGATCACAAGGTTGACCCAGTGAGACTGCAGACGTACCTAGAACCAGACTTATGGCCAGTGAGGACAGAAACTCTAGGTAGATTGCTTGGGGTACCATAGGAAGGAGGTTGTGTGGCCCACAGCACCAAATGGAAGAACCTCTCAAACCATTCTTCCTCTAACCCTCCTTGCCTAACAAGAAACAATAAACATGGCTGCATTTTTTATCTGGTACAGAGACCCATGCTCACACAAGAAGACCTGAAGTTTCTGGGGAGTCGACTCTGACCCTGTAACCTGACACTTTGGGCAATGGAGAAAGGGTTAGTCAGTTGTACCTTCTACCATTGACTTTCTTTCTTCTAACTAAGGTGTTATCTTTTCTGTCTTTTTGTTTGTTACATTATCTACTCTTTATTTACCTTTTAGTAGAAGTTCTGTTCTCTGCAGGGCAATACAAGACTCAAGTGCAGTGGGAAGGGATGTGTTTAACTTTCGGTGGCCCTTTGTGAAAAGGGTCTCTTCCTGACTGGCGAGCTGATTGGTCAGAACACCGACTCACTGCAGCTGTGAGGTTCTATACCTGGACTACTTATTAGGCAGAGCTTCCTAGCAGCTAGTTTGAGAATAACTTTAACTCGCGTGCATGATATAATAGTCTAAAAGTGATGTGAAAGAACAGCAGGCAGAAACATTTTAAGAAATACAAAAGGAGATACAGGTCAATCACAGATACTCCGCAAAGTAACAAGAGTAGTCCAAGTGAGAGAAAAATACAAGATAACGCCATCAAATCCAGGGGCTTAAAAACACCCAGGAGATCTTGGCTGGGGAAGATTCACTGAGGCTGGTAGCTGAGGTTCCCTTCAGACAGTGAGCGGAGAGAAGTACCCCTTGATTGGGACATTCAAATGAAAGAAAAGATAACAGCAGAAAGGTAACTATCAAATCAGGCACCCAGCAGTCATCCAGCAGGAAGGACCCGGCAAGCGGAAGCAGTGAGCAGTGAGTTAGCGTCCTCGGCGGAAGTTCATCTGTCCTGAGGACCTCTGTCACACCGAGGACATAATTACTGCACCACAGGACAAACACTAGCCAATGTCTGTTGGAAACAGTTTACTTTCCAGCTGTTCTAGAGGACATGTTTTTTAATACGTTTCTCTGTTGTTTCTCCCTCTCTCCATTAGCAAAGCGGCCAACCTGACCCAGGACGGGATTTTGGAGGATCATCAGTCTAAGTAGCAATGCTACTTCCTGAGGCAGTTTGTCAGTGAGCACATGCTATTTTACCAATATAAATACATTCCAAGGGGTTATGGTATATCAACAACAGAAACAGCTGAATCCCACTTTGATATGCTATCTGGAATGCTGCAGAAACTGTTTAAGTGACTGTTCAATATATTCATTTAGGTTTAAAGGAGACACACATGTCCATTTTACTTTATTTCAAAAAGTTGTTTGCGTGTGATGGTTTTAGTGAGAAATGTCCCTCTACAGGTTCACATATTTGAACATTGGTCCACAGCTGGAGGTGGTGTGTGGGGAGGGGGCTGCATCCTTGCTGAAGAAGGCACATCAGTGAGGGTGGGATTTGAAAGCTTATAGATGCTCCTGGCGTCCAGTTCATTCTCTCTGCTTTGTGCTTTCCACTGAAGATGAAATATCTCAGCACCCTGCTCCCCATCTCCATGCCTGCTGCTCTCCTCCATACCTCCCTTACCATCATGAACACACATCCCTCTGTAACTGTAAGCCAGATAGATACACTCCTGTTTCTACTGGTTGATTCTGTCATACTATAAGCCAAATATCCTCTTTCTTCTACAGATTGATCCTGCCATGGTATTTCATCAGATAAGAGACAGAAAAAGGAACTAATACAATGTGCTTTCATTTTAACCACCATCGATTCTTTGGAATCCTTTTCAGGATTTAGAATCTTCATTTCACATAAACCATGGAGGTGCCAATGTATTTTAAATGATCTCTGATACTACGTGAGAATAAATATAAATTAACAAACTTTTCTCTTTGAAGTGAATAAATTATCATATTCTCAGAAAGATTTGGTGACAAAAAAATCCCCTGGAGTAAAACTGTGTAGTTGTGAGGATCAGATATAAAAGACATTTTATTTCTACATGCCATAGAATTAAATCACATATAGATTTACGTGTATGTATGTGAAACGACCGAAATATACTTCCTGTTTTTCTGTCTTCCCTATGCTAAATTAGTGGAGACATCTTCCTGCTTCAATATAAATGTCACTAAGTTCCCTCAGAGATAGTATAACTGGTGTTACTTCCTAATGAAATTCACAGTCCTGAGGGAAACTTACACTCAAGGAAAAAAAAATTCCCCATTCACTGCAGAATACTAAGTAACAAAGAAGTCTAATACTGACATAATTAATAAGATTGCATGAGAGAAAAATTGTGCCAAAAGTCTAGCAAATAATTCAGTGTACTAGGAATTCCACCAAATATCATTTCTTACCTACCACCAATGTAAGGGGCCACAGTCATTGCGATTGGAGGGGAAGGGGCAGACGGGAAAGAGCTTAGGTGAGACCTGAAAACTCAGGGTTACTCTTGTCATTGTATCTTGTGATACAGAGCTGCCAAAGTTAATGTCTGCCAATGAAGGTACCAGCATTCTTCTTCCTAAGGTGAGGTATTCATTCTGCTAAGCATGTGCTGTTATTCTGCCTCAAATATCAAGCCCTCAAGTATAACAGAAATATTTCCATAGTAACCATTTTATTCATTTTAACATTAACCTAAAACTGGGCATGACACTCCTGGAGGATCCTGTTATACCACTCCTGGGCATATACCCAGAGGACTCCCCGGCATGCAGTAAGGACACATGTTCCATTATGCTCATAGCAGCCTTATTTATAATAGCCAGAAGCTGGAAAGAACCCAGATGTCCCTCAACGGAGGAATACATACAGAAAATGTGGTATTTTTACACAATGGAATAATACTCAGCAATTAAAAACAATGAACTCACGAAATTCTTAGGCAAATGGTCAGAACTGGAAAATATCATCCTTAGTGAGGTAACCCAATCACAAAAGAACACACATGGTATGCAGTCACTGATAAGCAGATATTAGCCCAGAAGCTCTGAATACCCAAGACACAACTCATATGAATTTATTCCCAAGAAGAAGGAAGGAGAGACCCCTGGTCCTGGAAAGACTGGATGTAGAGGAACACCAGGACAGAGAAGCAGGAGGGGGTTGAATGGGGAACAGAGGGAGGGAAGAGGGCATATGGAACTTTCAGGGAGGGGGGAACCAGGAAAGGGGAAATCATTTGGAATGTAAACAAAGAATATAGAAAATAAAAAAAAGATAGAATAAAAAAAAACCATTAACCTATACTCCAGATATTTGTTTTGTTTGCTATAAGTGCTTAGTATGCTCCAAAGCTAATTGGCTCATTCAGGTATGGGGCCTGCAACCAGTTGCAGCTACTGGAGAAGCTGAGGCAGGAGGATTCCTCTGTTTGGGATATAGAGTGAGTTAAAGCTAGCCTGAGCGGTTTACTGAGATCCTGCCTCAAAGCAAAGAGTGAGAGGGTGTCTGGGGATAGAGCACTGAAGTGGGAGAGTTTGCCAAGTATGTGTTTTTCCGTGCTTGTAGACTATGTTAACATCTTACTTTAAATTCTCCTTTGTGAATTTCCTATTTGTCTGTACAACATTTTCTCTTTCTATCTGATTGCCTATTCTCTTATCTGAAATTAGGAACTTTATATATCCTCATAACTGAATCTTTTGTTCTATGAATTGCATATGCACCCTTTCAGACTGCAATTTACTCATAGGATAAGTATGTAAACATTTTTTCCCAGGGCGGTTGAAAGATGAATAGTATTAATGCACTACAATCCATAGACCGTCAGTCTTAGAGAGCAGCATTGCTACCTTCAAAGCCCTTTGTGCACAGATATAAACACTGCTCTGTTTGTAGGGATACGCCCTCCTATCTATGTTGATTATGGCCTTAACTGTGGCCATGGTTTTGACAAACGCATTCCCATTTTTGTGGTTGCTTTTTTTTGTTTATTTTTAAATGTGTATGATGTTAAAATTGGTATATTTTTCTAGAGCATGCTATTTTTTACTTCAATATTTTGTTGCTTAGATTCAGCAAAGTTGCTATTATTGACTGGTTCTTGCTGCAATAAGGCAATTAGTTTAGGACATGAATAGATACAATTATACCATAATTTATTGATCTATGATGTAATTAGAAAACAACTGGTCCATTAACAGGTTTTACCACATACCAATAGGGTTGTGGTAAACATTTTTAACACCTCTAATGATATTGATGTTTAATGTTTTCTCTTATAAAGTGATTGTCACACTTTTGGGTGTCAGGTCATTTTCTCTCACACCAATTCATGAGTAGGTAATGTTTTTAAAAGGTTATTGGCAGGCTGTGGAGGTGGCTTATGAGAACAGAAGCCACATTAACGCTGTGTGGCTGTGCCGGCTCACCTGCAATTCCAGTCTCAGAAGGTATAGACTAGGGAAACTAAGCAAAGCCAGAAGCTCCTGGTTCGATGGAGAAGTCTCGCCTCAATAAATCATGTAGAGGAAGAGTTGAGGGTGATTCCTGAGGCCAGCCAGCCAGCCAGCAAGCCTTTGCATATTTGTGCACAAATAAGCATGTGCACCCCCACGTGTATCTGCACATGTGTCCACACAAATGCGTGCACACCAGACACGCGCCCATTCATGAAAAAGAGAAAAACAATCAGCAATGAAAAGGTTAATTGAAATGCAGAGCCTAACCCTGTACAAGTGTATTTCACACTCCTGTGAGGTTTATATGGCAACACATTGCTCGGTCTTTCATTCCACAAGGGACTTTGGTGTACAGTTCACCGGTCACTCGGAGCACAAGGGAACCCTGAGTCACAGGGTTCTTCCATAGATTGAACATACCTTAATGTGGACTATTAAATAAAATCAGCATTTAAAAATCTCATTGCTGGGGGGCTGGAGAGATGGCTCAGCAGTTAAGAGCACTGACTCCTCTTCCAGAGGTCCTGAGTTCAATCCCAGCAACCACATGGCAGCTCACAACCATCTGTAATGGGATCCGATGCCTTCTTCTTGTGTGTCTGAAGACAGCTACAGTGTACTCATACACATAATATAAATAAAGAAATCTTTTAAAACGATCCATCGCTGATTCCAGAAGAAGGCTTTTTGCTCTCGAACTCTCTCTCACCCACAGGCCCCAGCTCCCATTTCTACTCCTACCACCCTCAGTGACAGAACCCAAAGCTCTTCCTGTTCTTTCCTTGTTTCATACATATGCTTTTCATTTCCATTAGTCACTTGCAAGTTTTATATGTGTCTTGAGCATACTCTCCCATCTTCCCTCAACTCTTCTCAGACTCCCCTTCCCCACCCATCTGAGTTTGTCATATTTTTAATGCCTATAAAAAAAATCTGTAGCTGTATAGGGATTGGCATTTTGCTGATCACACTTGTGACTTTTGCCTCTCAGTGTCCACTTTGGTGGCAACCTGATTGACGTATCTCCAATCTGGTCAATTTATCTGTCCCTGTATTAGTAGTATGCATTGTAAGTATTTTAACAGAAGGTAGCCCAGGCTAGCCTCAAACTCTCAATCCATTTCTATCACCTGTTTCTGAGTGCTAGGAGATAGTTTAGGTTTTTGATCACATTAAGTTCACTTATACTGCCTTTACTTTTGATATTTCTAAATATCTAACAAGAAAAAATCCCATGTGTTTTCTCTTTTATTCTCTTTCCATTTGTCTTCCTCATTTTTCTTCCCTTCCTTTTCTCTTGTTCCTGAGTATTTCGACAGTTATCAGCCAGAAAAATCAAGGATAAAGCTTTTGAGTTCGATAGCAAAAGTGATAGCAATAATAAAGAAAAATAAAAGGATGGTATAAGAAAAGCAATACAGATGTCTACACAAAGACACTCTAAGAATATTCAATGTTCATAAATACCCATTTCTTGAAAACAATCCAAAAATCAACAGTAGAATGAATGAACTTCCTGAAATATTCTGATAAGGTGCTATTTACTGACATGAAGCATTTGCTACAGAAGAATGAGCTATTGACTTCAGCAAGATGAAGGAATTTTGATAAAAAAGCAAAGATAGAGGGAAACTATTATGAAGTCATTGTATTCCAAACAGTATGGTGCTGTCATAAAAAGCAGCCACACAGAGCAGTGGAAACAGAATGCAGAGCCCAGGAGTAATTTCCTGCATTTACCAGTAAGTTCTCCTGGGAAAACTTACTATACAGAAAAGCTTTGTGGCCGTGGTCCAGAAAAAGCTGTTTTTGCACGTGGCACCTAGACTACCAGCCACTAAAGTGAAGTTAGAGAGATAGAAGTATGTCAAACCACAAAGCTTCTTCACAGATGAAGGGTCATCTTTAAAGAATAAACAGATGATCTGTAGATAGGAAAAATATCTGCCAACTATGTATCTGTCAATGAGTTCATATACAAAATAGAGAAGGGACTCAAACAACTTAAGAGGAAAGAAACAACCCAATTAAAAAATGAGCAAAAGACCCAAATAGACAAATCCCTAAAAATCTATCAGAAGATATTTTTAAAACATCCAAAGGTGCTATTGGAAGAACAAATTAGAATATTATCTGTTGGTATTTCACCATCCTACTCTCTATTATCAAAACAAAGATAGCAATGTTGGGAGGATGCAGAACAAGAAGAATCCTTGTGTACTGCTGGGAACACAAGTTAGTAGAGTGACCGTGGGAAACAGTATGGAGGGTCCTGAAAGAAAAGAAACTGTCACGTGACAGCAAAATCACTATTTGGTCATAAATCCAAAGGAAATGAAATCACTCTGTCAAGGACTCCCCATGTTCTCTGCAGCACTAGCCGCAGTCAGAGCAGTACGAGTACCCATCAATAGACGGATGGGCTAAATGGGATAAGAACAATGTCACCCAGACATGCATACCATGATGTTCCAGCCAGCAATAAAAAAGGTTGATATCCAGTCATCTGCAGCATAGTGACTAAACTTGGAAGACACAGGACAAGGGTACAGAGGGAAAGGGCTGGCGTAGGACTGAGGGTATTTTGGTGAAGGAAACCTTTAGAAGGTCTATGGTACAACATTGTGACCGTAAGTACTGACATAATGTTACATGGATAAAAAGACTCAATTTCAAGGGTTTCCACCAAACAAACAAAGGAAACCGTGTTAAGCAATGGGCTGAGAAGATGACTCAAACAGAAAAAGGTCCACTTTTGACCATTAGCACCACATACAGTTGGCTTGATGGTGGTATGTGTAATCCCAAAGGAGAAGGCAGAGATAGGAGGATGGGATTCCAACAAGCAAACCTGTATAGATTAGTATACTCTAGGTTCAGGGAGAGACCCTGTCTCAAAAAGTAGGGCAGAGGGACTAAAGAGATGGCCCAGTGGCTAACAGTACTTGCTACTCTTGAAAATCTGCATTTGGATCCCGGCACTCACACCAGGTAGCCCTTCATCTACAGGGCATCTGACTCTTTGCCTCTGTAGGTGCTACTCACACACATACACATAATTTTCTGCTTTTAAGGTGGGGAGTAATTGAGGAAGCCATCTTACATTAGCACACACACACACACACACACACACACACAGAATGCATGCACTAAATAAACAGCATAATTAAATAAGTAAATAAAATACTGCACATGTATGTGTATAGTGATATGTTTTTAACTGTTTAGCTAGCCTCTGTAATACCATAAATGCATTGCGTTTTTAGGTAAAAAATACATTTCTAAATAAATTCAGAAAAATTATAGTCTAATACTATATAATCAAGTCTAAAGGTGTTAATGGAAATTAAGAATGGTATGTACTTAATGACAATGAGCAACTCATTAGATACATCTAGAGGAAGATTTACAATATAGAAAAATGTACAGGAAAACTAAAAGGCAGAAAATTAAATGTTGAATCTGTTTTCAAAAATGTTAGATCTTTATGAGTTTCTATGAGTTTAAAAAAAAAACAGGATCAAGAACTATGTGTAGTTTCTTTTAATTATTTTGAGTTTTATGAATCTTCTCAATGAAACTTCCTTTCTTGATGTAGCGTTACTTTCTTCTTTTGACCTCTTCGAAAAAACTCAACTTGAATGTATGTTTTCTCGAGTTAGAGTTACTTTCTTATGACTTCTGTTGTTTCTAATGATTCGTAAGCATTCAAAGTAGCACATGGTCCTTCCTCTATTTCTATCACTGTACATGACAGAAGTTGAGACCATGGTCATTTCTCATAGTTCAGTGACTAGTTGAATAATTCACAAACAATCCTCTCACAGTTTGAGATTTGGTGACTGACATCAGCATCCCTAAGCATGTCTTCTTGACTGATTGCAAGTGATGGTATTTGAAGGTGTTAAGTCTGGGCTTGACTTGCATTCTCTGTAGCAGAAACTTAGCATCAGTCTTCTGCCATCACCGCCTACTTAAGCATCGGGTTGCATTTTCTCAGTAGAAAACTCTGCTCTGGATATCTGTGATGAGGAGCTAGTGCTCCCCATCATATTGGTACAGATCTTTCTTTGAACTTTCTTCTCTAGTTCCTTTCCATCACTCACAGTTCATGGGGAACTTTGAAATGGTTAGAAGTACTTTGTTGTTTTAATTTGCAGTTATATGTGTCCATGTGTGTCTGAGTGTGGGCTTGTGGGTGTGAGGACAGTGCCTGAGAGGGCCAGAGGCTTCTCATCCCCTGGAGCTGGAGTTATAGACAGTTGATAAAACAAACTTGGGTCCTCTGCAAGATCAGTATACGCTCCTAGCCACTGAGCTATCTCTTCAGCACCGAAGTATTTGTTTTTAAGGCATGGAAATACAGATGGCTGAGCTGTAATGTTTTTCAATTATAGAACATGATGATTCAAATTCGACTTAATTTTTCTACATTTTGAAGTCCAAAGGTTACAAGAGTAATAAGAAATGTTTGCTACAATGAATATGAATCATTAGACATATGTTTAGGCTCTTTGCCCATATTTTAATTGAGTTGTTTTCTTGCTCCTGAGTTGTTTGGAGCTCTTTATATGTTTTGAGCATGAAGTCGCTAATAGACACATCACATGACTAGCAAACACATTTTCCTATTCCATAGGGCGTCTCATTACTCAGGTCATTGTGGACAGTGTCTACTGTGGAATCCTGGACTCTAGAAATAAATATTCTGTCTTAAAAATAAAAAGTACCTTCCTTTGCTGTTATCACCTGGAAATGACTAAGTAATATTAGCGTTTTGTATTAGGCTAATGAAGGCAACCAGAGTCCTTGCTGTGCAGGCCTGGTGAGTGTATTCAGTTCCTATGAAAAGCCCAGAAGTGGTTGATATGGATCAGAGGAGACCTATAGGAGTTCTCAACCTCAAAGTCAGGCAGTGCAATTCCCAGAACATCCTTCAAGATCCAAGGTCACTGTAAAGGAGTGCTTGACTCCAAGCCTTAATGAGCCTTTTGCTTTACAAATCCTTGGAATCCCCAGAACTGAGATATTTTTAGAGATCCCTGTTATTATGAACTTTCAAATCTTGCTGATGTTATTGAAATTATAAAACAGTAAAGGTACATGTATTAGACTTTTGCATAGCTAACTTCAATTCTAAAAATGAAAATATCTGTGTATGATCCACACTAAAACAAATCCAAAGACATTTTGTTTCAAATCACCAAGAAATAGGAAAATAATAAAACCAACAATTATTAAAGCCACAGGACCTAGTACAGATGATTCAACACATTAAATATTCAAATATCTGATACATAAAAGAATGAAGTAATGTGTGAGATATTTTGCCTAAGGATTAGGCAATGATAAAAGAAACACTAAGATAAAATTTAGACATCATTGACAAAATATATAATAGGTCATTTATTCATGTGGAAAGTTTGAATTTGGTATTTACTTCTACTCGTTCATTCATATTGAATTCTTAAATTGGATTATGATATTAAGAGAAGCCCTCCACAGACTTACATACAAGTGAAAAACGAGTCTTCATCTGACAGGAAGAAGGAAGACTTTCCCCTCCATATGTCTTTTTATCTTTTTAGTTTTAAAAATATGTTCCTGTGCATACCTCTGTCTGTCTGTCTGCCTGCCCGCCTGACTGCTTGCCTGTCTGTCTGTCTGTTTGTCTATGTTTTGTGTGTGTGTGTGTGTGTGTGTGTGTGTGTGTGTGTGTGTGTGTGTGTGTATGCACATGAATACATAGAGACCAGAAGTGGGCACTGGATCTCCTGGAGCTCCATGATACACAGTTGTAAGCTCTCTGATGTGCATGCTGGAAGCTGAACTCTGGTCCTTTGCAAGACTAGCATTGCTCTTAATCTCCAAGTCATCCCTCCAGCTCGCCTGTTTCTAAAGAGCTTACAGCTGCATAAACAAACCCAGAAAACGAGCATTAGACAGATTCTCAGTCTTTGGATTTCTTTTCTGTCATGCCTATGATCTTCCTTATAGACCTTATAGATCAGAGTTTCACAGAGTCTTCTACAATGAATATATGTGTGTGGTACTCCTGTCTATACAAAAACCTCATTTCCAGAATGGCTTGCTCAACCTTTATTCACTGTTTCTACTTAGGTATCTGACAAATACCTGGAAACTAACGTGCAGAACTGTCACTGTCATCAACCCCACCCGGCTTCTGTTTTCCTCTTTCAAGGCATGTCCAGACTTTGGTAATTCTTCTCTTTTTTTAAAAAATGTTTTTATTGGATATATTCTTCATTTACATTTCAAATGTTATACCCTTTCCCAGTTTCCCTCTCCCAGAAAACCCCCAACCCATCCCACCACTGCCTCCAAGAAGATGCCCCTCTGCCCAATCCACTTCCACCTACCCCCCTCGATTTCCCCATGCTGGGGCATCTATTGAGTCTTCATAGGACTAAGAACCTCTCCTCCTACTGATGCCCAACAAGGCATTCCTCTGCCACACTTGCAGCTGAAATCATGTGTACCCTTTGGTTGATGGCTTAGTCCCTGGAAGCCCTGTGGGGTCTGGTTGGCCAACATCATCGTTCTTCCCATGGGACTGCAAACCCCTTCAGCTCCTCCCTCCAACTCCTCCATTGGGGACCCTGCGCTCAGTCCAATGATTGGCTGCTAGCATCTGCTTCTGTATCTGTAAGGCTCTAGCAGGGCCCCTCTGGAGACAACCATAACGGGCTCCTTTTGGCAAGCATTTCTCGTCATCCACAATAGTGTTGGGCTTTGGTGACTGTTTATAGGATGAATCCCCAGGTAGGACAGTCTCTGGGTGGCCTTTTCTTTAGACTCTGCTCCACACTTTGTCTCCATAATTGCTCCTATGAGTATTTTGTTCACTTTCACAGAAAAATCAAAGCACCCACACTTTAGTATTCCTTCTTCTTGAGCTTCCTGTGGTCTGTGAATTATATCTTGTTTATTCTGAGCTTTTGGGCTAATATCTACTTATCAGTGAGTGCATACCACATGTGTTCTTTTGTGATTGGGTTACCTCACTCAGGATGACACTTTCTAGGCCATACATTTGCCTAAGAATTTCATGAATTCATTGTTTTTAATAGCTGAATAGTACTCCATTGTATAAATATACCACATTTTCTGTATCCATTCCTCTGTTGAAGGACATCTGGGTTCTTTCCAGCTTCTAACTATTATGAATAAGGCAGCTATGAACATAGTGGAGCATGTGTCCTTATTACATGATGGCATCTTCTGGGTATATGTCCAGGAGTGGTATAGCTGGGTCCTCAGGTAGTACTATATCTAATTTTCTGAGGAATGGCCAAACTGATTTCCAGAGTAGTTTTACCAGCTTGCAATTCTACCAGCAATGGAGGTGTGTTCCTTTTTCTCCACATCCTCAACAGCATCTGCTGTTTTTCATCTTAGCCATTCTGATTGATGTGAGGTGGAATCTCAGGGTTGTTTTGATTTGCATTTCCCTAATAACTAAGGATGTTGAACATTTCTTTAGGTGCTTCACAGCCATTAGAGTTTCCTCAGTTGAGAATTCCCTATTTAGCTCTGTACCCCATTTTTAATAGGGTTATTTGACTCTCTGGAGTCTTACTTCTTGAGTTCTTTTTATACATTGGATATTAGCCCAGTGTCAGATGTAGGGTTGGCAAAGATCATTTCCCAATCTGTTGGTTGCCATTTTGTCATATTGACAGTGTCCTTTGCCTTACAGAACCTTTGCAGTTTTATGAGGTCCCAGTTGTCGATTCTTGTTCTTAGAACATAAGTCTTTGGTGTTCTTTTCAGGAAATTTTCCCCTGGCCCATGTGTTCAAGGCTCCTCCCCACTTTCTTCTCTATAAGCTTCAGTGTGTCTGGTTTTATGTAAAGGTCCTTGATCAACTTGGACTTGATGTTTGTACAAGGAGATAAGAATGGGCCAATTTGCATTTTTCTGCATGTTGACCTCCAGTTGATCCAGTACCATTTGTTAAAAATGCTGTCTATTTTTCCACTGGATTTTTCTTTAGCTCCTTTGTCAAATATCAGTGACCAGAGGTGTGTGGGTTCATTTCTGGGTCTTCAATTCTATTCCATTGATCTTCCTGCCTGTCTCTGTACCAATATCATACAGTTTTCATCACTATTTCTCTGTAGTAGAGCTTGAGGTCAGGGATGGTGATTCCCCCCAGAAGATCTTTTGTTGTGGAGAATAGTTTTAGCTATCCTGGATTTTTTGTTATTCCAAATGAATTTGCAGATTGCTCTTTCTAGCTCTATGAAGAATTGATTTGGAATTTTGATGGAGATTACATTGAATCTGTAGACTGCTTTCAGCAAAATGGCCATTTATACTACATTAATCCTGCCAATCCATGAGCATCCATCTTTTGATCTTCTGAGATCTTCTTTGATTTCTTTCTTGAGGCTTGAAGTTCTTGTCATACAGATCTTTCACTTGCTTGGTTAGAGTCACACCAAGGTATATAATATTATTTGTGACTATTGTGAAGGATGTCATTTCCCTAATTTCTTTCTCAGCTTGCTTATCCTTTGAGTAAAGGAAGGCTACTGATTTGTCTGAGTTAATTTTATATCCAGCCACTTTTCTGAAGTTGTTTATCTGGTGGAATTTTGGGGGTCACTTAAGTTTACGGTCATATCATCTGCAAATAGTGATATTTTGACTTCTTCCTTTACAATTGTATACATTTGACCTCCTTTTGTTGTCTAATTGCTCTGGCTGGAACTTTGAGTACCATATTGAATAGATATGGAGAGAGTGGGCAGCCTTGTCTGGTCCCTGATTTTAGTGGGATTGCTTCAAGTTTCTCTCCATTTAGTTTAATGTTGGCTACTGGTTTGCTTTCACTAAATTTAGGTATGGGCCTTAAATTTCTGATCTCTCCAATACTTTTAACATGAAGAGATGCTGAATTTTGTTAGATGCTTTTTCAGCATCTAATGATATGATCATGTGGCTTTTTTCTTTGAATTTGTTTATGTAGTGGATTGCATTGATGAATTTCCATATATTGAACCATCCCTGCATCCTTGGGATGAAGCCTACTTGATTTTGGTGAATTATCATTTTGATGTATTCTTGGATTTGTTTGGCCAGAATTTTATTGAGTACTTTTACATCAATGTTCATAAGGGAAATTGGTCTGAAGTTCTCTTTCCTTGTTTGGTCTTTGTTTGGTTTAGATATAAGCATTATTGTGGCTTCATAGAATGAATTGGGTAGTGTTCCTTGTGTTTCTATTTTGTGGAATAGTTTGAAGAGTATCAGTATTAGGTCTTCTTTAAAGATCTGATAGAATTCCCCACTAAACCCATCTGTTTCTGGGCTTTGTTTTGGTTGGGAGACTGTTAATGACTGCTTCTATTTCCTCAGGACTTATGAGAATATTTAGATGGTTTACCTGATCCTGTTTTAACATTGGCATGTGGTATGTGTCTAGAAAATTGTCCATTTCATCCAGATTTTCCAATTTTGTCGAGAATAAGCTCTTGTAGTAAGGGTCTGATAATTTTTTGAATTTCCACAGTTTCTGTTGTTATGTCTCCCTTTTCATTTCTGATTTTATTAATTTGTGTAGTGACTCTGTAGTCTCTGGTTAGTCTGGCTAAGGGTTTATCTATCTTGTTAATTTTCTCAAAGAACCAGCTCCTGGTTTTGTTGACTCTTTATATAGTTCTTTTTGTTTCTATTTGGTTGATTTCGGCCCTGAGTTTGGTTATTTCCTACCTTCTACTCCTCTTGGGTGCATTCGCTTCTTTTTGTTCTAGAGCTTTCAGGTGTGTTGTCCAGCTGCTACTGTAAGCTCTCTCCATTTTCTTTTTGGAGGCACTTAGAGCTATGAGTTTTCCTCTTAGCAGTGGTTTCATTGTGTCCCGTAAGTTTTGGTATGATGTGTCTTCATTTTCATTAAATTCTAAAAAGTCTTTAATTTCTTTCTTTATTTCTTCCTTGCAAGTTATCATTGAGTAGAGCATTGTTCAACACCCATATGTACGTGTGATTTCCGTTATTTTTGTTTGAACTTAAGATCAGCCTTAGACCATGGTGATCTGTGAGGGTGCATGGAATTATTTCAATATTCTTGTATCTGTTGAGGCCTGTTTTGTGACCAATTATGTGCTCAATTTTGGAGAAGGTACCATGTGGTGTTGAGAAGGTATATACTTTTGCCTTAGGATGGAAAAATTCATTTAGTTCATAACTTGTTAGTTTTACTGTGTCTCTGTTTAGTTTCTGCTTCCATAATTTGTCTATTGCTGGGTCTGGGGTGTTGAAGTCTCCCACTATTATTGTGTGGGGTGCAATGTGTGCTTTGAGATTTAGTAAAGTTTCTTTTATGATGTGGGTGCCCTTGCATTTGGAGCATAGATGTTCAGATTTGAGAGTTCATCTTTAGTAGATTTCTCCTTTGACCAGTATGAAGTGTCCCTCTTTATCTTTTTGGACAGCTTTTGGCTGAAAGTCGATCTTATCCTATATAAGAATGGCCACTCCAGTTTTTTTCTTGGGATCATTTGCTTGGAAAATTGTTTTCCAACCTTTGACTCTGAGGTAGTGACTGTCTTTGTCACAGAGGTGGGTTTCTTGTATGCAGCAAAGTGTTGGGTCCTTTTTACACATCCAGTTTGTTATTCTATGTCTTTTTATTGGGGGAATTGAGTCCATTGATGTTAAGAGATATTAAGGAAAAGTGATTGTTACTTCCTGTCATTTTCATTGTTAAAGGTGGAATTCTCTTTGTGTGGCTATCTTCTTTTGGGTTTGTTGAAAGAAGATGGCTTTATTGCTTTTTCTAGGGTGTAGTTTCCCTCCTTGTGTTGGTATTTTCCACCCATTATCCTTTGTAGAGCTGGGTTTGTGGAACGATATTGTGTAAATTTGGTTTTGCCATGGAATGTCTTGTTTTCTCCGTCTATGGTATTTGAGAATTTTGCTGGCTATAGTAGCCTAGGCTGACATTTATGTTCTCTTAGGGTCTGTATGACACCTACCCAGGATCTTCTAGCTTTCATAGTTTCTGATAGGTCTGCCTTTATATGTTACTTGACCTTTTTCCCTTACTACTTTTAATATTCTTTCTTTGTTTAGTGCATTTGGTGTTTTGATTATTATGTCATGGGAGGAATTTCTGTTCTGATCCAGTCTGTTTGGAGTTCTGTAGGCTTCTTGCATGTTCATGAGCATCTCTTTGTTTAGGTTAGGGAAGTTTTCTTCTATAACTTTGTTGAAGATATTTACTGGCCCTTTAAGTTGTAAATCCTCCCTCTCTTCTATACCTATGATCTTTAGTTTTAATCTTCTCATTGTGTTCTGGATTTCCTGGATGTTTTGGGTTACAAGATTTTTGCATTTTGCATTTTCTTTGACTGTTGAGTCAATGTTTTCTATGGTATCTTCAACACATGAGATTCCTTCTTTTATCTCCTGTCTTCTTTCGTTGATGCTTGCATCTATGACTCCTGATTTCTTTCCAAGGTTTTCTATCTCCAGAGTTGTCTCCCTTTGTGATTTCTTTATTGTTTCTACTTCCATTTTTAGATCCTGGATGGTTTTGTTCAGTTTCTTTACTTGTTAGTTTGTGTTTTCCTGTATTTCTTTAAGGGATTTTTGTGTTTCCTCTTTAAGGGCTTCTACCTGTTGACCCATATTCTCCTGTATTTCTTTAAGGGATTTTTGTGTTTCCTCTTTAAGGGCTTCTACCTGTTGACCCATATTCTCCTGTATTTCTTTAAGGGAGTTATTTATGTCCTTCTTGAAATCCTCTATCAGCATAATGAGATGTGATTATAAATCCAGCTCTTGATTTTCCAGTGTGTTGGGGTATCCAGGATTTGTTGTTGTGGGAGAACTGGGTTTGGATGGTGCCATGTTGCCTCAGTTTCTGTTGGTAATGTTCTTGTGTTTGACTTTTGCCATCTGGTTATCTCTGGTGTTATCTGGTCTTGCTGTCTCTGACTGTGGCTTATCTGTCCTGCAAGCCTGTGTATCTATACTCCTGGGATTCCCGTTCTCTCTGTGCATACAGGTCTGTAGGCACTCCTGGGAGACCAACTGTCCTGTGGTGGTGTTTGTGTATGTAGCTCTGTGGCCCAGGATCAGCTCTGTGCTCTCAGGCTTCTCCACAGTCCTGGGAGGTTAACTATCTCCTTGTGCCACCTTGATAATGGCACACTGTGGCAGAGGATGGTCTCCAGCTGGAGACAGAAATGGGAAGGCTCCTAACTGAGGATTCTGGATAGGATCCTCTTTACAGCAGGAGTGGTCCTACCTGTGCTCCCAGGCCTCTCTGCACTCCTGTGGAGGGACCTGTGGCAGAAGGGGTAGAAGGAATGGAAAGGGAGTGGTGATCTGGAGGGCAGGGGTTTTGGTGGTTGCTGGGTAGTGAGTCCCACCAGGCCCCCAGCAGCAGCTCTGGGACTCCAGAGGTTTGAATGGGTTCTTGCTAACTTCCCAGAGTGCAGTGGGTTCTCTACAATGTATCAGGAGATGATGTCTTCACTGTGGAAGACCCTGCAAGAGTCTGCCCCAGCAGAAAGGACAGGCAGCAGAAGATCTCTGTCTTTGTGATACACAAACATATCTTCTTTTCCATGTTTAAGGAACCTTATGTGTTTATTGCTGCACACCGAAGTTCTTAATACATTATTTCTAACCAGCATTATTCCATAGCCCTCTAGCTGATCTTTTTAAATTTTATATTTATTTTTATTTGTATGAGTGGTTTTTATGCACGCATGTTTGTGTACCACATGTGTGCAGTGCCCATGAATGCTAGAAGAGGGTAACAGATGCCTTGGAACTAGAGTTACAGATGGCTTTGAGGGACCAGGGTTTTCCAGAAGAGCAGGCAGTGCCATCTCTCTAGCACCCTGGCTGGTTTTCCTAAACTTGCTTCTCCAAGAGCATATCTTCCACAAAAAGCCAAGTGAACTTCCCGTCTGGCACAACTGTCCTAGTCCTACACCTGGACTCATTTCTGGCTTCTCAGATTAGAAGCCAAAGCCTCATGTCATGTTCAGTGTTCCATCAAACTTTTCCCTAGCAATACTCCTTCTGAACCACCCATTAGACCATCGGTTCTCAACCCATGGGTCGTGATCTCTTTGGCAAACCTCTATTGCCAAAAATATTTACATTATGATTCGTAATACAGTTGTGAAGTAAAAACAAAGATAATTTTATGGTTTGGCATCACCCCAACGTAAGGGACTATTCTAAAGGATCGCAGGCTTAGGAAGGTTGGGAATCACTGCAATAGAAGCACCCTTATCTCCTTGTTATCCTCATGTGCCCAAGACACATGGCTGCCTGAGGGCATTTCTGTGTTGGATCTTTCTGCTTACATAGCTTCTGAATCCTGAGGAATGGACGCAAAAGGGTCATAGTAAGAGCACAGTATCAGTTACATAAATTAATGGATTATTTTTGAAACATCTAACTTAATTTGTTTTGTTGCAAGAATAGACTTGTACATTGTTCTTTTAGAACAGAAGCTGAGGTGATGCTTGATGATCAATATCCAGTATAACTACGATCTAGACACAGAGTTTAGCAATCAACATGATTTAAGCTGCAACTCTTGGACAATTTTAAAGGATAATAAATAATAAAATGTTGGATGAAAAACATCTAGGAGTGATGTGTGTGTGTGTGTGTGTGTGTGTGTGTGTGTTGGGTTTTTAGACAAAACACTTAAAGCATAATCCATGAGAGGAAAAAATATGTTAAGTTGGATCGCACTAAAATTAGAAACACACTGTTGAGAGGCTACAGTGATGAGCCAAAGTCTGAGAAAAAATAATTGCACAGCGCTGCTCTTATTGAAAAAAAAATGCTTCTAAAATACACAAAGGATTTTTTAAAACTTAACACTGTGAAAGTAAATAGCCCAATTTAAAAACTGGGGAAAAGACCTGAATAGACATGTAAGGAAAGAAGAAACTGATGGATCAAAGATGTGTAATAAAGGATGCTTGCATCATTTACATCATGAAAGAAACACTAGTCAAAGCAACAGATACCACCTATTCCTTACCCACTAGAGTGCCCTGAATCCTTTAGGTTGCAGGACCATGAAGGATCTGGAGTGACAAGAATCCCTAGTTGTTGCTGATGGGAGTGACAATGCTCTGGCCACTTTATAAGAGCCTTTGGCAGTTACTCACCAAGTTACCTATCTTACTGTTAGCAGTTGGTAGGGTTAGAGTCACAGGGTAAGTTGCTGCAAGCCAATTGGTAAATACAGATGATTTTAGAAAGGAGCTTCTTTCTGTAGAAAAGAAGTGTCATTTTGCCTTCAGCTTCCCTTTCAGAGGCACCCATCATTGCCACTGTGAGAGTATGAGAGTCTGGAGACTCACAAGGCATCCTCTCTCTACTTTGGAATGAGTAGACTAAGAATACAAAGGCACCATGTTGATGTTGGGGATGGCGAGGCCTCATTGTGGTGATCAACCTGGAACATGTCTGCTTCCAGATCAAATGAACAGCAAATGTTGGGAGCTCCACTCCCTTAAAACCAATGTTAAAATTGGAGAAACTAAGAACTAGAAAGTGGTAAAGAAAAAAATCTTCTTTAGGATACTAACTAATATGAGGTGTGGGGGAGAGAATTACAGATACGAAACTTTCATGTCTACAATGTATCTCGATTATGTCCATCCCCCCATTCCCTCCCTCCCTCCAGCTTCCTTCATCCTTCCTACATCTCTCCCATCTCCCTCCAAACTTCACGTATTTTTGTTCTGTTTTTATGGCACACTAAGCTCAGTTAGTGGCACCCATATCCTCATTTGTGGGAGGTTATCCGATGGATTATGGGCAAACTCCTGTGACTACCCTCACTCCAAAGAAAAGCAATCCCCCTTCCTTAACAGCTATCAACTGTCATTAACTTCTCAGCAAGAAGTGGTGCATCCAGAGGCCCCATGCTGGAACTTTAAACTTTTGGAGGTTGTATGTAGGCAACATATTCTATGTTACCATATTACCATATCCCGCGTTAGCCTATTCACTCACACAGCTGTGACTGTTGTGAACTCATGTGTTTCACAGCCAAGTCTTTTCTAGAGGCCATTCTCTCAGGACTCCTCCTCTAGCTTTTACATTTTCAGTCAATTACCATTGGGCTTAGTTGTTCCTCAAAACTACATGGTAAGACCCTGCTACTGAAGACTCTATATGCTTTGATTGTAGAACATTGAGAAATCTGTCTTGAACTGAGCAGAAAATTCTCCTTGCTGGCTAGCTTTCATGGGGACAGAAAGTGCCATGCTGGCTTCTGGAGAAGAAAAGACAGCGACAGCCTTACCCAGAGCTAGTATGACCTGTCTGTCACTCTGTGTGTGCCCACTGACACAGTAGTACAAATACTGTTCTCTTCATGAGGTTAGCCAACCACTCTCTTGATTGGATTTGAAGCTGACTCCATTGGAAAATAGTCATGTCTAGTCTGTACACATAGCCAAAATCCATGGCTGGAAAAGCTATAGGTTATGGAAGAGAATCTGTTGGTGTTGTTTAGTTAAATGGTCACAGTGTCAGTCTCCCTTTTAAATATTTATATTTGTATACGCAGATTTGCACTGCCCCCACCCTTGATCAGAGAAGCTTCTTGTGCAGTGGAGTAGTTAATGTAGAGACTCCTACTTATTAAAAATGTGGAGGCCGGGCGGTGGTGGCGCACGCCTTTAATCCCAGCACTTGGGAGGCAGAGGCAGGAGGATTTCTGAGTTCGAGGCCAGCCTGGTCTACAAAGTGAGTTCCAGGACAGCCAGGGCTACACAGAGAAACCCTGTCTCGAAAAACAAAAAAAAAGAAAAGAAAAAAAAAACAAACTCTATAAAAAAAATGTGGAGAATAAGGGCCTATGGATGTTCAGGCATCCATGGAATGGGTCTATGGACCCTCTCTGTCCCACTAAAGCTCAAGCAACATCTTCAGAATAAGAACTGAAAAAAAAACCCAGTGTAACAATGGATACAAGCAAGGTTAACATGCTGAAGTCATTAACTAAAGACATAACCAAGGAGACGGGCACACAGCTCTAGAGAATTAGCCCGCAACTCCCCTCTTGTGATCAGAAAGGAGAAAGTATGCCTTTCCCTTGGGGAGGAGTCCATCACTACCTCATTCATATAATAAATTCAAGCTTTGCTATCCATCACATAGTTTGGAAGTATGTATTCCCCAGTATGAGAGACAAAAATGTCCCCACGGTTATAAGGTATCGTTGCTAAAAAATGTTTAACACAAGTGCACAAAGTATCCAGTTCTCACCTTCCAGGCTGCAGCAAATGTGACATCTATTGAACTAAGGATTGAGTGGAAACAATAGACGATGTAGGGGGTGGGATACTGAGTAGCATCTGGTGAAAAATGCTGTAAAAAAGTCAATGTTATAGATTTTAAAGAAAAAGTAAAGAGGACCGAAGAGGTATCTCATCCAGTAAGGGTGTTTATTACCATGTCCAAGGAACTGAGTTTAATCTCCGGAACCCAAATCATGTAGGGTGACACCTTATTCCGACATACACACACACACACACACACACACACACACACATATACACACACTAATAATAATAATAATTAATAATAATAATAATAATTTAATAATAATAAACTTACTGCTCTTCATCTCATTCCTGTCCCAGGGAATCTGATGCCCTCTCTGAACGCCATGGAACACTGTACAAATGTGATGCTCAAAATCTATATATGCAGGGAAAATTCATATATGCACAAAATAATTTTAAAGTAGATTTAGAGAAAAAATGGACAAAGAATGTGATGGTTATGTTCAAAGACTAAAGAAACACCGGGCACTTGTAGCAAGTGGTTAGATTCTGGGAGGAGAATTAAACAGGTAAGAGTCCCTTTGTGGCTAGTTGGGACAGTTTGAACAGCAGCTGTTAGATGAGACCGTGGAGTCCCTTCTCCATCTTTGATGCCACAGTGACATTGAGGCTCGTGAAATATTTAGGAATCAAGAATGTCATGGAACATACGCCACTGAGCTCCCATGCTTCAGAAAAACTGCACGAAGAACAGATACATAATCTAAATGCACACATGTGCACACGAGACATGGGTAGAGCAAATTGTGCGAGCAATTGGTAAAGTAATTGAAGGTACACAGTTGATCACTTAAACAATGCCCGATACAGAATACCCAAAAGAATTACACCGAGAACTTGTGCCTGTAGACTAAATGCTATAATCCACAATGGTTTATTAAAGCTGCCTTATAGTCACCCCGCCCCTCAATCTGTTATCTTTGGGTGCAGCTTAAAATTATAGACATGAGGACAGCTCATCTCTAAACACAGCTGTGTTCCGCTCCGTCAGTAGAGCAGTGATCATTTGCTGTAGTACTTTTAAATTTACTATAGCTTCAGGATGCCTTCAAAGCCTGAAATGTGCTGCTCTACATTGGATGTGTTTGTCCATGACTCTTATTGTCATAGTGGAATCTCTCTCTCTCTCTCTCTCTCTCTCTCTCTCTCTCTCTCTCTCTCTCTCTCTCTCTCTGTGTGTGTGTGTGTGTGTGAGAGAGAGAGAGAGAGAGAGAGAGAGAGAGAGAGAATTGTGAGAAAGAATGTATGTTTGTGTATGTGAGAGAGACAGAGGCAGAGAAAGTGTGTGTGTTTGTGTGTGTGTGTCTGTGTACCTGTGTGTGTGTGTGTGTGTGTGTGTGTGTGTGTGTGTATTGGGACACTTTCATTATGTATCTCAAGTGGGCTTCAAACTCTTGGCATCCATCCCACCTCAGTCCCTAGAACACTAGAATGACATAGACAAGCATTCTATGTAGTCGCCCTTAGCCACGCCCCCAGCTCCTGAAACTGATCTTTACCTTGGCCACTATATTCCCACTGGACTCTGGGCCACTGGAAAGGGCATTGGACTTGGCCTCAGGGCGTGGACTTGAGGGATGCCGGCTGCATGCTTAGGCTCGGCAACTCAGCGTAGGCAAGACCATGCAGAGCAGCAAACAAGCAACCATGGAAAGTGAGCCTAAAATAGAAATCATGTGTGCCTCAAAATGTCAGGAGAGCAGGTGGGTTCCACAGGTGTGGTTGGAGCCCTGAGAGCTGCCATTGGTGCCAAGTGTGGTCATGGCACTGGTCTTGGGTAAGGAACCACCTGCAGAGGGGGCTCAAAGCAAGTTTGAAGGTTTGTCTTCACAGATGTTTTCAGCTGCCTTTACTGGCTCCTTCCACGATTCAGAATTTAGAGACAGACATTTAATTATATAATCCCTATAACTTGGGAGACCCGTTCCTTCTTCTCAGCCTCCTTATGAAAACACGGATACAGTCCATCTTTCCCAAGAGCATTGCTCATACCACTCCTGTATTGAAAACTTTCTGTCAGTCTCACTCCCTCAGCCCGACACCTGGTAAACTCCAGAGTAAAACTAGTCTTTGTAACTTTCAAGGCAAGTTCGTTCATGGGGAGGTGGGGCAGCAGGGGGTGTGGAGGGGTGGGAGGATGGGAGATGGAGAATTCTCCTCTGCTGGCAGGATGGAGGTACTTCTAGCTCTGGTTTCTTATAAGTCTAGGACTGTGCATGGAAGTTTTATAAGACCTAGCAATGTACAACACTTCTGCCCCATTCCATGGGCTCGGACTTATTCCAACATTTACTTGCAAGAAAAACTTGTAAAAATATGCTAGACTGCATGCTCATGGAAGAAGACACAGTTATGGGTAACAACTGAAGGGAGAGTCTGTAAAGGGTCTTGTGATGCCCAGGATGTCTTGCAACTCCTGGTCCTCCTACTTCTACGTGGAATCCCTAGGACAATGGTAAGGCAGGCCTGCCCCATAATGGAGCCTGCAAAGGGCTTTTTGTACCTCGGTCTGAACTCACTTGACAATACTCTTCTATTTGAGACAGAATCCTGGATTTCTGCCTTCGGAATCTGTCAGTTACCTCTGCCTCCCCATGAACACTGTTAGTATCTGTCTCCATCTTTGCACCTAATTTGTGACATCTTTCCTGTTAGACTGTCAGCTCCCAGAAATCAACAACTGTATCTTCACCTTCCTATTATGCTCATGATGGCAGGAGTTGAAAAATATATGCTTACTAAGTGGTTTACTAATTAATCCATCTGTAATGCTAAAGAGATTCTGAGGGAACCAGACATGTAACCAGCAAACTGAATTTGATCTAGAATTCTGGTTGTCAATTATTTTGAAATGATGTTTAAAATGCCGATGCATAGAGAAGCATTAAAATGCTTATCTTTTGAAATTAGTCTATCGAGGTATGAACTGACATGTAAATAGGTTTTGTAGGGGGTTGTGGACCTAACACAGTTGGGGAAGTGTTTGTCAAGTAAGCATCAGGACCTTAGGTCAACTCCCAGCACCTATGTAAAGAGGGAGAAGGAGGGGAAGGCAAGGGGAGGGAGAGGGGGAGGAGAGGGGTGGGAGAAGGAGGAAGAGGAGAGGGAGGGGGAAGAATAGCATGATAGAGCCCATCTGCTTTAGAGGAAGAGAGGCAGATCTTTAGAATTTGCTGGTTACCCAACTTGGTCTAATTGGCAAGCCCCAGGTTCCAGAGAGAGAGATTCAATACAAAAAACAAGATGGAAGTTATATTCTATGCACAACTTAATGAGTTTGAAGATAAGTTGAGATCCATCTACATCAGTGGTTCTCCACCTTCCTCATGCTGTGACCTTTTCATAGGATTCCTCAGGCTGCAGTGAACCTCGACCAGACCTCAACCATAAAATTATTTTCACTGCTAGTTCCTAATTGTAATTTGGCTACTGTTGTGAATTGTAGTGTAAATATCTGACATACAGAATATCTGCTGTGAAACCCCTATCAAAGGGTCACTTGAGCCCCAAAGGGGTCACGACCCACAGGTTGAGAACCATTGATCTAAGTAGTTGAGTAACTCTTGGTTAATGTAGCATATCAAGACCCATATACCTAAAGTTCATTGAGCTTTGGTAAGTGCCAAGGTACGACGGGCACCAAAATAAAAATTTAGGACATCTCCTCTGTCCAAGAGTTTCTCTGGTTCCTTTCTGCTTGACTTCATCCACTACTCTCCAGCCTTGGAAAACAATGATCCTCTTTCTGATGTGTGGTTTTGCAGTTCCCCAAAACTCACATAGATAGAACAATACAGTCTGTGGCATTTTCAGTCTAATTTCCCTTCCGTTAGCACAATGTCTTTCTCAAAAGCTCTCTTCTCCATCTTTCTTCAGTTCATCAATACTATGCCCCACCCCACCCCTAGTCATCTTCTCATCTTCAATTAGACCTTGGAATATTACCAGCTTTATAATTTTTGCATGAAAATAGGTTTACTGTGATTGAATACAGGTGTCGATGAAGCACGATTAGGCCTCTTGGTAGAATCCTCGCTCATTCGGACAATGCATTCATGGTTTTATGATCTGCATACAACTGGAATCACCATCACCAAATTCTCTGTAATTGCCCATTTATAGACATTTTTGAGGTGATGTGTATTTCGACACATCAGAAGACAGCAAGAGTTAAGTTGTGCACTTCTAATTTGAAGGGAAGTAAAGAAGGAAGGGAGAGAGGAGGAGGCACCATTTATACTTACCCCATGCTATGTCTTGCCTCAGCTACAAATAATAGCCAGGTTCTAACCTTTCTTCCTGTCCAGCTAACATCAACCCTCCCACACGGGATATTAGAACTTTAAAGTGAAATCAATCCCAAAAGCTAGGGATGAGGAAGAGCTAAGCAGTTGACAGCAAGGCCTAGATTGACCAGGAAAATATTTTAGAAATTTATGGTTAACAATACTTTTTAGAAAAAAAAATCACATGTAAAAATACAAGGTAAATCTCTTTAGCGCTGTTTGAGGGCAATCTAAATGTTAGAAACAACCAGGAATCCTAGCATGCGCCCCAAACAAGGAACATCATCTAAACAGTAGCAATTTGCCTTCCTAATGTAAGACAGTTTACAATTTGTGTCCGGTGATAAATATCTACTCATATTTTCCACACATACATGGTTTCTTGCTTTTAAAATAGATATTTCTGAGTTATAAAGACTATATCTTATGATGTATTTTTCCTTTTGACTCTTTTTTTTTTTAAAGAATTGTCTAAGGAGTAAAGTGAAAGAGAAGATGTCTTAGGAATTATTGATAGGAACAAAACAGCTAACAAGTAATTCATCTCCATATGAAAGGGAACACAAGCCTCGGGAGGGTGTCCCGCTGGTTTCCCAGCCTGGAAAGTGGAAGGAGTCTCGGTAGTTCTGTCCGTCCTGCTGTTCACCTGAGAGCTGTCAATTTCGTGCATTTTGAAAGACACAGGAGCTTATGAGTTGTCAACATAGTTCTTTAGGTGAGAAGTCAGGCCTCGTCTCGGGAAAAGCGCTAAACAAATGTCCTAATTGACTGAAACCCGAAGCATCGCCAGTGTCCTTATCTTGAGAATTCATTCCGTGTAATCTTCAGTTCATACTTGGTAAACATTGTAATCCGTGGAACATGGCTGCCAATCTTAGCATCGATGGTGAGTTTTTCAAGTGGGGGACTGTTTGATGATTCCTGACTTAAGTTTTCCTTCTCCCTGTAATCTACACAAAGCAAGCTATTTGTCAACAAGAAGCTCCCATATGAACAACTGTCTAATACTGAAACTGCTGACAGCCTTGCAAGCTATTTCAGTCCCGGAAGCTGGGGCTATGCACGTGGAACTGCATTAGAGACGTCTCTGGGGGACACAGTTGAGCTTCATTGGCCAGGGCAGTGCGGGAGTCCCAGTTGACTAGTCAGTAGGGTTCTCGCCTGGATTCTGGCTGCATTCCCTGGCTGCTATTACCCCTGCTTGTGTGTGACCCACAAAGGCAAGAACAGAGTTTTACATATTTAGAAAAGGACTGTTGCTTCTGATAAAAAATAAATAAATAGATAAGACTGCATCTTTCAGACTTTTCATCGTTGGTCTCTCAGATCACCAGCTACTAATTATTATCATTTTCCAAGTAAACAGCTTTGTTTCATTCTGAGAGCTGTTTCATTTTAAATTCAGTGCACAGGGGTGTCTGTTTTGTTCTCTGATTATCTTTCTCCAGAGAGAATGACATCTAGAGAATACAATGATCTGAGCCCACTTTAGGAAGCAGCATGGTTGAGACAGGAAAACCTCATGGATATGTTCAGGGAACTGGTGACCAAAATGACTGCACACACTAATGCTACCTGTAACCATTCTTGTTGGGACTCTCGAAACTAGTTTAGTAAGATTTAACATATTTTAGAAACACTGCGGCAGAAAACCAGCTAGTGGTCTGAAGAAGCGTACCACGAACAATGCCATGTACACATTCTTAGCGGGAGTCTCTGGTAAGAATTTGCAATCCTGTTAATGATATAGATATAATAACAAATGAGACTATTTTTTCCCCTGTGATCACTATGTAAAATGTTTATCCCTGGAAAGGAACTCTTCTATGATTACCAAATAAAACTTCCAGTCTTCAGGCCATGCAGTCACATGTTGCTAATGGAATATTAATCATGCTAATTACTAATGCTTTCCTGGGCGGCGATGCCCTCGCCACTTAATATTGCTGCTGCCCTAAAGTGGTCCACGTACACATCTGTATGAGAGCAGCAGGGCTAAGCAATTTGTGATCTGAGCAGAGAGAAAGTAAAGCACACAACTAGGTAGGGAATTTAAAATAACACATTATTTTGAAAGTACACTTTGCATTTATAAGATTAGTATTTGAGCAAAATTGCTTCCTAATGCCTAAAATAGATCAGATACACCTATCCATATATATACATATACATACATGTGTATATATATATATACATACACACACACACATACACACATGTATATGCACAATTAACCTTACACGTGTGTTTAATTCACAAACTGATACTAAAATAAAGCTCTATTTAAAAGAATAATTTCTGGCATCTTGTGAGTACCACTTAGGCCCCAAACTAAGCATCTCTGTCTGGAAATTAGATCACCGTGGAGCGTCTTTGATGTAGCTGGAAATGGAAAGTCACTTTCAAAAGCTTCAAAAAAAAAAAAACATATCAGTCCGCGGTGGGACCTTCTGCCTGGTGGAGGGACCCCGCGCAGGGAGGGAGCCTGCCAGCTTCCCTTCCGCGACCTCTGTTCCCGCGGACTGCGCTGGAGAGACCGGTACCCAGGCTCTCCCCCCGATATAACATCACTTGGGACACGACCTGTTGGGGCTTCCGTCTGTGCCCGAGGGCGGGTTGGCGCTGTGGTCGTCTGGGTGCCAGATCGGCGGGCCATCGTGACCACAGGGTGAGCAGCACCACGGAGACTGCCCTCCGCCATCTTTGCTCCAGTGACCAGGTAGTTGGGACCGCCAGGCTCAGAGACAGACAGGCATAATATCGCTTCGGTTTCAGGCAGCTTGTGTGTAACCTGCTCCCAGGTGCTGGGCTGATCTGCAGTAACCAGCGCGCCAGTTCCGCGGTGGGACCTTCTGCCTGGTGGAGGGACCCCGCGCAGGGAGGGAGCCTGCCAGCTTCCCTTCCGCGACCTCTGTTCCCGCGGACTGCGCTGGAGAGACCGGTACCCAGGCTCTGGGGGCCCCCCCCCCCCCCCCGATATAACATCACTTGGGACACGGCCTGTTGGGGCTTCCGTCTGTGCCCGAGGGCGGGTTGGCGCTGTGGTCGTCTGGGTGCCAGATCTGCTGTGGGACTTCTGCCTGGCAGAGGGACGCCCCCTCCCCCCCCAGGAGAGATCACACACCCCTGCACAGGGCAGGAGCCTGCCAGCCTCCCTTTGGCGACCTCTGCTCCAGGAATCCACTAGGCTGAGCCTTTAGATGTGCAAGGCCTCCCCAATATAAGATCACTTGGGGCAAAGCACATTAGGGCTCCAAAGTCACTCAGGAGCAGGCAGGCCCCAGAAATCGGTGCCAGGGGAATCCTGGTAATCCAGGGGGGGGCAGAAATAGCTTTGCAGGCTCACAGGAGGTCCAACCAACAGCCAGTGGCAGCAGGACCAACTAACACCAGAGGTATCCAGATGGCAAAAGGCAAACGTAGGAATGTTACTAACAGTAATCAAAGTAATGTGGGACCATCCGAACCCAACTCTCCAACAGCAGCAAGTCCTGGATACCCCACCACACCCGAAAGACAAGATCTGGATTTAAAATCACTTCTCATGATGCTATTAGAGGATCACAAGAAGGACACAAATAAATCTCATAAAGAGTTACAGGAGACCATGAATCAACGGTTAGAAGCCCTTACAAAGGAAACACAAAAATCGCTTAGAGAAATGCGGGAGAACATGGATCAAAAGATGGAGGCGCACAAGGAGACAACACAAAAATCGCTTAACGAGATGAATCAACGGGTAGATGCACTCACAAAGGAATCACAAAATTTGCATAAAGAAATGCAGAAGAATATGGGTCAACAGACGGATGCCCATAAGGAGGCAACACAAAAATTGCTTAAAGAAATGAATCAACGGTTAGATGCCCTTACAAAGGAAACACGAGAACTGCTTAAAGAAATGCAGGAGACGATGGATCAACAGATGGAATCCCATGAGGAGGAAACACAAAAATCGCTCAGAGAAATGCAGGAGAACGTGGGTCATCAGGAAGAAATCCTGAAAGAGGTAATGCAAAAATACCTTAAAGAAATACAGGAAAATACAAACAAACAAGTGAAGGATCTCAGCAAATCCATCCAGGAACTAAAAAAGGAAGTAGAAACAACTAAGAAATCACAAAGGGAGACAACTTTGGAGATAGAAAACCTTGGGAAGAAATCAGGAGTCATAGATGCAAACATCAACAATAGAATACAAGAGATGGAAGAAAGAATCTCAGGTGCTGAAGATTCCATAGAAAGCATCGACTCAACAGTCAAAGAAAATGCAAAATGCAAAAAACGCGTAACCCAAAACATCCAGGAAATCCAGGACACAATGAGAAGACCAAACCTAAGGATTATAGGTATAGATGAGAGTGAAGATTTGCAACTTAAAGGGCCAGTAAACATCTTCAACAAAATTATGGAGGAAAACTTCCCTAACTTAAAGAGAGAGATGCCGATGAACATACAAGAAGCCTACAGAACTCCAAACAGACTGGACCAGAACAGAAATACCTCCCGTCACATAATAATCAAAACACCGAATGTTCTAAACAAAGAAAGAATACTAAATGCAGTAAGAGAAAAGGGCCAAGTAACATACAAAGGAAGACCTATCCGAATCACATCAGACTTCTCACCAGAGACTATGAAAGCCAGAAGATCCTGGGCAGATCTCATGCAGACACTAAGACAGCACAAATGCCAGCCTAGACTACTCTACCCAGCAAAACTCTCAATCACCATAGATGGAGAGACCAAGATATTCCATGATAAAACCAAATTTTCACAATATCTTTCCACAAATCCAGCCCTGCAACGGATAATAGGTGGAAACCTCCAATACAGGGAGAGAAACAACACCCTGGAAAAAATGAGATAATAACCTTCTTGAATCAAACCCAAAAGTAGATAACCACTCAAACATAAAGATAGCGTCAAGAATGGCAGATGGCAATAATCACTATGCCTTAATCTCTCTTAATATCAATGGTCTCAATTCCCCAATTAAAAGACATAGACTAGCAGACTGGATACGTAAACAGGACCCAGCATTTTGCTGCATGCAGGAAACGCACCTCAGTGTCAAAGAGAAACACTACCTCAGAGTAAAAGGCTGGAAAACAATTTTACAAGCAAATGGCCCCAAGAAACGAGGTGGAGTAGCCATCCTAATATCGGATAAAATTGATTTTCAACCCAAAGTCATCAAAAAAGACACAGAAGGACACTACATACTGATCAAGGGAAAAATCCACCATCAAGAACTCTCAATCCTGAATATCTATGCTCCAAATGCAAGGGCACCCTCATTCGTAAAAGAAACTTTACTAAAACTCAAAGCACACATCGCACCGCACACAATAATAGTGGGTGACTTCAACACCCCGCTCTCTGAAATGGATCGTTCAGGAAAGCAGAAACTAAACAGGGACACAGTGAATCTAATTGAAGCCTTGGACCAAATGGAACTAACTGATATATATAGAACATTTCATCCTAGAGCTAAAGAATACACCTTCTTCTCAGCTCCTCATGGTACCTTCTCCAAAATTGACCATATAATTGGTCACAAATCAGACCTCAACAGATACAAGAAGATAGAAATAATCCCATGCCTCCTATCAGATCACTATGGAATAAGGGTGGTCTTCAATGGCAACAAAAACAAAAGAAAACCCACGTACACATGGAGGCTGAACAATGCTCTACTCAATGATAACTTGGTCAAGGTGGAAATAAAGAAAGAAATCAAAGACTTTTTGAAAGTTAATGAAAATGAAGGCACAACATACCCTAACTTATGGGACACAATGAAAGCAGTGCTAAGAGGAAAATTCATAGCCCTGAGTGCCGCCAAAAAGAAACGGGAGACAGCATACACTAACAGCTTAATGGCACACCTGAAAGCCCTGGAACAAAAAGAAGCAAATACACCAAAGAGGAGTAGAAGGCAGGAAATCATCAAACTCAGGGCTGAAATCAATCAAGTAGAAACAAATAAAACCATACAAAGAATCAACAAAACGAGGAGTTGGTTCTTTGAGAAAATCAACAAGATAGATAAGCCCTTAGCCAGACTAACCAGAGGGCACAGAGATAGTATCCAAATTAATAAAATCAGAAACGAAAAGGGAGAGATAACAACAGAAACTGAGGAAATTCAAAAAATCATCAGATCCTACTACAAAAACCTGTATTCAACACAACTAGAAAATCTTGAGGAAATGGACAATTTTCTTGACAGATACCAAGTACCAAAATTAAATCAGGATCAAATAGACCATCTAAACCGTCCTATAACCCCTGAAGAAATAGAAGTTGTCATTGGAAGTCTTCCAACCAAAAAAAGCACAGGTCCAGATGGTTTTAGTGCAGAATTCTATCAGACCTTCAAAGAAGACCTAACACCAATACTCTTCAAACTGTTCCACAAAATAGAAACAGAAGGAACACTACCCAACTCGTTCTATGAAGCCACAATTACACTAATACCAAAAGCACACAAAGATCCGACAAAGAAAGAGAATCTCAGGCCAATCTCTCTTATGAATATCGATGCAAAAATACTCAATAAAATTCTTGCCAACCGAATCCAAGAACACATCAAAACGATCATTCACCACGATCAAGTAGGCTTCATCCCAGGGATGCAGGGATGGTTCAATATAAGGAAATCCATCAATGTAATCCACTACATAAACAATCTCAAAGAAAAAAACCACATGGTCATCTCATTAGATGCTGAGAAAGCATTTGACAAAATTCAGCATCCTTTCATGCTAAAGGTCTTGGAAAGATCAGGAATTCAAGGCCCATATCTAAACATAGTAAAAGCAATTTACAGCAAACCAGTAGCCAGCATCAATCTAAACGGAGAGAAACTTGAAGCAATCCCACTAAAATCAGGGACTAGACAAGGCTGCCCTCTCTCTCCATATCTTTTCAATATAGTACTTGAAGTTCTAGCTAGAGCAATTAGACAAGAAAAAGAGGTCAAAGGGATACAAATTGGAAAGGAAGAAGTCAAACTATCACTATTTGCAGACGATATGATAGTATACATAAGCGACCCAAAGAACTCCACCAGAGAACTCCTACAGCTGATAAACGACTTCAGCAAAGTGGCCGGATATAAAATCAACTCAAGCAAGTCAGAAGCCTTCCTATACTCAAAGGATAAGCAGGCTGAGAAAGAAGTAAGAGAAATAATACCCTTTACGATAGCCACAAACCATATTAAGTATCTTGGCGTGACGCTAACCAAACAAGTGAAAGATCTGTATGACAAGAACTTCAAGTCTCTGAAGAAAGAAATTGAAGAAGACCTCGGAAGATGGAAAAATCTGCCATGCTCATGGATTGGCAGGATTAATATAGTAAAAATGAGCATCTTACCAAAAGTAATACACAGATTCAATGCAATCCCCATCAAAATCCCAACTCAATTCTTCATAGAGTTAGAAAGAGCAATTCAAAAATTCATCTGGAATAACAGAAAACCCAGAATAGCTAAAACTATTCTCAAGAGTAAAAGAACCTCTGGGGGAATCAGTATCCCGGACCTCAAGCTGTACTACAGAGCAATAGTGTTAAAAACTGCATGGTATTGGTACAGTAACAGACATGTAGATCAATGGAACAGAATTGAAGACCCAGAAATGAATCCACACTCCTATGGTCACTTGATCTTTGACAAAGGAGCTAAAACCATCCAGTGGAAAAAAGATAGCCTTTTCAACAAATGGTGCTGGCTCAGCTGGAGGTCAACATGCAGAAGAATGCAAATTGACCCATCCTTATCTCCTTGCACTAAGCTCAATTCTAAGTGGATCAAAGATCTCCACATAAAACCAGACACACTGAAACTAATAGAAGGGAAACTAGGGAAGAACCTTGAACATATGGGCACAGGGGAGAATTTCCTGAACAGAACTCCAATAGCTTATACTCTAAGATCAAGAATAGACAAATGGGACCTCATTAAATTACAAAGTTTTTGCAAGGCAAAAGACACCGTCAAAAAGACAAAGCGGCAACCAACTAACTGGGAAATGATCTTTACCAACCTTACATCCGACAGAGGGCTAATATCCAAGATATACAAAGAACTCAAGAAGTTAAACTCCAGAGAGGCAAGTAACCCTATTAAAAAATGGGGTACAGAGCTCCACAAAGAGTTCTCACCTGAAGAATATCTAATGGCTGAGAAGCACCTAAAGAGATGTTCATCATCCTTAGTCATTAGGGAAATGCAAATCAAAACAACCCTGAGATTCCATCTCACACCAGTCAGGATGGCTAAGATCAAAAACACAGGAGACAGCAGTTGTTGGCGAGGATGTGGAGAAAGAGGAACACTCCTCCACTGCTGGTGGAATTGCAGGCTGGTACAACCACTCTGGAAAGCAGTCTGGCGGCTCCTCAGAAAACTGGGCATGACACTTCCGGAGGATCCGGCTATACCACTCCTGGGCATATACCCAGAGACTTTACCTGCATGCAATAAGGACACATGCTCCACTATATTCATAGCAGCCTTATTTATAATAGCCAGAAGCTGGAAAGAACCCAGATATCCCTCAACGGAGGAATGGATTCAGAAGATGTGGTATATTTACACAATGGAATACTACTCTGCAATTAAAAACAATGAATTCACGAAATTCCTAGGCAAATGGTCAGAACTTGAAAATATCATCCTTAGTGAGGTAACCCAATCACAAAAGATCACACATGGTATGAAGTCACTGATAAGGGGATATTGACCCAGAATCTCAGAATACCCTAGACACAATCAGCATATCAATAGATTTCTAAAAAGATGGAAGGAGAGACCCCTGGTCCTGGAAAGACTGGATGTAGGGGAACGCCAGGACAGAGTAATGAGAGGGGGTTGAACGGAGAAAAGAGGGAGGGAAGGGGGCTTATGGGACTTTCGGGGAGGGAGGAAACGGGAAAGGGGAAGTGATTTGGAATGTAAATTAAAAAAATAAAATAAAATTCAATTAAAAAAAAAAAAACATATCAAACCAAAGGCTCTGAAAGTGTAGGTCTAAGGAACCATTTCTTAGAAAGCCCTCGAGTTTGGCCCAGTAGTGGGAAGCAGCAAAAACCGAGAGAGAGAGAGAGAGAGAGAGAGAGAGAGAGAGAGAGAGAGAGAGAGAGAGAGAGAGAGAAGCCAACAAAGGACAGGCAGAACGGGCGCTGAACAGAAGCACGTCAGTCAGGGAGAGCGGGCTGTGTACTGAGGAAGCCTTGCTGCCAGCAAGGGAAACATTCGCACACAAGCCCAGAGAGTTGTTCTGTTTTGTGCAGGATCGTTAGTGCCTCTATCTACTCATGCAAAAATCCCTAATCCAAACCCTTAGTTTCCAGTCCTCCTGCAGAAAAAAGATGAACACGTACAACTCCGGTCCTATGGCAGACCACCATTCCTCAGCTGTGCCCCAGAGAACTGGTGCCGCGCTCGCTCCTAAGGGAGCCACCAAAGTGCCCTTTCCTGTCACCTGGTGCCACACTTGGAAGGATAAAAACAAAGTTCCATTACCTCAAGACACACCCAGGACATTTACATGATAAAAAGAAACGACATAATATAGTGCATCCCACTTTTTTTTTTTAAAAGAATAGAGTTGTCTTTCAAAACCTACACAAAACCTCTAGAGACAGAGAAGTAGACAGGAGACACACTGCATGGAAGTCGTTGCTTGTGATTCTAAAGTCTTGGATTAGTTATTCATGGATAATTCTGAGTACTTCGTGAATTCACACACAGAGAGAATGTATTATACACATATTCTAAATATGTGTGAAATACTGTGAGCTAGGTGTGGGTAACAGGACAAGCGGGGGTGTGGGGGGGGAACTCACAGAATTACTCATCGTTTCCCTAGATGATTATGGGGGAATTGAACTGAGGTCAGGGGTATATGAGGTGAGATCCCTCACCCCCCCCCCCGCGCCTTTTCGAAAAAATGTGTCACTGTTAAGTACAAGGGTAAAGGAATGGGGTTGAGAGGGACCGCTGATAAGAGGCATCAGAGGGGAAACCCTGCAAACAACTCGTCCTAGGAGACTCGGGAAAGGCTGAGGCGGAGCCTGGTCTGGGGGGCTGCCTAGCAAGGGGAAGCAGGCAGGCCCTGGTGGGAGGACCCGAGATCTGCACTTGAGGAGTTCCTTGCTCTGAGAGAGAACATCGCTGTTGCTAGGGGGCCGCGGAGGGCTGCCTGCCTGCCGAGCCCGGGCAGCTCCCTCCGCACGCCGACCCCTGCCTCCCGTGGCAACCGCTGTAGCTGTGGCGCAGAGCCTCGCCCACTGCCATCCCCACCCTCTCCATCCTTAGCCATTAAGCAACGCCGGCTCCTGGCACGTTCTAGCAGGACTCCGGGCACAGAAGAGGAGAGCGATCCATCCGGAGGCGCAGGAGGACCTGCCAGGCGACATGCGGCCGCCTGGAGCCGCCCGGGCGCCCGAGGTCTAAGGCTGCCAGCCGGGACTGGTCATAGTAAGCGCCACGGGGACCCGCTGGCGCTGCCGTCCCTCCCGGGTTGCCTGGTCGCGCCACGATGGGGCACCTGCCTAGGGAAACGCGCGGGGGCCGCCGCCTGCTACCTCTGCTCGGGCTCTTTGTGCTGCTCAAGGTAGGGACCCCCAGTCCTCGGAGATGGGGATGCATCCCGCCGCGGGGAGCTACGCTCTTGGGGTGCGGTGGCCAGGCGGGGAGCGCCAGCTGCGCACGCTTTGTCCTCAGCGCGGTGCCGGGTGGGCTGCGTAGCTGCGGGTGGAAAGATCTGGAAGTTTGAGCCTTCCAGTTGTCGCCCTTTGTACTCTGCTACCCCAGCGATGGGCTTGCGGGATAGGGCTTTCTCAGGCAAAATGAGGGCACTTTTTTAAAGGGTCCCCACTGCACCCCAATGCTACTTCACCTTCGCGCCCTCCCCCAGTGAAGCCTCGGTACGGCTGCATTGTCTCAGTCAATTCGCCTTCTTCGGGAATCTCACTCGGGGCGCTGAGCTCTGGACCAGATGCACTGGCCAGGCGGGGCGAGGGTGAGGGGTTTCATTGAATAAGGAATCAGCTCAACTCCAGGAGAGGTCTCTCCCTGTCTTACCCTCCATCCACCTGGGGATGCCTAAAAACTCTACACAGTTCCATCCTCTTGTAACAGGATGCTGCCTCCGATTTTAATGGTGGAATATATGATTTATAAAATTCACCTTTTCCTATCCTCTTTGGAACGAGTGCCTCGAAATTGTACTTTGAGAAAAAAGTGAAAAGGAAAATACTGTTTAAAAAAAAACAACAAATCTTGACACTTAAAGCATGCAGTTTTTTTTTTAAAGCTGTTTTCTTGGCATATGAAGGGAAGTTAGGAATTAGTACTCCCTCACCCCTGGTCCCAAAGGTCTGCTTTCCTTCTTTTGCAGTCCTTTCCTCCCTTCTTGCCTCAGCAACTCGAGGATGGCCACAGGTGACCCGGAGCTATCCTTTCAGCACCACGAAGATACCTAGCTAGGGGAGGTCAACGCATTAATGACAGCAAATGTTTCCGCATTAAGGAGTCACTTTCTTGCTTATAAGCCCATTAATTATGAATAATCCCCAAGGTTATAGTGAGCAGGATTCACGAATCCCTGATAGCATGAGTGCAGCACTATTCTATATTTTCTTCTTGTCTCCCTGGATCACAGAAAAATGTAGTCTTTGGGTAAACAGCAAGCAAGTAACACAAGTGAAGTTATGAGCTGCATTGGATATGTGCTCAATTTTTAAGTCGCCACTCATTATTTTATTTTAAAATCTTGCAAATACTGAATTCAGTTGTACGTTTCACCTGTTTCTCTGTAGTACATACCACAGATATAATATGCATACTGAGTTTTTTTTAATATATTTTATTTTTCTAACCGGTTGCCAGACTTTGCAATAACTGAGATGTCTAGGTAGCACTATTTGCGAACTTAAGATGAAAAATGGAGGAATGTGTTTTCCTGAGAATACAACGTGTGTGTGTGTGTGTGTGTGTGTGTGTGTGTGCCTGTGTGAGTGATCTGACATACATTTAACCTTTGGAATAACTTCAGGTTTTTGTTTCATAGTAGATGGTAACTCTAGAATTGAGACTATTTAGCTTCAGAGAAAAAAAATATAATGTTAAAGTTAAAATGCAAAGAAAAATGTGTCAGAAGTTTGAACTCAAAACATTATAATAGACTAAGAAAATCCATCACAGATAGCATGATGGTATCTTAGTGATTGCAGCAGATTTTCACTCTCTTCAACATACTATGTGTATTTCTCAACATTTGTTATCAAAGGTCTATTATGATAAGCTATACACCATAGCCCATACATTAATAAATCATTTAAAGTATTACACTAATGAGAAAAATACTGTTGCAAGGGTCTATTACTAATATTTATTTTATGGAAGGATAGCATTATTTCATTTTAGTATAAAGTATACCAGAAAAAGAAAAATCTACAAATTGAAAAGCTACTAAGCCTAAATCTTCAAAACGTTTTCACACATGCTCATTGATTGAATCACACTTCCTTACAGTTAAGAAGAGATGTTCAAAGTGCTAAATTAGGCATATAGTATAGTTTCATACATTTTGTGGTTAGTCTGTTTTATGACACTTCAGGCATACAGTATAATTTCTTTATAATTTTGAGGCTTCCAATTCAAATTACTGATAAATGAACCATCAAAATAGATACAACCATGTATATGGTGGCATGAACCTCAAAACTATCCATTATTAAATGTCCAATAGTCTACCAGATGTCAATGGTACAACCTAAAATGGTCCATGGGCATAAGACAAACCATTCTCTTATCTCCTATAAAAATCTCCGCATCTTTATTTATGACAAGCATTTATTAATGTCCATATTTATATCCTCCATATAAGCAAGAATTTCTAAAGAACATAAGTCAAATGTTTCAACTCCAAAGCTTAATTTTCAATTTCATATTTTCTATAATTTAGTTGGATATATATGCTGTGGGGAGATGGGGATGTGTATGGTATTTAGTGGGGAGAGAGGGATGTCTACAGTATTCAGGCTATAGTGCATTCTACCAGGGGAACCTGGAAGGGGCAGAATGTTCAAGGCTTGGCACATCGCTGCCTGTGCATGCTTTAGTTATGAATCCACTTAACATGGTAGCTCAGGTTGTCTGAGTCAGCCGCTGCACTTCAGGAGGTGATATCTGCATGAGGTGGTGTGACCTCCACCCAGTACTGGTCATGGCACCCTTAGAATTGTATACTGATGTTTATGGTCAGCAAGTATGTACAACCAGATCAAAAAATCAAAGCAATGTTATCAACCAAGAGCCTTCTAGTCTCAAGTCTTCTGTCTATGGATCAAGTGGAAGGCTTATCTAGTCTCTCCTCTTGTATGTCTTCCCATAATTCCTGCTGCAAACAACACATCAGATTTTTCACTGCTTTTCCTGAAAATGGCTTCCTACATCATCCACCCAGTCAATACCAGTGCTTTGTCCACTAAGATGCAAGCTGCAGACTATGACCTCATCGGAATTTGAAGTCTGTCTTCCCTGAAGTGTTGCTTATTAATGGTCAACTGGAAGCTCCCCACTTCACTAGTAGACTTGGCATGAATCCTTTACTCCTTTGTTACTCTGTCTGTCCTTAGATGTCATCAAAGATCATTAACTTTGAAAGGGGCTTTAATACTTTACGTTTTGAATGTCTGTGTTTAATATTTCCAGCATTATGATACTGGCCACTTAACTCTTACTTGGGATAAATACCTGTGGCTCATGGTCTTTCTGACTTTCTCTGAGATATCTCTCTGTCTCTCTGTCTCTGTCTCTCTGTCTGTCTCTGTCTCTGTCTCTCTCTCTCTCTCTCTCTCTCTCTCTCTCTCTCTCTCTCTCTCTCTCTTTCTCTTGCACACTCCATGCGTCTCATTTTCCCATGGAAATTTTATCTTGAGTGTTCTGTGGACGGTTCACTGCCTCTGCGTTTGCAAGTGATGGGTGTTGAGTCTTCCCACTGTGAGCACATTTCTGCTTCAGATCTTTACGATGTAAAGGACTACTATTGTATGACCTAGAAAATGCACACTATCCCCCCTGCCTAAACGGTAGATGAACTGCCAAGCCTCTGTGTGTCATTTATGTTTATGTGCAGTATGTGCACTTGTGAGAGATGCAGGGACAAGAGATTGATAGGAGGTGTCTTCCCTCTCACTGTCCATCCATCTTCTTCATGTTTTTGAGATAGGATCTCTCACGGGAACCTGAGCTCACTGTTTGAAATAGACCACTGGCCAGGGAGCTTTGGCGACCACTTGTGTGGTTACAGACATGTTTCCACTGCTGGCTTTTTACACAGGTGGTGGAAATCTAAGCTCGGGTCTTCATATTTGCACAGCAAGTACGTTAACCACTGTGCCACCTGCCTTGCCCTGCCCTGTCCTTAACCAACTTGGGTCTTGAGTGTTTGGAAAGGATGTTTGTGTTGGTATCATTACTGTGGTCAGTGACAGTGGGGCAAAATAGGGAACTTAACAGCAATGACTCCAGAAATCTGTTCTCCTCCTCTCTAGTTTAATGAGTCCAGATGCATGGATCCATTGATGCTCCATTATCATACGTGTAGGCCAGTGCAAAGATGAGCTCTACCACACAGTGTTTAATGGTCCGCATCTAATGGACCCAACTATAGTATACATACTTTGGAAATAAAGTTTTATCTCATAACTGTCGTCTTTCCCTGTGTGCTAGCATCTGGCATTAGAAGTGTGACAACAACTTAATAAACTGGATAACAGTTTTCTCTACTATATAAATAGCTTCTAAGCATTTTGAGATAACAATTGACTTGTGAACGTGTCTATATAAGGAAAACTTGAAGAACTATCATTATAACAGTTAAATCATCATAATTATAATGTAGCCACCACACTATAAATAGTAAACTTTTATCAATCACATACTAATATATTATTAAAATCACAAATCAAAACACAAGCATGTTATTTTTTATATTAAAAAATAGATGTCCTCAATAATACATTTATTTATTCATCAATGTCTTTTTTTGTGGTTACTTGATTTTTACTTGTTAAGCAGCAGTAATTGGGGCCTGGAGAAGTGATTGGGTGGATAACAGTGCTTACTACTCTTGCAAAAGACCCAGGTTCAGTTCCCGACACCCACATGATAGCTCACAACCACCTGTAAGTCCAGTTTCAGAGGATCTCATGCCATCTTCTGGTCATACAGGTACTGCATAACTGTGGTACACACACACACACACACACACACACACACACACACACACACACACACGCAGGAAAAACACTTGTTTACATAAAATAAAAGTAAATAGATCTTTTAAAAATTAATGTAAAAAACTGAAAAGAGCAGTGAAGAGAGGGAATGTTCATAATTCCAGCACTTGGAAGGTATCATCGGGAGTTCAAAGTCAGTTTTATAGAGTAAGATAGCCAGGGTTAAAAGAAAAAAGACAAAACAACCCCCGTAGCCATTGAAAGTGGGAATGGGGCTGCATGTCTGACAACCTAGTAGTCAGAAGGCTGAAGCAGGAAGATTTCAGGCTCACAGCTACCTATGCTCACAGTAAAATGGAATCCTTTCTCAAAAAGGCAAGTCACAATTGACATGCTTAAGGGCAAATGGTTCCTATAAAAAAGCTTGTGTGTGTGTGTGTGTGTGTGTGTGTCTTACAACCAATACAGGTATACCAAAAATATTTTTGGCTGCCATTCTGTGTCATCACTCCCCATGACCTCTACCATCCCTACTAGGGCAATATTTCTGTATTCTTATCTTAGAGGCAGGAGACCCTCTAATGCTTGTTGAGAACACTGACTGCCTCCAACAGGTCCTTTTCAACCTGCTCTCTTAATAATTCCTGTGGAGGGATTTAACCCTGGGTCATTACCCAGTCACGTACACAACTCTTCTATGGTACCCATTGATCTGAGCTCTTTCTGCTTAAATAAGCGAACGAGAGCTTTGTAGCTTGCTAGTGTCAATTGATTTGAGAAGCCAAAGCCAGGCGAATAAGGTGACATGTGGTTTAAAGGTAAAATATTCCCCATTGGATTGTGGTTTTGAACACTTGGCTCCCAGCTTTTAGCTCTGTTCTGAAAGGCTGAGGAACCTTAGGAGGTGGAGTCTCGCAGGAGGAAGTGGGTTCCGGGAATTTTATAGGTTGGTCCCACTTGGGGCTGCTTCTGTGCTGCTTCCTGGATGTAGTGTGAATGGCTGCCTTATGATTCTGCCTTCTCTGCCACGATGGGACTGAAGCCCTTCTTAAACTGTCATCCAAAATACACACTTCTTCCCTTAAGCTGTTTCTCTACTGAGCCCTGGTATAAGTAGAGGAAATAAGAATGTGAACACAACAAAGGCTCTCCTCTGTTCTCTGGTGCTATCGATTCCAGAAGGTTCCATATGGTTTCTATGAGCTATTGACGAAAGTATGTGAAAACACAAACTATAATTACAGTAACAACAAAAGATAACTTTACAAAAACCTTTCATGTAGTCTACAGCCACTTTTGTTGCTTTTGTTTTGTTTCCTACGTATGCTCCAGAGTTCCGCAAAAAATATTTCCCCCTTGCAAACAGAGTCCTCCACGCTAGAGGAGCAACCATGTTGTGCTCACATTTCTCAACTATTTCAGCATCTAATTCTACAGTGAAGGATCTTTTCTTTCCTGGGGTTTCCTAGATGCTAACAGATAACTCAGCTCCTCTGTCTTCCCCGTTTTAGAACAGATGAAACAGAGGATCTTGAAGCAAGGTTGAAGACCATTCTTGATAAAGGTTTTTCCTTTCTTCTCTGTCAGCAGTTGAGACAATAGGAAACATGACACTTGTGTGGAAAATATTTCACAAAGAGAGAAACAAAAACAGATAGACCACCGCCATCTATTTGCGCAAGTATACGTGCTACCTAAAAGTTGGATCTATCTATTGTATGTACACTTCTGAAGTCTGAAGACAACTTGCTGGAGAAAGTTTGTTCCTTCACGATGTGGGTCCCAGGGACTGGATTCAGACAGTCAGGCTTGGTGGCAAGTGCCTTTGCTCACCCAGCCACATCACAGACCACGTACTCTTCTTAGAAAGCTTTTTCCGAAGAAGAATGAAGTACCATTCACTTTCCTGCAAAAACTGTTCCTACCCTAAAGTAAATGGTACATCAAAGAAACCTGTCTTTGTACTAGTGATTTATGAGCCTTTACTAATAAATCTAAAAAGAAAGAATACATATATATAAATATATATATATATATATATGATTCAAATGGTAAACAGTTCCTTCTTTGTGTGTGTGCTATTTCATTCAACTCTCTTAAGACAACTGAGACATTCATTTTGTTCTATTTTTTCCCCCCGAAACCCAGATCAGTTGTCTTGTTTATGGATGAGAATATGGCAAACCCACATGCTCCTGTTTCTGGTCTTTCACTAACAAGCCCCCGGTCAGCTTAGTTCATTTTCTTTGCCTTTTAGTTTTCCCCGCAGAGCGACCTATGCATTGCTTCTGCTGCTGCTGCTGCTGTTCAGTCTTTTCCCAGAACTAAAGTAGGCGCATTGGGAAATTACCTCCCCTCTTCAGTATGAAATCTGTCATTTGGATTACAGGACAGCAACTTATTGTCCAGTCACATTCAGTCAATCACTTACTGATCATCTATTAGGTGCCAAGAATTGACAAATGCTGCAGGGAAAGAGTGGCTAACAGTCACTTGTGTCTTTGCAATGGCATAATGGGGACATAGACCAGAGACAGAAAAATGTCACACAATGTAGTTAGATGTGTGTCCACATAGAGGACATATAAGATAATAAAGACATGGAAGCATCTAGTGGTTGAAGGTTAAACATGAGTCACATCCTGGAGCATAGACATTTTCTTTTGCAACATAAACAGCAGGCACAAGACGCTAATTGAACTAATGTTGTCATCATTAAAATTTTAGCATATAGCTTAACAAACAATGATTAAAATTTCAAGCAGCTGAAATACAAGAACCTATTTAAAGAATGTACTTGTTTGTGTATGCTCACTTTAAGTAATCCTGTAGCAGATAGGTTTATATGAATGGTCTATTATTGCATTGTTATTGTGCTAAACTCTGGTTAGCTCTAATGGTTTTCTGTAACTTTAATTTCATTTTTGTTAGTTGGACAAGCATAACAAGAATTAGGGAGAAACTGTAATTAAATTATTTATGCTTTCACGTTCATGGTTGAAAGCAAGACTTCCCCTACTCCATGAATTTGTGAGAAGAAATTCCATCTAAAGGCCCGACCACAGGGCTAGCAGATAAAGGTACTTGCTGTCCACCACAATGGCCCAAGTTTAATCCAAGAACCCACATGGCAGAACGAAAGGATTCTGGGAAGTTGCCTTCCAAGAAACATACATGTTTCATGGTACACATGCACTCTCACATACACACAAAAAGAAATGAATGTTAAAAAATTTAAATTGTATCTACAGAGTTAAAAAGTAATATGAGAAATTCTTGTTTTAAATAAATTTAAGTCAAATTTAATTTATATAGTAATTAATTTGTATAGTTAATTAATTTAAAATAAAATTAATAAAATAAAAAGGGTTTAATAAATTGTTTTTATTAAACTTAATAATATTTGTTCACGATCAAGTTAATATTTCTAGAAACTTCTGAGAATGTATTTATATAAGCCTTGTATGTCTCCGAAGCAGCATCATTGGGATAAGGCTCTTTGTGGATGTTATTTTTCTCTAAGACTAGCCAGGAGTTTTCAACTTAAGTCAATTTGTTGGTTCATAAAAATGATGTTTTAGTATGTTGTTCAGGGATATCTATCTACTTAATTTGACAATATATTGAGAACTGAAGTTTACAAATAAAAAAGCAAGAATGTGATAGTGACTGGAGATGGGACATCTGCACATCTTATAACCGTGTTCCCTGGAGGTTTAACTGAGGAGGGAAAAGCTGCCCTTAGTGTCGGTAACTCCATCCCAGGGGATGAAGAGTAATACAGTGTGAAAGAGAAAGTGAGCTGGGTACCTTTTTGTTTCTGACTTTGGACTCAGTGTGACTATCTCGCACTTTTGCCATGGTGACTTCCCCTCAACTATGGACTATAACCTCAAACTGAGAACTAAAAGAAACTTTCCCTTTTGGTTGGCTCAGTTGTAAGAGCACTTGCTGATCTTGCAGGGACTTTGGTTCAGTTCCCAGCACCCTTATGGTGGCTCATTACTGTCTGGTACTTTGGTTCTGGGAATCTAGTACCCTCTTCTGGCCTCTAAGGGAAGCGCATGCACTTGGTACCATACCTGCAGGCAAAATATCAATAAAAGGATAAAGGATAAAAGGATTCCTTATAAAGAAAGAGAGAGAGAGAGAGAGAGAGAGAGAGAGAGGGAGGGAGGGGGAGGGAGGGAAGGGAAGGGAGGGAAGGAGGAAGGAAGAAAGGAAGAGAGAGAGGGAAGGACGGAGGGTGAGGGGGGAGGGAGGGAGGGAGAGAGGGAGGGGGAGGGAGGGAGGGAGGAAGGAAGGGGGAGGGAGGGAGGGAGAGAGGGAGGGGGAGGGAGGGAGGGAGGAAAGGAGGGGGAGGGAGAGAGGGGGAGAGAGAGAGAGAGAGAGAGAGAGAGAGAGAGAGAGAGAGAGAGAGAAACTCTTTCTTGTGAATTGCTTTCTGTCAAGTATTCTGTCACAGTAAAAACAATTAGTGAAAGACATGTTCTTGCCCCAAACCAAAGATATGCAGTTTACAGTTGCTACTAGAAAATGCCTATTATTTGGCTGTACTCACAATTCTGAATATTTATTTAAGACAGAGCTTTTTAGCCAAATTTGATCTGTAGCTGAAGATGACCTTAAATTCCCGATTCTCCTGCCTCTTCAGGGAAACACATTATCACAAATGGCTTCAAATCCTAGCCCTTAAGTTTATGATCAAGGAAGACTGGTTGTGGTGTCATGACCCTGTAATCCAGCACTGGACTGGGGGTTTGCAAGGATCACAATTTTCAGAATACATAGTGAGATTCTTAAAGAAACCAAAACCAAAACAAATCCACAAATAGAAACAGAAATTAAGTCTATGCTGTCTGCGATGTGTCTTTAAATATTGAGTTATGTGGTTCTCCTCTTAAAGATATAAAAGAAAACTGGGCATTTTGGATTAAAATGCACTGATACATACCATTATTTACACTTAAATGTAGTGGCAAGATGTGACCAAACTTATTGTGCATTGTGCTGGGGAATTTCCCTCTGCAGTCTTCCTTAACCAAATTATACTTTTTAATTAGTCTCTCGCAGGCTTCCTCAAAGTGGTTAGACTCCTGGGATTTGCAATATGGAAATGCTGTTATGCAAAGGCTTCTCACTAAGGTGATTGCAAGCTTTGAGAATGAAATCCTTTGGACTTTAAAAACTGAGCTTAAGCACTTGTGAAGCTGTTGTTACCCTTGTTGCTTTTAATTATCAAAATCTGCTAAAACTCAGCTACCATTCAGGTTATCTGGGGCTGAATTCTTGGATTTATATTTTGTGCACTTGGAACTCAAAAAGCCTACAGGGTCTTTAAAGCTATGTTCTTCTTCTATGTGTATTGTTACCCGGATTACTTCAACTCCTTGACCTGTAGACCTAACCTTTTGGAAGGTTAATGGAGACTGTAGGAAGACTCTTTTTATTGAAATTCTTGTTGCTATGCTGATGTCTCCAATCAGCCTTCCTGAAGGCCTTTCATGTATCTGAAGCAGGGAATTCTTCACTTGCAATACTCAAGGACTTCCGAATCAGTTGTATATCAATAGTCACAACAATTTTATATTAATATATTAGGAACTCAAAGTGGACACTATGACGAAAACATCACAGCAACAGTCAGAAAAAGAAGAAAGCTTCTTCCTAAACAGTACACTCCAAAATCGCTACCGTCTGGAGATATGTATTCTAAATGTGTTCCCTTTGTCTATGCAATATACATATACAAACATGTATGTGTGTGTATATTCATATATATAGTCAAAATTCATCAAACTGCCCTAACATGCATGTTCTTCTCATTAAAAGGTATTATATTTTTTTCAAGGCCTTTGTATTTTTTAGCCTTCTGAAATTTGTCACATTAAGCCATAAGCCTGGGAGTCAATTATATAAGATTCACATATGTATTTACGTTTAATAAGGGCATATATTTTCATAGATATTGATCATAAGCGTAAAATGTGGATCATGGATTTGGAGAGTAAGGGGGTGGTTGCTTACATGAGTGCTGTCCATGACTTGGAGCAGTCAAAAACCAAACCACTAGTAAAGCTTTCCAATGTCATATTGACAGGATTTTATTTCCCATGTTTGTAAATCAAATCCCATCACAAGAAACTAAAGAGCATAGACTGTCTACTGGAAAAAGAGTAAAGATTTTGACTTGGATTCTGGCTATGTCCTGTGCTAGCTGGACGCCATTTAGCAGTGCACTATCCTCTTGATGGAAGGAAAGCTGAGGTGACTGTGATATTGCTGTCCCTTCAATGCCTCCAGGAGCCTAGCCTGTATCCCCTGACTCAAAGTCTTCCACCTTCTGAGGGAACTTCCTCCCACATAAGAATGGGTGACACTCTTACTTGACCTTGAGCTCTGGGCAGAGTGACTGGCCTAGAGTTGAACAGCTGGTCCCAGCTTAGCTCACTGTAGGCCTGTAGCTTTTGGGATGGGCCGAAGCTAGAATACGCAGGACCTGCTAGGCTTATTACAGTCTGGGAAATGGCCATGGGCATGGCTCTTTGGCATGAGCTCAGTTCCTGCCCACAACCGTAAAACTGACAGGAAGAATCGTTTTATATGAGAGAAGAAGCCGGCAGGGCCAGAAGAGACTTGAGTAAAGCTTCGTTACAAGAAGATGGATCTAATCCTCAGACTCTGCAAGGTCACTCCACAGGTGTAGGCAACAGCCTCAAAACAGCAACCCACCAAAATCCAGCCTCATCATAGCTGAGTAAGCACAGGATTGATGTTTCCAGGGTCATGGAGGAATCAGAAGGACGACGATTATATAATTTGTCATACCCACTGGGGCACTTCTGGGAACAAAGAGATCGTTATGCTGGTACAACCAACACAAATTGACGTGTTCTGGGAAGAACGAGGGCAGATGGATCCCTCCCTGAGCATACCAACAGACACCATCTTACACGCTCTGCTGTCATAGCCTCCTGACCCTTCTCACCCAATTCTGAAACCTTTTTCCTAAACACCAACTAACACATTAGCGTCTTCAGAGTTTCCCAAATAAACTAAATCCTGCACCTGGGAGTCTGTACTAGCGAGACATGGACGACAATCACAGTGTCCACTGCTATGGGAAAGGTTAAGACCCGAGGCACGTCCATGTATGGCCATGAGGACACAGTGACCTCTCCTCATTAAGAGTATACCAAGTGCAGAAACAACCTTAAAATCTGGCACTCTGCATGGTCATATTTATGTAATATTCATGAAAGAGCAAAGTCACTGAGCTGGGAAGTTGATTCCTGTTTACCAAGGATTGGGGTGGGGAACATGGGAAGAGGATGTACATATCTGTAAAGGGGCAGCCTGAGGAAGCCTTGTGATGTGGATGCAGTTTTCTTTTTATTGCCATGGTAGTTTCCTTGAACCACACATAGTTGTAAGATCTAGACATCTCAGCACGCCCACACTCCCACATGTACATTTATTTGCACAAGTACATCCCTGAGCCCCCACATGGATATTTGCATGAGTTTGTATGTGCAACTGGTGAAGTCAGAATGATTGTTACCAATGACAGTTTCGTAGTTTGGGTATCTTCTTATCTTGATAGGCAATCTTGTTACCACTGGAGGAGGTGAAATGAAGGGTGTGTGGCCCCTTTCTTTACATTTATTTGCAACTTGTGTGTGCATAGAGGAGACTGTATGTGTTTGTGTGTACATGTGAGTGTGCCCACCCGTGTGTAGCGGCAGGGGAAAGTTTAACTCTGGTATCTTTCTCTATCACGCTCTTCTTTATTTTTTGAGACAGGGTCTCTCCCTGAAACTGGAGCTTACCATTTAGGCTAGGCTAGCCCACCATGTCTGTTCGCATCCACTCCCTACCCTGCAATGCTAGAGTCGCAGAGGTAATGTCTACTCTGCTCAGTTTTTACTCACTGAGCCCTTGCCCTGGCCATTGCTTTCAACTTTGTATAAGTCCATAATTATTTCCAAGATAAACTTTAGTGCTTTTCTTGTTTAGCTTGCTGAGATTTTATTGTGTCTGTCAGTCTGCTAAATATTTTAACTTACTAGCTGACAGACATAGCCTCTTGTCTATAGCAACTCAGAAATAAAATAATTACATTCATAGGGGAAGTGAGTATATCTGAATAAATGCATAATATTTTAGGATAATATATGCAAAATAGGAAAGGACTATAACACAAAATGCTATTAGCCAGCAGACTCAAATTTATTTTGAAGCAGGTTGCACATTTAACTGCACTTTACAAGACTTGACTTGCAAATCCTTAAAACGTCCAAGAATTAAGACAGCCCCACTCTTAATATTAACAATAACAACAGAGAATAAGATGAAAGTGACGTCATGAAGTCATCCTGGTGGGAAATAACCAGAATAGATGATTAACAAAGAATAGTCTGTTCTTCTAGGGGATTACTTTAGAGCATATCATGAACTGTGTAAAATAAATTTGAATGAAATGGAATGTATGAGTTTCCAAAATCTGGGTAAAATGTGGGGTGGTTGGAAGAGTATTGAAGAATATATGTTTAGGTCAACAGCTCATTCTTAAATGTATTCAGGTTCTCCTGTAAGGATAAGACTGTGCTCATTCTTAAGGTCACGAAACGAAGTTGTGTTATCAGAAAATCCTACCATTATGTGTCAATCTTGTCAGACATGAACTGCACATAGGTTCCATGCGATATCATGCCTTGGGTTTTGAACAAATTTGAAATCATGATCACCTCCTAAGATGTCCATTTGAATTTAAATAAACCAGAAAGAGAAGTTTAAACTAAAAAAAAAAATACTGCCAAAAGGTTAGACACAGTAGCCAATTAGCCTGCAGATGAAGGAGACAAGAATACACACTAATAAAGACCAGGGCATCGGGGTTGAAGGAACGTTTGTTTTGATAAAGAAATAAAAGCCCAGGTGAGTCCTGTTCAATAGATTTGATAGAGATTAAGTCAAGGAAGATCTTTCGGATTGGAGGAACAGAGAAAAATCAATAAGCACATCTGTAAGGAAAGAAGGGTATTAAAGAAAATGTGGAATAATGTAGGAAATACACAAAACACCAAGGGCCTGAATAAAACATTATCAGTGACAAATTCGAGTCTATTATGAGGCCAGTTGCAGACTGAACTGTACTCTCACTAGATTAGTCTGGGGTGAGAAGATTCAACTCGGTTTAAAAGGCATGGACGGGTTCAAGCCCTGAACAGGGAGTGGAGCTTCTGTCCCCACATTGATTCTGTGCCAGAGTGATGCACGCACACATTAAGATGCACTTTGGCTCTTCAGTGGCATGCACGAAAAATTATCATACCTCATTTTAGCTTTAATTGCTTTTATAATTCTGAATTTGCTGTTAAATGCTAATGCTTAATTCTAAATACGCACTCTCTGTCTTAATTAGATAAAATAATCCTCTGTTGCTTGGGTAGTTCAGTAAATTAGTCCCTGGACTTAAACTCTCCTGGATCCTGTTGTTTATGCATTAATCTGTAGCCACTTGTACAGACAAATGGGAAATAAATGGTTTTTTTTTTTTCAGACTTGTGCTGTAACTGTTGGCATGCTTTCAAATTTGTTTCCTTTGGATGTGACTAAAAATTACTCTTGTGACCATAATAATTATAATTTGGGTTAATGTAGTCTTGTAGCTGTGGAATTTCCTCTCCAGGTTTTTTCTTTATTTAAAGCTATGAGTTAAAATTACATGTTGATAGCCCCAAACAAATAGAGAATACAAGCAATACTATTGTACAGCTAACCCTCTCTGTCTGTGGGTTTCCACATCTGTGTGCTTGTCCAATCTCAAGTTGGAAGTATCCAGAATGTTGTATCTCCACTGACCATATTTTTCTATTACTAGTCCGGAAGAAATTCAATACAGCAACTATGCAGTATTCACACCACAGAATCTGTTATTTAAAATATATAGAAGGCTGTACGTAGATCACACCATTTAGAGATTCTACCATTTACAGATACCACTAGGGGTCTGTGGACCAATCCTGTGGGAAATCAAGAACCAGATATAGACACAAATACTAACTCAGAAAACAAGGTTCTGCAAACAGGGTCCTAGCCACTGGTCCCAAGGGAACCGAGCAATGTGAGTAACTGGCAGAGACCAGATCCATCCTTCCCAGCTTCACTGCCTTATTAAGGATCATGGGGATGGTACCAGTGACACCACTGCCTAGTAAGAAGGACTTTTGTGGTACTTTCCACAAATTATTTCATCCCATCCTTGCATAACTTTCTACATCGCTGTCACTATTTCAGTAATGCAGAAACCGAGTGACAGAGATGTTCACAAGGGGCAATAAAGAGCCCCTGCTCTATGCGTGGTATAGCTAGATACGCAGTACCTCACATACTGCATATTTTGTCTGATGTGGTTTTCACTTCCCATTTACTAGTTTACCACCTCTCCCCTCCCCCTCCTCCTTCCCCTCCCCCTTCCTCTCCCTCTCCCCTTCCCTCTTCCTTTCTCCCTCCCCTTCTCTCCCTCTCCCCCTCTCTCCCTCCTCCTTCCCCTCCCCCTTCCTCTCCCTCTCCCCTTCCCACTTCCTTTCTCGCTCCCCTTCTCTCACTATCCCCCTCTCTCCCTCTCCCACTCCTCCTTCCCCTCCCCTCCCCTCTCTTTTCCCCTCCCCCTCCCTCTCCTTTCCCCTTCCCCTCCCCCTCTTACTACAGAAGTATCTTGAGACTCCTGTGATTGAATCTATTCTTAAGTCCTTTTGTGAGGACTGACATTTGGATAGAAATCCAACAAGGGTTCTTCCTGATAACAGTTCTTGATCATCCAAAATCTTCCCTGTGTCTTTTAACCTAATTTTTGCCCAGCAGTCTGTCAGTCGAGTGCTTCCAAACCAAAGCCTGCTGTCAGGTTCCATAAGCTCACAAACATCAGGTTCGTGCTTCCATCTATCTTGTCCTGCCATCTGGTGCCGGTGATGCTTCTCCACTGTGTTGGATAGTTATACAGAACCGTAGTGTTGGGAAGGAAGATGCCTGCTCTCAATGCATGTACATGCACACCTTCTACAGCCCAAGACATAGCATGCAGGTAGACTGGAGATGCTGTGGCTTCGTGGCTTTGTCTGACTCTTACTCATAAAACATGCCTATCTCTTTAAGAAAGGACAACAACAGTTTTTGCACTAATGTCTTCCTTTTGATTGCATTAGGTTTGCAAATTAAACCGATTAATGGTGGCATTCGGTGAAGCTCTCAGCTCTTCTGTTTAATACTCTTATCTGACAACGTGTAAATAGAAGACATAATTAATTACTCACGACTTGCATGTCAAGTTGAATAAAAAATCACATCCCTGGGAGGCCCGTTATTACATATCTGACTGTTCTGTGAAATTGGTTTTGCGAAGAGAAGGCATACCTGGAGATAAGGGTTTTGTTTGTTTTCCTATCCATTTTATTTAATTTATTAGAGTGTCTTTAAAAAGATGTGGAATACATGACCTGCCAACACAATTTGAAAAAGCTTATTGCATTTGCCCTGAAATGGCTATTTTTCCTTTTGTTTAAAAAAATTATATTTTTCAGTTTTTATCAGTGAGATCATAAACTCTGTATCTGAGAGTTTTTTTTAAGTGATGATGACTTTTTACAAAGTAGATCCCCCAGAAGGTGACTTCTCCCTCTTTAGAATATGCCCAGACTCTGCTATCATCAGCCAATCATGCTATGCCATATCATCCCCATAAATGATCTCAGCCTCAAACTGGAGAGTGTTTGCGAGCCCACAAAGGCAGGCGAAGGGGGATGGGTCACTGTCTTCATCACATCTTCCATCTTGTCTGTCTAGAGTTGAGCTGAATGAAACGAGGCCTCTGCTTTAACTGGAACATTCTACGGTTCATATTTAGCTCTCAATCTGTTCTATGATAATTTTTGAGGGAACGGACTGGGTCTGACAGAGCGCTCCTGCTTTTGTCAGTCCTGATTGCTCTAAAGTCTTGTCTAGGAGGAATTTTTGAATGGGCCTTCCTTGTGATAGAGATTTAATAAAATCAGTATTTGCCTTAGGTCAGGTAAGTTGATAGAGTTGTTGAAGCAAGGCCACCAAGAAGAGCTCACTTGCCTCCGATCTCTCAGCCACGTCACCTTTCTGGGGAGGAAAAAAAAGACTTCATCACTTCCATCTCATGGGAGCACTGTGAAGTCTAAATGAGGTAACCCGTGAACACGCTTTGTAAACTGTAAAGCACCATTTAAGGACATTACCCTATTAAAGATGATGACACAGTCCGCTTCATTTACCTTATTAGAGCTTTTCCTTCTTTCCCTGACTCTCTGTGTGTATTTGCATGTGAGTCCTGGAAGTCTTCCATTAAAACTCAAGTACCTTCCTTTTATAAAGCAAAGTTGGCCAGATCTGAGTTAACTGTCAGTCATGTGTACTCACAGCTTAATTATGCAAGTGCAATTCCTTGTTGCATAAATGTCCTGAGAGGTTTCTAGAAGACAGCAAGTACCTTCATGTCAGCGCCATCATTCATCTCTTGATCAAACCCCTAATAAATGTGAGTGTGCATCCTAGTACACATGGTATTACCAATGTTACCTTCGAGTCTATGCTGATGGTCCATAGTTATCTGCCTTATGTTATAGGAAGCTATCACTCACTCATTCTTCCTATAAATACTTATTTAGGACCAATTATATGACCAACACAGTTCTTATCACTGTTTTCTGGGCTTTGTAAGAGAATGTGTGTTTATAATGCTAATCCCAACTACAGGGCAGCTGGCCTCTCAGCATATCCTATGCCTTGTTCCTATAACGATCCCTGTTATGGAATTCTTAATGTCCCATGGGACGTTGTTCTGAAATCCCATTTCTCCCAGGTACCACTTCTGCCCTTCTAGGCGCTACATTTTGGATATAATTTTACCCACTTCAGGATCTTTGCCCATGTTCTCAAAATTTATACTCCTCTTGAGAAATGAAGACTTTTTTTTTCTGGGCCAAGCTTGTGCCTTATGTTTTGATTGTCTCCTTGGAACTTGTCAGTTTTTAAGTCAATCAATGTCATTTCTGTCATAGCAATTTTTCAGGCATGTCTGAATTCCCCGTAGACATGTGCTAGGCTCTCCTTCCCCAACCCCACCCTAACACATTAACAGTTGAAAAATTACTTGTCTAACTGTATTTCCCTCTCATTCACCTTGGCTGTTTCCCAGTAGACTTGAATAATCCGGCAGACTAACCATGGGCCTGGCAGCATGCAGACAGATGTGCGAGAGGGTGTTGGGTTGAAGATGATTGTCTAACAATACAGTCACAACAAGGACAACAAAATGCCCATGGAAAATACATTGTTTTCTGGCTTTTGTGAAAGTGTGTCATCTTAATTCAACATGAAGCTGAATGCAAGGTCAAAATGTGTTTATACTGAGCCCCATCCGTTCACTTCCAGAGTATTTCAGCTATTACACAGCTCTGAAAACCCTACATCCACATGTATTTGGGCATCAAAATTGGAATTGATGGAGGAACACAAAGATTAATGCAGGACACAAAGTTGGGTGGGTAGGAAAAAGGGGGGTGCTCTGGGAGGAGAGATGAATGCGATCCAAACAAACTAGAAAATTCTTGAAGAAATTAGTTAGCAAAAGATACAAAGTAGGGAAGGGGAAGGGTGGATCATTGAGGAATTATGGGGAAAAGTGAGGGTTAGATATGATTAAAATACATTGCGTATGTGTATGGAATTCTCAAGACAATAAAAGTATTACATGGGGAACAAAGGAAATACTGGATTAGAGAAAAACTATTTGCCACAAGAGATGGCCACTGAACATGGATTAAAATGTAAAAGTTTTAAAAATAAGCTTCACTGTTCATATGAACACATCCCGGGTGGAAGGTGGATTTGTATATGAGACTATATAAATCATTACCAGCGTGTAAGATAAATATGCTCTGTCTTTCTGATTGGAAGGGGGACATCTCAGGAGTGAGGTAGAAATCTAGAGCAATGGAAACTCCATAAATCCCGGAGGGAGGTACTAGCAGAGCCTGATAACGATGAGGGACACTGAGTCTGAACAGACCATCTCCTACAGCCAGGTATGGCCTCAAGTGGAGGGACACCACCACGGCCCCCAAACCTCTGACCTACAGTTTGTCATGCCTGCAGCATGTGCTGGGACCAGAGCCTGGCATCATCATCAGAGACACCAGAGAGGCTTCATCCAGCAACTGATGGGAGCAGATGTAGAGTTCCATAGCCAACCATTAGGCAGAGCTCAGGGTCCTGTGGAAGAGATGAAGGGAGGATTGAAGGGATCGAGGACACCACAAAATCACAGCCTGCAGAAGCAACTGATCAGAACTCAAGTGATCAGGGAGGCTGTATGGGTCTGATCTCAGTTTATATATATATATATATATATATATATATATATATATATATATATATATATATATATATATAAAATCAGTGTTCTTGTGGGATTTCTAACAGTAGAAAGATGGGCTGCCTCTGACTCTTCTGTCTGCCTTTGGGACCCTTTTGCTCCTATTGGGTTGCCTCATTCAGCCTTGATGTGAGAATATGTGCCTGGTCTTTCTGGAGCTTGCTGTGCTGTATTTTGTTGAAATCCTTGGACGGCCTGCTCTTTTCTGAGGGGAGATGAAGTAGTGGGGGGAGGTCCAGGGGAAAGATTGGAGGGGAGGGAAGAGAAACTTCAGTCAGGATGTAATATATGAGAGAACAATAAATAAAGTGGAAAATATTGGAATATTAATCAAATGAAGCAAAAACCTTAGTTAAGATATTGATAATAGTCTTACAAGCATTCAAAATCTAATTTAGATCTCTGAGAACATAAACATATATGTGTATTATTTTTGAAAATTCTATTAAAGAAATTTGCATAAAATGGAAAAATAGACATTCTGTCTTTAAAAAAAAATGTAAGAGGAAATGTGTGCCACTCTGAGTCTCCTGTTTTTGAACATTTTTTGTGTTGCCATCCCAGCATTATGTGAATGTGGGAAATCTGTCACATGATATTCAGAATCAATAGTGAACATCATCCACATGGTAGTGAAAATGTGTTTATTTAGAAATTTGACTCCACGAGCTGATTGTCTCTGAGCCATAGGATATATTTCACAAACGCGGTGTTGCCCATTGAGAACACTGAATCAGGACCTCTATGATCTACTAGCTCTCCCTGCACAAAACTCCTGTAAAACCTGAATGAATCCAAATAAATCAATGAAAGGGACAGTATTGTCTCCTTCCCAATACCATTTGTGGTTAAAAGAAGCAAAAGCAGGTACAGTGCACATTATTGAAAGGGTTCCATGTTCAGAATTCGAATCTTTCAGATCGTGTGAGAACAGCGTGGACAGTACTTTGCAAAGTTTTCAGCCGACTCCACAGAAGAACAGGCTTTCCCATTTGTGATTCCGCAGCTCTTTTCATACGCTGATCTCCATTCAGCGTGGAGTCTTTCTTTTTTCACAAACCATCTGGGAGATTGACACATTGCCTCTCACCAGATGGCCTAGCATGCCGATCTCTCACTTCCATGGCACCGTACTTCCATGATAAACCCTGAATACTTTAGCACAGTGCCGTTGCTCAAGAATTCCTCTGCTTACAGTGCTGAGAACCCATTGTTGATCATTTCATTCCCCAGGGTCCAAACCCCGTATGATTTTCATCATGCACAAAACTGTTCTAGGGACCCAAGGAGCTAAAACAATTCAACTGAGAACCATCCTGCCATCATTCCACCTGCCTTGCTACCCCATCATTCCCTCTCTCTTCCCTGGTCTCTATGTCTCTGGTCCATGCTCTATCTCTGGGTCCATCCTTGCCTCCTCACACGCACCGCTTTGGAACGATCCTTGAAAGCAGCAGAACATGTGTACAGTGTCAGCTCTGTCTGAAGGCACCACACACACACTCCTGAATCTATACCGCAGGCGACTTACACCATTCCACCCACAATCCGGCAGTGACTGTGTTACAGTGCGAGCACATCTGTCTGTGACGATGTTTCTGAAGCCCTGCCTTCTCCTTCTGGTCTGAAGAAGTAGGGTGAGATCTGCTGAAGGACAAAGACATGAGGAAAGCTTTTCTACAGATCAGACATGCGTCCTCAGTATCTGCCCACACCCCTCCCGCTACTGCTTTTGAGTTTTTTGAATTCTTCTAGACATTTAAGGTTCAAGGAGAAAGTGCGAATTGGGAAAGTTGACGATTAGGATTGGCCTCATGCCCAAAGCATCTTTCCCTTAAGATCCTCTAAGCTGTTCACTTCCTTTTTTCTTTTGACTCTTAAACTTTAGAGTTTCCCCAATCCCTGACATGCAGACCAACTCCACATGTGATGAGTTTCAGGTTTGAACATCAACCTTGAGTGACTGCTGCTCCCCAGGAAAGTCTATCGCTACAGGAGCATATAGAATCTTGCCTCCGAGGACGTTATTTCAAATTTCCTTCCCATAGATCTCCCAACCAAATTTTCAGAAGGCCTTTGTGTGTGTCATTCGGTCACTCCTGACACATGCCACCTGGGAGATGACAACAGCCACCTGGGGTTTCTGAAGTATCCTTTCCCGTCCTGCTCTCTCAATGTAGAGCCAGGGGGAGTTGTTTATAGCTTGCCAGGACTAGGAAAAGACGGAAGGAGCAGATCCTGTTCAGTGTAGTCTAACACAGAGCTCAGGCAAGTTTGATGTTCCCCTTGGGTGGGATTTTATGGAGTAGACCACCAACCAGTCTTCCCAAAAAACCTCTGTATCTGCTGGGTGTGGTTAAGAGGAGAAGTAGGAAATGTGAAATATAAGGAGGAAGAAAATCGAGTTCTGGTGTCCGGGAGGAGGACCGGTACTTAAATCATTTAGCAAAAGGTAACACAATTGAGCAAGATGAGTGTCTGTTTCTTATGGCCTTGATTAAAACATATAAATCTCTTTCCGAGAGTTTTCTGAGAAAGGTCCCATTCTCCGGTCTTCACTTCTGACTCTGTGCTGTAGACTTCTCCCTTGTTCTGGCTTCGCACCAGTTCTCACCTTCTAGTCCCCTGCAGGTGCCATTCTCTCTGCCTGACAATTCCTTTCCATCATTCTCTCCGCTTACTCCTGTCAATTCTCCAGCCCTCAGCTAAAGACACTGCCCAAAAAGTTATCAGAGACTCCTCCCCTCTAGGACTGTGAGTCCCATCTGAGTTTTATTCTTTTCTCTCGAGCTGACCCTCATTCCATCTGGACAAGTTCTGTCTATTCCACAAGAGATGGCCCAGACACCTTCTCTTCTTTGCATCCACTGCAGCCTGAGGACAAGTGAAGTAGACACTGGCTCCTCAGTGAGCCATGAACGCAAAGCTATGACTGTTGTTGCTTTTAAACTGCGGTGGCAATATTTATCTATACATTTGATTTCCTGACCAGGCTCTAATATTAACTTCCTATTAAATATGAAAAGATGTTTATTAATGTAAATATCTTTATTATCTCTGACTTCATACATGTTCTTTCCTCACCTGCTCATCCTTTGAATAAATTTAAGTTTTTGCTTCCCGGTTCCCCATTGCTTTGTAAGTATGGGATAAAGTGTTAATTCGTCTTTACCTGGTATATTTCTTAAATCCTGACATGGACAAACAATCAAATATTTTTCAAATTAATCAATGAGTTCATATGAACATCTTACAAAATAAGCTTTTCTGTAAGTGTTCACACAAGAATAGGACAAGGGAGTTGGGGTAGTTTTAGTCTTGCTTAGATCTCATTTTTCAATTGGAAAGCTACATACTGCCTATTATTCCATTAAAGCTCATTGGTATGGCTGTATAAAGAAGAAAGATCTAGAAAACGTAATCTGTAATAGTCTTGTCAATTTTATGACAAAGAAGGTGGCATGGGGACACTGGCCTGGAATCTGAGTATTTGACAGGCTGACACAGCAGAATCTCAAATTCCAGGGCAGCTTGAATTATGGAGTAACATCCTGTCTCAAAACGAAACACATGTGCACACACGTGCACACACATACACATATACATACACATGCACACACAAGAACACACCTACACAAAATGCCAGATTATCTGATTTATTTATGATCCTAAAATAGACCTAGTTCACTCAACATACCGGCAGGCTTAAACATCCTTGGAATGCCTTTGTCGCACTCAGTGAGAGCTGCCTGCTAATCACCTGATATCTGCAAGGCCTTTTTAGTGGGAAGAATAACAAATGCCCAAGTATAGGTGTGGAATCTATAAATGTGTTTAAGGTGGTTATGAGACTTCATAGTGGTGAGATTATCCTGAAGTTTCTAGCTGGGGATCAGTCTAGATATGGAAGGGAAGGGCAGGAGAGTAACTAACTCTAGGCTATATACAGAGTCTGGACCTGCTATGAAAATGACAGGAAGGGGTGGGTTATCACCCCATGGAGGTGGGCAGTCTCTAGAGTCTAGAGGCTGCTATGGGAAATGGGGTCCTTGGTCTTATAACTACTAGGGCCTGGATTCTGCCAACACCCTGGATGAGCAAAAGGATGCTTCCCTTAGCTGTGGAAAGCAGCACAGCCCTGTGACATCTTTCTTCAATCCCAGTGAGAACCACATCCAACTTTGGATGTCTACAACTGCAAGATAACAGTGCTGTTAACAAGATAACTTGTGCTGTTAAAGCCACTACACATGTAGAGAGATTTTAGGGAAACAATAGAAAACTGATACAGAACTTGGGTAATTGCATGAGAGAGAATGTGATTAATAATAACATAGGGAGCTTTCAGAGTTTCATAGCCTAAATTATCTCAGATGTAACTTAAAGATATTCCTCCCTCCCTCCCTCCCTCTCTCCTCCCTCCCTCCCTTCCTCCCTCCCTCCCTTCCTTCTTTCCTTCCTTCCTTCCTTCCTTCCTTCCTTCCTCCCTCCCTCCCTCCCTCCCTCCCTCCCTTCCTTCCTTCCTTTCTTCCTTCCTTCCTTCTTTCCTTTCTGACAGAGTCTCACTGTGCACCTCAGGCTCGTCCCAAGTTCTCAATACTCATGCCTTACCCTCTTCATATAGGCTTATTCTTGTGCACCACCATGCCTGGCTTGAAGTCTCCTGTTCTAGTGGACAAGAGTTCACCCTGAGCTAGGATTTAAAGGAATACCTCATCTGAGGCTATGTAAGAAGATGATATGACCTGATGCCAGCAAGACCAGGGAGGCTGGCAGAATGCCAAGTATAGTCCCTGCACCCTAATGGGTGTGGTCAGAACTCATGGAAGGCCCACCTTGCACCCTGATGGGTGTGGTCAGAGCTCATGGAAGGCCCACCCTGCACCCTGATGGGTGTGGTCAGAGCTCATGGAAGGCCCACCCTGCACCCTGATGGGTGAGCAGCCAGCCAGAAAGTAAACTCTTTGTTTAAGACATACTTGTTAACCCCAAGTTAGCATATTGACTTTCTACCTTACCAGCTAGCTGCTTATCACTCAAGTCAAGCAGCAGACAGGCAGTTCAGCTAATGAAATGAGAGGCCGGTGTTGTGAGGCCTCATTAAATCTACCTTGGATTTGCTTTTGGAAAATGAGAGGAGTTTAGTCAAATACTGTTCCTGGTGCCCTCAACTGAAATCTTTTAGCTGGAACTGATCGCCATCAAAAATTCTGATACAAGATTTCTTGCAACTGCCTATCTACATTTTACTAGAGGGAGAAACAGCCACCAACCGCACAAGACTACCTCTGTTGTCCCAAACACACAAGAAGAGACTTGCACGATTGCAGAGCTATTTATACACAGCCAACTTTTGTCTTCAGTTCACATGCACACACAAGTCCCATTGATAGCAATGGAAGCCACAGACATGTGGCTGAGGGAAGAATTGGCCTGGCGAGCCTGGGGGCCTGGCATTCCTTCTCTCTATGACAATCTCAGAGTTGCATCCCCCTTTAGAGGGAGAGTACTTGGTTTTACATCTTCCTCCCCCACCCCCTCTGTCTTGGCCTCAAAATGCAAAACAGAAACTAGAGAAAGTACTGGAAGGATCAGGCTCCTCACGTGAAATGAACTGTGTGAGGGACTTGGAGAAGCTGGGAACTTGGCAGTGTCTAAATTTAAAAAAAATGTGGCAAAATACTTTTCTGCCAGGGTCCCACAGTCTCTGGGGTCTAACAGCTTGATTTCACAACCATCCTGGGAAGGAAAGCAAATGGTGCCTTTCAAACAACGTGACAAGCCACAAAGTTCTCAAGTCCAAGGTTCAATTTCCACAAGGCACATATATCCCGGCAATATTTTATACCCATACCTTCTATTCTTTCCCAGAGGAATTGCACCTCTCTTTTCCCTTTCCACAGGATTCCTGGACAGACTGGCTAATCAGCATATGAAATCTAGGACACAGAAGTGGGTCCATAGCAGGCAGACAAAACCAGGGGCAGAAAATGCTGCATCCTATTTCTGAGATTAATGGGGTCAGAGACTCACCCTTAGAAAGAGGGAGATAAAAGACTACCAAAAATGTCAGCTGTTCGTGTCATCCTCCTACAGTGGAAAATGTAAAATATAATAAATCTAAGAGAAAGGAGAGGAGAGATATTTGAAAAACAAAAAATTCTCTCTCTCTCTCTCTCTCTCTCTCTGTGTGTGTGTGTGTGAGAGAGAGAGAGAGAGAGAGAGAGAGAGAGAGAGAGAGAGAGAGAGAGAGCAAGAGAGAGCAAGAGAGAGAGACAGACAGATACAAAGAAACAATGGAGAAGAGAAGAGATTTATGAACTTGGATCCAGTGACCCTTCATAGCTTTTCCCACTATGATAGAAAATTAATTATTTTCATTCTTAAATTGGTTTTGGTTTGGATTGGATCTTTAATGATGTATAACCTTTTAACAGCAAAATTAAATCTTTTGTTTTTCATTTGCTGTGAAGATATATCCCTCTGCCCAGTTTTGATAACACAACTGATGTATGCACACTGGAGTTTTACAAAATAAGCAACCTCCAAGGAGACACGTTGTCTGCAGATAACTGTGGTGCTCTGTACATGAGAGAGGTGCACAGGAGGATTAGAGTTTCAGTGCATGCATCTCTAGTCTTTGCTGCAAACAGCAAAAGCAGAAGCCAGTGGGGACCCTCTTTGTGGATGTGCTTTGATGCACTTTGAGAGGGAATCCAATTATCTTGGCCCTTGGCTCTTGTCCAGTGAGGCATCCTGATGGCGTCTGACCCAGCGTGCAACTGTGGTAATGGATCAGGTGCCAGCTTGAGTGGGTTATAGCACTCACTCCCCCAGCCAGAGGCCAACAGTACATCACTGCCCCCCAAATCTCGCAGTGCCCCTGTTAGAGGAAGTTATGAACTGTACACAGTTGGAGGCTATAGAAACTACCTTCACAGAAGTGCACACTAAGAATGGTGACATAGGGGGTGTGATTTTCCCAAGGTGTGAAAGCCCGGAATAAATCGGGACAATGTACTTCTCAGTCCACCCTAAAGATAAGGGATGTGTTGCAGTCTTGATAGATTAGAAAGGTGACTTTCTCCACTCAGGTTTAGTTGCTTTTATTAAGCCCATGGATGAGTCCATTCTGTACCTAAATAGTTTCTCTGTAGGACATATTCCCATCAGTTACATCCAGAAAACACATATGTGTGAGGGATAAATGACTCTTATTCACTTCCTAGGGTTGTGTTTTTTTGTGTGTGTGAAGAAATTATTGGCTTTTAGCATGGCGAAAATTTTGGCAATATTAGTAACGTGTTTTCTCACTTAAAATAACTTGTCTTTTAGACATTCCCTTATGACTGCCATTCCCATGCAACAATGTATCAGGTGGTGGAAGTCCGGTCCCTCATCCCCACTCCCTACACACGTGAGAAAGTTGAGGATTGTAACTGCACTCATCTAAGAGAACCATTAAACATCTGTTTGACAGTAGGGATGGTAAGAAAGGTTCCTTTTCTTCTTTTTGAAGGGGCATACTTATCTCACGCTGAGCTTTATGAGAGGAACCATTTAAGCAAGGCTTGATGCTGTAATAAGCACCTGGTGCACACTGTCTTAGGGAACACTCACAACGTAACTGTGAGAGTACATGGCCCTAGTCTTACATGTGAGACACATAGGAACGCTCCTCACGGCTATGAACAAGAAAGCCAGTTCTCCTAACCTCTGAGCAAATTTCAGTACTTTGATGTTTATTTTAAAGGAATTTGATAAAGGGGTCTCCCCACACCACACTGTCTCTCCATGGACTTGTAGGGTGCACAGTCCCAACATTCTGAACGCCAGGTCCAGTTTTCCCTCAGGGCATTTGTATTAGAGTTGAGATTCTGAGCAGTGACATACTGGAGGAGCGGAGAGGAGGAGAAAGGGAGGAACTGGAGGAGAATGCCAAGGGTGGAGATGGAGGTAGTAATTAAGGGAGCTGGGATTCCCATGGGTGACTCCCCCCCCCCAGTTTCTTTGAGGCTCTCCTGTTAGAGGTTGTATGATGAGTTGAGTCTCCAGCTCTACCCCACTTCTCTTCTACAAAGCAGAGTGAGCAAAAATGACCTTTGTCCTTAGTCACAGGTTGGTTCAGGCATCACGTCAAGCAGTGCGCCCTGCCTCCCTGGCCACCTCACCTCCATGGTCATGGCCATCTTGTGTACTGAGTTAAAGCCTCAGCTCTAATTCCCCCCTTGCCTAGCATGTAAATTCAACGGGCAGTGAAACCCTGCCTCACCAAAACATGGCTTTTACTCACAAAACAAGAGATGTAGGAATCTAGAGTTGTGTTTCTAATGTCTTGTAAAGACAAACCTGAACTCTGGTTCCTGTTTCCTTCTAAAGTGGCAATTTAAAAAAAAAAAGAAAAAGATTGAACTTTGCTCTCCCAAATAAAGCATTTTCCCCTTATACCTTGATAACATGATATACACATCTTTACGAAGTTACTATATATGTTTAGCTTTTATTGAGCTAGGGTTTGGGGGGGGGTACAAACTCCTTGTAGGTGTAAAACAAAGCTACTTAGAAGATTGCGTAGAGGTAAAATAACAGAAAACAGTGCTCCACATGCAAGGAGGTAGCTGGTATTTGCTCGCACAGGAGAACTGCCGTATAATTAACTGTGTCAAAATGTTTTCTTTGTTCACAGTTAATCTCACTGCAGCTGCTAGGAGGCAGAATGCATAAATATGACTGTGTACTTTTAATTACAGAAAATGACAAGCGTACGTTGTGACTGGAGCCTTGCCTAAGACCGTTACGGGAAAAAGCAAATGTGTCTCAGAGGCTCGCTGAATTAATAAATAGCCTTTTACTTTATTTTTTTACAGTGTCAAAATTTTATAGATGTTAATAGTGACCAAAACAAAATTAAGATTCAGCACATCAGTTAGCCAAGAGAAACCTGAAGACAGACTCGGTCGATAATCTGATGAAATCATAGTACATGGTAACTGTTTATTGGCCACTGGATGAGGTCATATTTTATCCATTCAAAGTGAAATTGTTAGAGTTACTTCCAGCAGTCAGGTTCTTTCCCGATGAGGGGAAATGGCTTAGAGAGTAAAGGCCTTTGCTTGACTGAAGCCCTGACACTCACTTAAAGATCTGGCCAAGTCTGCCTATGGCAGCAGCAATGCTTGGGAGAAGGTAGAGACAACAGGATCTCAAGAGCCTTCTGGCCAGCAACTTGGTGTGAGCTTCCAGCTGAGTAAGAAAGCCTGTCTCCAGTTCTAGACTAAAGTTCTAGTTTGAATTCCACATGCTCATGCAGTCACATACATGTATGCTACACACACACACAACCCTCCCACGCCACACACAAAAGATTAAGTCCCTTCTCATAGTTTACCTCTCCATTCTATTCAAAAGCACCTCCAAGTGCACTATTAAGAATGAAGGGGGATGCTGGGTGTAATGGTGCATGGTTTTAATCCCATCAGTCAGGAGGCAGAGACAGGGGTATCTCTATGAATTTGAAGCCAGTCTGGTCTACATAGAAAGTTACATAAGTGACCGTACATAAGTGACAACAATAATAACAAAACTTCTCGCCAAGGATAAGAATTAAAGGAAACTTACTTGGTAGTTTTTGGGTTTGCTAATATACAGTGAGGAATGGTAACTCTGGTCCCTCCAGTCTATGCCTCAGAGTGTTTATCCCATGAGATAGTGGGAGTTGCAAGAAGAGGAGGAGGAAGAGGAGGAAGAGAAGGAAGAGGAGGAGGAGGAGGAGGAGGAGGGGAAGGAGGAAGAGAAGGAGGAAGAGGAGGAAAAGGAGAAGGAAGAGGAGGAGGAGGAGGAGGAGAGGAGGAGGAGGAAGAAAAGGAGGAGGAGCAGAAGGAGGAGGAGAGGAGGAGGAGGAAGAAAAGGAGGAGGAGCAGAAGGAGGAGGAGGCAGCTACAGGTGGGTATTGGACCCACTCCCTTTCCTCTTCCCCTTTTGCTTTTGACAGTTTAATTGGTTCAGATCAAGTTTTCTAGTGACACAAGTTCATATTGATTGACACCATGAAAAGCCCTTAAACCCTCTGAACATTAGTTCATTTCTCTATGAGGCAGAAACAGGATAATCATCGTTTGAAGCTTACATAGGGGTACTGACTGAAAACCATTTATTTCTGTTTTTGTTTATTGCCTTGATGACTACATTTCAATCAGGTCATCACTTCTCACCTAGTTCTGTGGGGTCTCAGGTAGGTAATGGGGGAGGGGTCGGTTACGTATGTCTAGGCGTCAGGGTCAGTGCTGAAGGTGAGCACCGTCCTCCTGGACTCACTGTCTTGATTCTGCCCTTCATCCGTCTGCACCCATGGCCATGAGAAGAGCCGTCACCTTGGTGACAGTTGTGTGCAGTGCCTGGGATGTGCACACTGACTTGTACAGACTATAGCAAGGTCCTGCTGCCTCTGGTCATTCCCACTATGCACACAGGGTATTGCGTGCGTTCACTGAGCAACTCTGCTCAGGAAATTCACTAGTCATAGAATGGCTGGTTGAATCTGCGTCTCTCCATCTCTAATGACTGTGTGCCAAAGTACCCCGTCACTGTCGCTCTCTGTCACTCTCCAGCAACTGATGGCTGTGGGTGTTAGACTGCGCTCCAGGGATTTTTTTCCCCCCTTGCTTCCTGTCTTGGTTCCCCCTGCACAATGTGTTCAGAAACTTGACTGATTCCTTTCAGTCTTCGGGGTGGTTTAAACCCAATAGATATGAACATTAACATAATATTTTAAAAACAGCAGATGTTCGCTGTGGGGGTGCTTTGCACAAAGGAAGATGAGCTGGCCGTCCATTTCTACATCCATGCTCCCTGCTCTGGGTGAGATGACGAGGTCACCCCACCCCTGGCGCCACGGATGGCCTTCAAGTTTCTGTACATTTCAGGCAGACCTCATGGGCAAACCCATGTCCCTTACCAATGCATCTCTGCACAGTCAGCCCCTGGGTCCGAGAGATGCTCTATTCTAGCTTTGAAACACAAAAATGAAGAGACTCAAAGCCAAATGATTCGTCCAAGATCCTCACAACACAAGAGCAAGGACAGAACACAAATCCACCACGGCCATCTGGATGCTGTAGGCTTCCCGTTACCTATCTTCACAGAACAGATGTTGCTGATCAAACGTGAACAGAAATTGCAAGTGCCAGATACAGATATGAAGTCTGTGTGGAACACTCCTCACGGCCAGAGCTTCTGGTGGCTTTTAGTTTCATCTGCCAGGAACACTAAGCTCAGTGGCTATAAATCTCCCCCCCCCCAAATCCCACAGTATCTCACCTTGCTGTTGTTCCCTCCTGTCTGGTATGTTTGATGGAGTGAGATACAGATGGAGTAAGATGCTATATAGACTTTACAGATTTGCACACAATTGAAAGTTGAATATATGCTATATGCACAATTTGATCCAATTCCGAGATATGAAGTGACAGTTGGAACTGGGCTGTCTCCCAAGGCATGTTTGATATAAGGGGGGTATAAATCACCCCATATTTTTCAGACCACTCAACCTTTTGTTTCCCAGACAGTATATATCTTACCTCAGAGACCATGAAAAGTCAGTTGTATTTTATTGCATAGAGTTGAAAGAGGAAGATTAATTAATATGTATATCAATATTGATCTTCATCTATGCATTAATACAGAAATGTTTCTATTTATTCAGGCATATTTAAAGTCCTTATTATCTTTTTGATTTCTAGCATCCTTTTTATATTTACTCCCAGAATATTTTGACTGCTTTGCAAACGAATCTGGTTTTCTCCTTTGATATGTTGATTTTCTGGAACAGAGATGAATTTTATTTTATTTTATTTTATTTTTTTGTGTAGTGTTGAGTTTGTACTCAGCATAACAAGAACTTTCTTTTTTATTTCAAAAAGTTTACACATCTACTTTTTAAATCTTATGACCTACAGGCCCCTCCACCATTGTACCAATCACAATTACAAGTTTCAATAGTTTCTAAAATTTGTTACATATTTTTCTTATTTAGATGTTCCCTGATTTTTTTTGCCTATGTTTTGAATGCTCTTCACGTCTTTAAGTGTTTCTTTTCTTCTTTGTTATTTAAGATTATCTTTAAAAGATAACGTAGACATGGATTTGCCCCAGGTTCTCTGTATATAGGTTAGTTAAGTGTGTATGTGTCAAGTTGGTCTTTTTGTGGGACTCTTAACACTGGGCGCTACTGTATCTCAGACTCTTTCACCTGCCTACTCTTGGGACACTTTTCCTCTTGTTGGATTGCCTTTTTCAGCCTCAATATGAAGGCTTTTGCCTTGTCTTATTGTGTCTCGTTTTTTCCTATTAGGTTACCATCTCTTGGAGGCCTGCTGTTTTCTGAAGAGGAAATGGAGGGGGGATGGATCTCGGGGAGAAGGGAGGTGAAGTGTCGCTGGGAGAAATGGAAGGAAGAAAAACTCTGGTCAAGATGTTTTGTACTGGAAAAGAATCTATTCCTTTTTAAAGTCAACCCATGTAAAGAAATTATTCATAACTGTACCATCAAATATGAGTTTTCTCTGTTTCTCTTTTCCACAAATCCTCAGCACAAATAGCAGGTGCTAATGGAGCAGAGTGGAAAGAGGAGGGAGATTGTGGATAGGAGAAGGAACGGAGTCCCTCGTGTGGGGGTTTGGTTGAGTCCTCTCACAAGATGAATTTCAGCACAGTAACAACTGCTTAAAGATTTTCATCCTTCTTAGCAATAAATCTGAAAAATTTCTAAGAACCTCATCAGAAACCCCACTTAGAGAGAAAAGATGTGTATAAAGTCCTTGTGTGATGCTACTGGTTCCTAGTTTTACTTCATTAGAGTAAAATCCTATCCAACTCACCTCCAGAGTCACACTACTGTCCTACTACAATCAGAAGAGAGTAGGAGGAGGATTAGGAGGAGGAGGAGGAGGAGGAAGATTTTATATCTTAGCAAATGTTTGACATGGCTGGAGAGCAGCCCAAATGATATTTATGATTAATGTGAACCTGCCCTGCCCCTGAATAGCCCATGCTCACACTTGGGTTTGCCTTTCTTTAGTTTTTTTTATTAATCATTTTATTCATTTACATTTCAAATGATATCCCCCTTCTCAGTTACCCCTCCTCAAACCTCTCATCCCATACCTCTCCCTCCTCTCCTTTGCCTCTATGGGGGTACTCCTCCACCAATTCTCCCACTCCCACCTCACTGCTCTAGCATCCCCCTATGAGGGGGCATCAACCCTCCAAAGGACCAAGGGCCTCCCCTCCCACTGATGTCATACAAGGCCATCCTCTGCTACATATGTATCTAGAGCCATGGATCCCTCCGAGTGTACTCTGGTTGGTGGGTTAGTTCCTGTGAGCTCTGGGGTCCAATTAGCTGATATTGTTCTTCCTATGGTGCTGCAGCCCCTTTCAGGGTTTGCCTTTCTTGCTAAGCACCTACTTCTCCTGCTCTCAACAAAACTTCCAACTCTGCTTCATTCTGGCCAGATCTAAAATTCTTTATTGAATCTATGAATCACAGTTTAGCCTCAGGGCCCTCAAAGATTAAATGAACTCCTCAAACTGCTGACTTCCAAGGGTGATGGCACAGAGCTATGCCTCTGTCCCCTCTTACCACAGAATAGAACATAATTCTTGATCTTAGATGAGATCTTATTAGAACAAGATTCTTGATCTTTGATGAAAGGTTTGAATATCTCCCATGGTAGCATGAAGATACATTTATAATATATAACATTGCATACTGTATATCCATGCTAAAAGAACATAAGTGAAGTACAATTATATTGAAGACCATGACAAGGAAAAATGCAAACATTTATGTTTCAAGTTCTGTGTTCCAAATATTATGAAAGATTGACAATAGGAAGTAAGGTTGGAGGTGGACAGGTGGCTCAGCAGTTAAGAGCATGTGCTGCTCTTTTGGAGGACCCAAGTTTGTTCCCCAAACCTACATTGGGCAACTTACACATCTATAAGCCCAGCTCCAAGGAAGCTGATGCTCTCTCATGGCCTCTGTAGGGACCATACACCTGTGGCATTCACTCACACAGAAACACACACACACACACACACACACACACACACACACACACACACACACACATATATATATATAAATAATAAATATAAATCATTTCAAAGTAACCCATATGAACCACCCAAATTCCAGTAGTAACTTGTAGTTTATATATATATACATATATATGTATGTATATATATGTCCAAAATGATGTATACCAATGTGAGAAAGTTGTGATAAACACTCAACCAATAGTTCAGGAGTCATTTGTTTTAGAAACCCAGAACATAGTCCCAGCATCTAATATATCAGTAGCACGGTGGAGTTTACTTGGGCAAAGGTCATTAGCATATAATCTGTTCATAAATCTTGAGTTTGCCATTGAAAAATCTCATCCTGATCTGTTAGAGAAATCTTACCAAGTACTTAGTGTATCTAGTAGAATATTTGCTTTTGTTGAATAGAGCAAAGAATGAACAGATGGATGCATTTTTTTTAAAGATCTCTTCATGTTTTGTCATTAGATGGATGCTCTCCTATGTTCTTAGCCATACAATGGTCCTTGTTCTTTATTGGTGAGCCTGGGAAGATGATTTAGTTGACTAGAGTATTTTTATTACAAGGGCTTGAACTTAACCTCAGAATTCACAATTTTTTTTTAAAAAGCTAGGTTGGGAAGTTCAGTTACAGTCCGAGCAATGAGAAAATAGACAGTGAGATTTCTGCAGCTTGCTGGACAGCTAGCCTAGCCAATGTGTTCAGTTTGAGGCCAATGTGAGAGGCACAGTCTGGAGTAAAATGTGAGGCCTGAGAAATGGTTCTGGCACTCATTACTGTCCGTGTACACACATGCATGTGTGTGCACATCCACATATATGTGGCCCCCTTTCAAGTGAATGGAACAAGGACTTTAACATTAACTTAATGTGATTTTCATAAACTATTCTATTCAAAACAGAAGTAGAGAGATGTCGTGTGGCACAGGTACAAAAAGGCAGTTTGGACAGCACCCTGCCGATAGAGAGAGAACATGTCACAATCACGAATCAGAGGGTAGAATCACAAAGCCAGCTCTGTAGTAAGCCATGGAGGAGAGCAACACCCCCTTCCCTATCTCCATTCCCATACCGAGCTTCTGTGAAACAAAAGACTTTTGGTACAAAACCCCCTTCAGTCGCACTGGGGCATCTCCGTGAGTATTGCTGTTGCTGAAACCCACACGGACAGGAGTCCACTGTGGGAGCTTCTGAAGCACCCCTAGCAGTCATCTAGGGCTCTGGATTTAGGGCCAACTAAGACAGCCACTAACACCTCTGCAAAAGGGGATGGAATGATATGCGGTTAGAAATTCTTTAGGGAATTGGACATTGATTCCATATTCATCCTTCTGGCTAAATATGTCAGAGATGGATGCCAAGATTAGCTTAATCTTTGCTTTTACGTTTTATTAATTAAAACGTTACTGTAAATAACTATCAAATAAAAAAATCACATGGCGAGACCAGCCCTATAAGGTCTATACATCTTAATGAATTTATGTGCAATTACAATGGATATTCTGAAGCTGTGGAGCTTCACACTGGACTCTATATTTTCGCCATCTGTTATATTTGAAAGCACTTATCCACCATTACTTCTAATTTTATGAGTGTAGTGTAATTCTAGCTTAACAAGCTCACTTGCTCCTAAACATTTTCAAAGATCCCTTATATGACTATTGTTTTTTGTTAATTTTACTGTTTCTGTCAGTCTTTTTATAGATATGCCAGTAAACATTTGATGTTTACACAGCACCAGTTCAGGTTATTATTTTCCCTTTATTCTATGGGATGGTGTATAAGAGTTCATTTCAAAAGACTCAAGAACTATAAACTAGGTCCTGTAAGTCAACACACCAGAGAGATCAACCTAACCCAGAAGTAACTTAAACTACAATATGATACTCATCTTTAAAAAATGGGTATCTGAGTTACATGTTATCAATCAATATTACAAAATAAATTACACAAAGACCCCCCCTTTCTGACATAGAAAAGCTGACCCTGTAGGCTAAGACACTGTCAGCCGAGACATTTTAAGGCATTATATTTTTTTTCCATTATAAATTGAGCTTTTGAAAGTTAATGATTCACACCAACCTTGGAATACTTGCAAAAGGCAACTGAAATGAAATTGAAAAGAAACAAGCTATACATTCAAGATGGTGGGAATTTAATATCTATGTTGACCTTGGCTATGTAGTGAGGACAAAAGCGACCAGGGCTTTACTTCTGTGTGGAACAAAGTTGAAAATGAATATGGGATGAAAGTAAATATTTGGAGATTAATTCCATGAGCTTCCCCCAATATCTTAGTTTTGCAAGACTTTGGAGCTCTCTTCTCTGGGGACAAGGGAAAGTAATTACCTCTCCTCCGCATGGTGTTTAATCATACGCTATTTTTCCAAGAACAGCTGTGTGACACTGGCTGGGTTACAAATTAAACACACCTCCTTCAACTTGCCTAGATTTAAAAGATAATGAATGTGTTGGGGGACAGAATCTGAATTCATAACAAGTTTAGTAGGCTGGAGTTACGGTCAGAAAATGGTAAAGACAATTGAAGACAACCGTAAAATCTCCTTACACTGAGCCTGTGGACGCCAAAACTGTAAACCCAGAGTGGGGACTTTAAGATGACAGCAACACGGGGTGGTTAGCATCACAAAATCTAGAAGACTTGTTGGGCAAAAGGCTAAATGTGGCTCGGTGGCCTGTTCTGATAATCATCAAGGGGATGTGGCTGAAGTGTACTGTGAGTACGTGGTTCAGGGCCTTGTTAACACATTGTGAAGTGATTGCAATGGAATTGGCAAACACATGCAGTCTCTGTGAGTTTAGCATTTCTCTACACTGAATAACATCCATTCCAATATTTTACCTAAAACCTCAGGAGTTCAGATCCAGTTTTCGAATGCTGCAAGGCATCACAATATTGCGTATGTTAATGCTATCAGTAAATGTATAAGCCTTTGAAGCAAAGGACCAACAACTGAGATCCCTCTCATTAAACCTACGTTATTTTCATGATTCTGATTAATAATGACAATTGACTGTCTAGTGCAGAAGGAGAAAAAAGACTCTTCATAATGACCACAGAGAAGCCAGGATCCCCCCACCTCAAAAAAAAAAAGACATTTTATACAGTAAGAGTGCAATGTGACACATTTACGATGAAACAAAATCTCTAAAACTATGCAAAAGGGAAAGGTCATTATTATCTTTGTGCATATTCATTGTTTTAGAATTGATACACTTCCTAGGTAGGGGGAAAAAAGTATTTACCATAAGTGATTTCTGTGGGTTTCTGAAGGCTTTGGTCACAAACCTCAGTTATCAACTATCTGCCTCTTTCATTGTAATAGTAGAGTTTTCTATGACATACTATGTCAGGCCAAAGAGTGCAGTTCCTATATTGGTAAACATGGGAGTTCTGTGCTTTCTGCCAAGCAACCCAGAATCCTGAACTACTGAGGAGTTATCCTTTGCTTGGCAGAGGAAGGGGGCAGCATGTTTTACAGGCACATTAACTCTTAGGAATAACTTTGGACACTTGTCCCAGAAATGTTCTCTGAATTTTTCTTGGATGCCAGGGAGTAAAGCTGCTATCTCATGCACACCAGGAGGTTCTCTGCTACTTAGCACCCTTGGAGTTCCTGCCTCAGTTAAAAAGTATTTATTTTTGACACTAACTTTTCCAGACTGTCTTTGAACTCACTGTGCAGCCTAGGCTAGCCCCTGAATTTGTGATCCTTCTGTTTCGGTCTTCTAAGTGACTGAGATTACAGCTTTGTGGCCCATCCCTGGCTACATTCCCTGAAGTTTTTCATCGTCGTCACATATGTGGCTAACCACATACGTGATCCACATGGATGAGCTGCCCCTTGGAAACACTGATCTCTTAACTGAACACTTTGAATATGCTTCTTGAGCATTCCAAATATCAAATTTAGTACTCTGTGGAGCGAGTGTTGCAAGACAAAAACAGGGAAGGTGGAGCAGATTCAGAAACCCCAGTACTCTTGTATCTGAGACCCATAGGTGTTTCATCTGCTCCTGACCCAGTTCCTGTCCAGGAGCATGTGACCGTGACACCCTACATGAGGATCTTGACAGCTAGTCACAGAGCACAGAGCACAGAGTTCTCCATGCTAATGAGGTATCTAGATGGGCCCTGAGGGTGCAGCCAATAAGCTTCCCTTTCCAGATATTCCTTCCTGCAAAAGGTATTTAATCTCTGGTCTACCCTGAGTAAGATGTATGCACCCATTTTCCCTGATGAACAATGAATAAACAGTTTGGACATGCCAGGGCTGTCCCTCTCATCAAGAACTGCCATGAGGGTAAGTCTTCTTCATACTTAGCCTTGCCACTTAAGTCTCCTGTAGAAGGTTTCTCTGCTTTCTGGACATGGTTGGTGCTCCCCCTCCCAGGCTCATCTCCAGCCTGTGTGCCCCCCTCATTCCAGACTCGTCTAGGTTCCTAGCTGGAGTTTGGGAACCCCTGTCTCCTCCGCCTCAGCCTGTCTCATTTCACACCGGGCCCCCATCTTAGGCTATGTTCATATCTTAACACCTCCTGTTTCTTCTGCCCAAGCAGTGTTCACAGACCCCAGCAGCAAAACGGACTGTTGGAACCACAGTACACTAATACCAGTCCTCAGAGTCAGGACCACAGGTCAGGAACACAGCAACAGCCATTCTCGGAGAGTTGCCCACCGTCCTGTCTTTACGTTTTGACTTACTCTCTGGTTTGTCCCTATCATTTCTCTCCTGAATTTGACTCATTTTCCTATTCTCAATTAAGTTTGACCCTGTTTGGCATCCTGCCAACATCTTCCACCATTTTCCTTACCTTATCATCCAAACTTCTGCTTCTGAGGTAGGAGAGATGGCTCAGCAGTTAAGAGCACTTGCTGCTCTTCCGGAGGACCAGGTTTGACCCACCCAGCCTCTCACAGCCACCGGCAACTCCTGTTGCTGGGGATTCAACATCCTTTTCCGGTCTCTGCTAGTATTGTATGCTCATGGCTCACAGATAAACCAAATAGCCATGTATATAAAACACAACAACAACAACAACAACCCTTCTAATCTAATTTGACAGCCCTGATTGTTCTTTGCTGTATGCACGGCCCATGGTCATTGACAGTCTTTAGGAATTATACACTCCAGAGCTCCTGGTCTCTCTGCCCACACCAGCCACTACTCTGTCATTTATGCAAGTTAAAGTGAAAAACGTAGAAAAAGTTAAAGGGTTAAAAAAATCCATCTTTTGAGCATGTCCGTCTTCTGAATTAAAAAAAAAATGTGTTCTCTGCCACTTTTTTCTTTTTTCTTTCTCTTTCTTCCTTTTTCTTTTCTTTTTATTTTTGCATAAGGAGGGGTAGGGGTCCTTTGAAAATAGCTGAAAGTTAGTTTATGTGAATGTTCTACACAAGGTTTTCTTGTAGGCGAACAGGAGGAAGTCGTGTTCTATTTGGATAATATACATTTACATTTCACATCACAAAGAAAGAGGTTTGAGGACAGCTCTTTAAAGTAGACTCTATTCAAGCCCAACTGTCAAGTAACTGAGCAGATTTTTAGGTGGTGAGAGTCACTTCAAAATTATGTGTGTATGTGGTGTGTGTGTCTCTGTGTGTGTGTGTGTGTGTTAAATAGAGTTACATGTGGTGTATATGAGTATGTGAGTGTGTGATGGTGGTGGTGGTGGTGGTGGTGGTGGTGTGTGTGTGTGTGTGTGTGTGTGTGTATAAGAGAATGGTCTATGTGGTGTGCTGGTGTTAGGTTTGTGTGTTTAGGTGTGTAACTCTCTCAAGTGTCTGTGCATAGCTCTGAGAAGTGGGTTGTCCTCTCAGAAAACAGCAAGGACCAACCTTGAGACAGCATGCTCCTCTGGGAATGGGATATGCTGGGCTGTGTATGCTCATTCTTACTGGAGTATAGTAAATGGGATGACTTTAGGAATAAATTTGAGTCCAGGAAGATACAGAGTCAAGAGCTGGTGGGAGCAGAGAACACTCCCAGAACAAATGCTGTCTGTCTGTCTGCCTGTCTGTCTGTCTTTGATCCTTGCACTGTTTATAGAAATTCCACTTTCTGTCCTCACTCTCATCGTCTATCACTGACGTTTTAATTTACAGCAACCTAGACACCTTTTAGTGGAAACTCCTCTTAGTGTATGTAGAAACCGGGAGACAGAGAAACGAAATTAGAGTTCCTAAGTGGGAGAGCAGACTACGCAGCCACTGGGCAACTGCATCTCCAAAGACACCCCAAGGTGCCTCTAAACTACAGCCACAATGCCTGGAGGCAAGGCCAGATGTATGGAGTTTGCTCCAACTCCTTTTTATTTATGCCAGTAATGTGGAATCATCTAAACCCACAGCACAGAATTGAAACCCATGTGTGATGTAGTCCCAGCATCTATTTCCTTCATAGTTCCATGGCTATGGCAACTTGGCTTCAGAGTGTTGTTCTAAGCACATAAACACCATTTTTACTTTTCTGACCTACTCTGAAAATCAGTAGAATGGGACACTTTCTTTTCAACGGCAATTATTCCACTTGCAATTGAATGCCTGTGGTGACAGAAAACCAGACCCAATTCATCTGCAACTGGGTCACTGTAGCTCTGTTCCTGCCACCAGACACAACATCTGAAGGTCAGTGACTAAAAAGGCCAGCTCACTCTAGAGTCCAATTCATCGAAGTCTGGACAACAGTTATTAACATGCTCAGTCCTTACCTCTAGTAGCTCCTGGATAACTGACTTTGGATGTGAGACTACACTGGTACAAGTCTAAAGACTGACTGTGCCAACTTTACTCAAGACCTTACAGATGGTGCTTTGTTTACCGAAGTCCCTTTGACTTCAGGAAGGTTACATCACACCTTCCTGAAGCACAGAAATACTGTAGGGGACTGCTTCTACCTCCAATTTTCTCTATGAAAACGGAGGCTAATCTTTTCTTGAGATTTGAGAATGACATTTCACTGAGATTGGGAATTGCAGCATATTCATGGTCTCAAAGGCAGGACAACAAGGTTTCATGAACAATGTGGAAGTCCTATGATGACATCCCAACTGAAGAAAATACCAGATATATTACAATGCCTACTGCAATTTGGAAAGAGCTTCACTTGCATTAGTTCCCCCATTGTTGTGCCAAATAACTGAGACAAACAATTTGGACAGAAGACTCATTTTGTTTGGTTTTAGTTCATGGTTCAACTGGTGTCACATACACACACACACACACACACACACACACACACACACACATACATACATATATACATACATATACACATATGTGTATGCATATATATGTATATATGTATGTTAATAAATACATACATTCTTTGATGGTTTCGATCATAATCACCCCACTCCTTGTTCTAACTCGTCCCAGATCTACCCCCATGCTCTTAGCAAATTCATGCCCTCTTTTCTTTTGTTCTTTTTATAACCAAATGAGCCCAGCATGTGAAGCTTATATATTCATGGGCTATGGTCATCAACTGGAGAATGGTTAACCCATCAGGGACTGTGCCCCTAGAGAAAACTGACCCCTTCTCCACCAAAAGGCAGAAACTGTTCCTCAGTTAGGGATGTTCAAGTGCTCCTTTCCTTCATTCATGCTAGAATGGTTTGACCTCTCACAAGCCTTGTGTAGTGTTCAAGCTGCCGTAAGCTCTTGAGTGCCAATGCCCTGTCATATCCAGATGACTCTGCTTTGCCACACCCTTCCCCCAACTTTTAGACCCGAGGTGAGGGAGAGCCACATGGCAGAAAGTCACAGAGAAGCTATGCTGTTCACCTTGTGGTGGTCACAAAGCAGGAAGGGGAGAGAGGGACATAGGAAAAAGGGGCAAAGGACATGATAACATCTTCAAATACAAGCCTCCAGGGGCCTAGAGTGGGGCCCCATCTCTTAAAGGTCCACCACTCTCCAAAGTAGCCCCACAAGGTGGGGGCCACGCCATCAACACTGTGATCTCATATCGAACTGTGATATCACCAAATAAAAGCTCATTGTAGTTGACAAAATGGTGGTTTTGCATGTTTTGTACAATGAGAAAGTGTATTTGCAATTTGAAAATGAATACTTTGTAGCATTTATAGAACTGCCCAGGCAGCAAGAATCTCTTAAAGTTAAATAAGCAACATAATGTCAAACTCACATTTTTTTTTAAAAAAGGTAACTTCATTTTTTTTTTATTTTTATGTATGTGAGTACAGTGTCACTGTCTTCAGATACATCAGAAGAGGGCATCAGATCCCATTACAGATGGTTGTGAGCCACCATGTGGTTGCTGGGAATTGAACTCAGGACCTCTGGAAGAGCAGTCAGTTCTCTTCACCACTGGGCCATCTCTTCAGCCCCCAAACTCACATTTTAAATTTGGTCATGAGTACAGGAAATGGACCATCCCCAGGTATTCACTAAACACCCTTTGTCTCTCCCTGTCTCCATCCCTCTCTTCTCTGTTTTCATGACTGTGCTGTGTACACACACATTTGTATCCTTTACAAATTAAATTGTCTTTTTAAACACTTGTTTGCTTGAGACAGGGTCTGGTCTCCATATAGCCTATGCAGATGTCAAACTATAAATGTAGAGGATGACCTTCAACTCTTGATCCTCCTGCCTCTACTTCCCAAGAGCTGAGATCAAGGGAAAAATGCAGCACGTTTATTTCTTTTAAGGCAACTTCAAATTTCCCTGTATTTCAAGCTCTTTGGGAAGAATTCTGTTCAGCAAATATCAATCCACAATCCTTTTAAGTGGCCACTATCCGTGGTACATACACATGCGTGTTTGGGCAAGCACAAGTGTGCTTGAATGTGTATACATACCTACTCATGCTTTTTAGCATCCGGGCCTTCAGCTTTCCAAGTGTGATACTTGTCTTCACATTCCACACAGACATTGGTGGCGAAAGGGAATAAACGAGGAATCACATCTCTTCATGCTGTCACCAACAGGAAATATCTGTGCAATATCAGTCAGTCTTTAGTTCTGTGATATCTTTTATCAAGAGTTCACTAACACATATCATTGAACCAACTGGGAAACCCACTCCCATTTCTAAAGCCCAGGACTTCTAGTTTGAGGGCAGCTCTGGTGTGGCTATAGAAATGCCATTTGGTCATTTCCTGGCTTGCTCAGGAGAGGAGTGAAAGCCTAGCTCTAATTAGAAACACTAAGATTTGGTGGGATTGTATTTTTCTTTACAGGGGAGGACAAGGTAATTACTCAGATTGGAATGCAGCCAAACAAGTCAAGAAGCTCAAAGTGCCTGATAGTGAAATAGTATGCCAGTACTCCCTCCATTAGCCAGCCGTTTGGGGCCAAGTGGGGCAGATGAGAAAGACATACAGAACATTCCCTATTTACTCCAGAATTGAACCTTTCACTGGCAATATTCTAGGGGACGCCATCACTGCATATGACCTTACTATTTAGTTTCCCTCTGTAATTTAGCTCAAGAACTAGACTGTCTTCTTCAGCACCTGGGTTGTTCAGGGGGTCATGGCTCACAGGCTATTATTGTATGCCGGAGTCAGACTGAAACTTGTACTGGTGCCGGCAGGTGGACCATCTATATTTGTCAGCTGATTAATTAGAAGTTGGTTCTGAGTCAGTTAATGACATGACTGTCACAAGGGCAAATTGGAGTGTAAGTTTATAGGACAGGCAGTAATTAGTGCCTCCAGATGTTTTACATGGAACCTAGTTAGAATACACAGAAAATGAAAGCAGGAGTAATTACTGCACATATCTGTGCGGTTCTGTTATCATACTCAGATACATATCTAAAATGCTAATTTAAAACAAGCACAGGAGTTACGTGGAAACCACCATAATTATGGACTCAGGAAGTTGAAGACAGGCTCTGCTGTCTTGGACTGATAATGCCAGCACACTGATGATGAATCATCCCACGAGAAATACACAAAGGGACAGGAAAAGGAACAATTTGGGACCTAAGATGGCTATCTCACTTAAAGGCCCCAAGGCTCTAACTTCAAGAATATTGTCTAAATCCTCATCCCGACCCATTCTAATCAGACTTTTTTGGATTTTTAGAGAGAGAGATGTTTAACATTCAAAAGCTGAAGGAATAGAGTGTCATCACTTTAACTGATTGACAGCTCAAGGGCCCCATCTCTAGGTGTTTGTTGAAAACAGTCAGTGGTAAATGTTTAGCGCCACAGATAATTAAGTGCCATTTGAGCATTGTTTGATTAAGAAGAACCCGAATTAGAACAAAATGAAGATGCTGTCATTGATACGTCAATCAAAATGGGTCCTTGAAAAGCTTTGGCAGATTGTTAGGAATTTAAAGGCCACCTAAATAAACAAGGCTATGTGTGCCTGGAAAAGGCCAAATAAAGCCCAACCTGTCATAGAAGGTAGAAGAATGCCTTGTTCAAGATGCTTGAGGAAACCTCTGGGCTAGAAGTGAGCTCAGTCAGTAGACTGTGTGCCAACATCCACAAAGTCCCTACTAGTTAGATCACCAAATACAACCACGATCGGTGGCATATTCCTGTAACTTCAGCTATAGAGAAAGGGAGTCAAGAAAGACCCACATATTACACTGAGCTCTACAACGAAATTAAGATCAGTGACGGTTTTAACTGCTAGTTTGATGCCATCTAGAATCACTCAGGAAGAGAGTCTTAAAGAGGAATGGATTGCCTAGGTTGGCCTGTGGGTGAGTCTCTGGGGGATTGTTTTGATTCGGTTAGTTGATGTGAGAAGACTCAGCCCACCGTGGGCAGCACCATTCCCTAAGTGTGGGTCATGGGTTTTCTAAGAGTTACAAGGATGAGCTAAACACCAGGCACGTGTGCGTTTGCTTGCTCTCCGCTCTTGGCTGGGGATGTGACGAACTGCTTCACATTGCTGCCTTGACGTCTCTGATGGGCTGAGATCTGAAATTTTAAGCTGAATAAATCCTTTCTACCTTAGAGTTGCTTTCATCAAGGTGTTTTCTCACAGCAACAGGAAATTGATCTAAAATAAGGACATGCTGGACTACAAGAAACTCTGCCTAAGTAAATAAATAAACATAAAACAGAACTAATGGAACAAAAAAGAAAACAAAGTCCATGGACCAGTTTTTAGCTAACGACTGAGTTTATCAAACAGCAACTTCCCTGCCGGCTATGCCAGGAGTTACTGACTTTTTAGAGTTCCAGAGCTGTGCTAGCAATAGCAAAATTCACTAGCAATACCTTCCAGGGAAAGGGATCTACAGCCTGAAAGGTTCCGTTCTTAACAGATAAACTGTGGTTTATACACAGAAAAGCGTGTAGATAGACTCCCTACATAAAAACTTCAAGCACTTTTAAATGTGGTGAGATGACTGAAAGATATTCTATTAGAGAGTTATAGGAAGACACAGCAATTATGCATCACACAATAAGGAAACAGCACAGATACAGAAAATGGTCACAAATCAGATATTGTGGAGTCGTGAAAGGACAGCCAGTAAGCAAACAAAGAACCCTAGAGCACTGGAAGCTACAGTCTAAAAGATCATAACCAGGCAAGCGAGAACCTGGACCACACATGAAGTTTAAATAGAAGCAGTATTAAATTAAAGATTTTTTTACAAAGATTATTTTAAAAAAATCCCTAACCATTTATTTTTGAGAGAAATACACAAAAAATAATAATGCTTATGTCTGAGAAAATTTTAATGAATACAGTTTAAGAAGGCAACTAACTAACAGAGTACACCGAATGGCAAAGTTGCGAAATAGAGCAAAGAAGCACCAAAGAGGCATGCTGGGAAATAGGGAGCTGGTGTGAGCATATCTAACTTCTTCACACAGGAAGTCTTCTCTGTTGCAGACAGAGCTTCATTGTGTAGCCCAGGCTATCCCCAGTCTCTTCATCCTCTTATCTCAGTACTGGGTATAGGCATGTGCTACCATCCCCGACTCAAGAATCAGTCTTGAAACAGAGCAGGTTTTATTGCGTATACACAACAAGCTTATTATTAAAATATAATTGTTTACTAGAAGTTGGAAAAACAAATAACTATTACTTCTGATCCTACCCTTATAAAACAATTTTTAAGCATAAAATTAATTTTAAAAAGTTTTTTCAAAAAACAAACAAACGAACGAACGAACATTAAATCTGGCTTCTTAGTGTTTGCTGTATCTCTGTCTCCAAGATTTGATAATATAACCCAAAATCTATGTATAAATTTATCTACACACACACACACACACACACACACACACACACACACACACACATTCCATAAGGTGCTTTGGAATTTCTGGGTTGTATGTCAAAAACAGCCATCACGGATAGGCAGGCTCACTTGACACTCTATGTATGATACATTCTGAGTTGAAGATACACTGCAAATTAAAGGATGTGGGTACCTAGGTATGGCTTCTTTTGCTAGAACAATTCATGACTATGTCTTAAGCTATGTAAGTGCTTTAGAACAGGCATGCTAATGTCTGTCTGATAAAGTTATGATATTGACGATCACCCCCTCACTAGTTTTGTCAGACACTTGCTTTTACAAATTCTGACACGTCATGCTCCCTCAAATAGGCAATTGCAGTCTGATGTGCTACTTCTCTAGAAATGATTTGCAGAAGTAGCTATGACTTCCTCGCCACTTATTTTGGGTCACCACTTACTAAAAACACATGACTTAGATTCTTCTATGATTGAGAATTGGGACTGGCTCGAAGCAAGGAACCTAGATTTTCAGTTCACACAATGTGGCCACCACTCACTCACCTCCCTAGACCCTCACTGCTTGCATGACACAGTTCAAATTCTCTTCCTGGTACTTCAGAGTCTTCCTAAATCCGTAATCAGCAATAACTGTTCACAGCCTATTAACCTTACCTCCCAATCAAACCAAGTCCTTATTCTCCTCCAATAAAAGAAACACACACGCCCCAAGGAAAATTTCTAAACCCAATATAATGTATAAAAAAATCAGGTGTGTCGGAGATGGGAGAGGAGGTGGGGAGAGACCCCTGTCCTTTGCCTTATAACTCATTGTCTGGACATGTTCAGCCACCTGAAAACCCCACGGCTATTCCCTAGCCCTCCATTATTCTGTAGGGAAGTTTTCAAGAGCCGGTTCTCTCCACATCTTAACTCTTCAGAGAAGCCTCTGTGTTGATACTTTGTGCTGCTGTAACAACACACCACAGGCAATCAGGTTATAAGGAATGAAGGTTTACCTTGGCTTACAGTTTCAGTGGCTTCAGTCTGTGTGCATTTGGCCTTGATGCTGTGGGAAAGCAAAGCATCATGGGAGGAGCAGGGTGGCCAGATCACAAAGAAAGTGGGCATAGTGTTGGGGTCTTAAGGGACCACCCCAGTGATCTAGGACCAAGCCAAGCGTGTGTGCTTTATGGGACATTAATGTGGAAGCTGCAGATGCAGCCTCTAACACACTCAGGATACCTCATGTTTTCCCCTTTGTACATTCTTAGGATACTGTTCATGCTCTCTGTCCATCAACGGAACCATGACGTTTCCTATTAGGCCCATGCCACCTGTGAAGGTCCATCTCAGAACATAGTTTGGTCCTATGTGTGACTGCTGAATGAATGAATAAATGAATGAATGAACTAAAAAGTGAAAGACCAGTCATAGAAAAGAAATAATGAGAGATGCAAGGCAGGTTCATGGATATTTTATTGCACAACAACCCATAAATATCAGGTTTTAAACTCCAACGTGTATCCTTTGGATGATTCCAGGCTTAGAATAGTTCTCACTGTGATGCAGAATTTAAAGGACTCTTATCAGTGTCCATTGAGACCACAACAGAGCATCTCAAGGCTAATTATTCTGATCTCAGAGGGTGATTTCTATGAGTACTGATGTTCTGTAGGAAGGCACAAATGTACCTACTTAGCTGTAAACAATATCTGCTACAGAACAGCCTATAGCCAAGTCAGTGAAGAAGCCCCATGGGGGATACTAAAAGAGACAGTGGATTATTTTTCTTTGAAAGTAGAAATTATTTTACTGTCAAGAGCAGTATGTGGGTTTGTTTTCCTAGTGAAAGCATGATTAATGTCTACCCTGTTAGAACAATATATATGGATTATCCAAGGATGTTTTATATGCTAAAACACTCTCAAAGAAAAATTATGTAAATTCAAGAATAAATATGGCATATAAATCTCATATACTCCCTTTAAATAATATAGAGCGACAGTCACCCACTTACATTTTTACTGTGAAACTTGGATTTCTTAACTAAAAGTCTAAGAAGGTTTTTTTTTGACTTTTTTCATATTTTACATTGTTCAGAAGTTATAAGATTTAAAAGGTCTTTGTTAATAGGCACAGAGCCCCACCATTACCAAATGTCAAAGGAACAATGATGTACCTAAAATGATAAGATGCCCGTGTCTGGGATGAATAGACCTTTAATTGGAAAAAGTTCATGGATTACTATTCAGTGCGAAGCAGTGATTAGTAGACACCATGTGTTTCCTCAATGGGGTAGATAACAGCATATCCAATTTTGATGTAAATTTAGGGCAATTTTAGCATGTTATTCTAAAGTGTTCTCTGTGATTAACTTCTGGGAAGTAAAGAATCAATCCCCTTTCCCCCCAGTAAGTACATCTGTAAGTGTTAGAGGAAAAGCTCCCTAAAATGATTTTAGCATATGAAACTGTTGCCATAGCTGGCCGGGAGATGTTCACATTCAATACCACATTATTTCTGCTTGATTTGATTTCATTGATTAATAAGATCCGAAATAAAATTCTTGTCCCTATTGCTGAATACCACAAAGGTTTGAGCCGTAGGACATGGAGAGATGAAGGCGATACTGAGTTGGAATTATCAAAAGGTGCTATGCGTGCGATTGGTGGTGCCCACCCAAATGCGAGCTCTCTGAGCCACAATAATGAACCTGTCAAGATGAGTATGCCATTGCAATAGTCACACAAATGTCATGGGAATGACCAACTTCTTGATGATTGGATTTAAGATCCACTTCACAAGACAGGTCTCATGCCTGCTGCTGTTAACAGCACCAAGAGCCCATGGCTGGGTAGATCACAGGCTCTAAGTGAGAATCTAATACTATCACTTTCTAAAAAGACACTGTCTTAAACTGCCTGATACTATATATCCTTATTACCATAGGTTGATACAGCTTTTAACCCCTCCCCATCAGAAAATTCTTTTTTCAGTAGAGGGTGATTAATCTCTCCATTCTAGGAAAGCATCTGTTGTTACCAGCTTCTTTTTTCCTCATTGGTAGATCAGAGGAAAAAAAAATCAGTTTTCTTAAAGAAAGACTTATTCTGAGAGTGTGTTTCCCTTCAGGGAATCTCTAAACAGCCAGGTGTCAAGGATGTTCAGAGTGACTGGCACATTGAATGTAAACACAGAGGGTGACATTAAGATAACTTTTACCTCTTTTTCAGTCAGGGAACACAGCTTTCTAATTAATAGATTTTTATCTATACATGTTCCCCAAATTGGCTGCCGCTTCTGGCCGGTTGCTATTATCTATTTAGTAGGATAAGATCGTCTGTTGCCTCAACTTGGTTATTAATGTCACCCTTCCACCTTAAACCCAGCCTTTTGATACCACAGAGATTCTGGATAAACATTGTGTTCACCCTTACAGTTGGACGTGAGGTTTTATTCTTGCCCTTCTGACTAATATCCCATAGCCAGTGACTCACGCAAGTCCACGACACTGACCTGAAACCTGAAGGCGTCTTCAGCTTCACTTCTTGTTTCTAGAAAGCCTTCGGTGAAAGTCTCCCTTGCAGGCTAGATGGGGTGGCACACTCAAGGGACTGAGCCCAAGGGTTTGTGAGTCTGAGCTCATACTTTAACCTGAATCCACACTGACCATTGGGTCACTTTGGGTGGCATACACCACGGTAGTCACCAAGGTTAGAACTCACTGTACTGACAGATGTTAAGAACCTGTCTTAGTTTGGGTTTCATTGCTGTGATGAGACATCATGATCAAGGCAACATTTAATTGGGGCCGGCCTACAGTTTCAGAGATTTAGTCCTTTATCATCATGGCAGGGAGCATGGCAGCAGACAGGCAGGTATGGAGCTGGAGAAGAAGCTGAGAGCCCTACATCTCGATCCATCCACAGGTAGCAGGAGACTGTATAAGACACTCATCATAGCTTGAGCTTAGGAGACCTCAAAGCCCACCTCCTCCGTGACACACCTCCTTCAACGTGGCCACACCCACTCTAACAAGGTCACATGTCTTAATTCGGCTACTCTCTATGGGCCTAGAGTGGACAGTTACATTCAAACCACCACATTCTACTCCCTGGCCCCCATAGGCTGGTAATTGTATCACAATGCAAAAATGAGTTTAGTCCAATTTCAAAAGTCCCCATAGTCCATAAAAGTTCCCAACTTGTTTAAATGTCCAAAGTTCAAAATCTCGTCTGAGATCACACAATCTCTTAATTATAATACCCTGGAAAATCAAAAGCAAAAAGCAAATCACAAACTTCCAACATATGATAGCATAGTATACATATTACCATTGCAAAATGGAAGACAGGGAGCATAGTGAGGAAATACTGGACCAAGGAAGACTGGAAACCATCTGGGCAAAACCCACACTCTGCATCTCCATGTCTGATGTCAAAGCACGCTTCAGATCTGCAACTTCTTTCAGCTTCCTTGATTGTAACAAACTTCTTTCTCTTGGGATGTTTCCACTCCCTGTTAGCAGCTTTCTTCGGCAGGTATCCCATGGCTCTGGAATCTCAAACCTCTTGGGGTCTCCAAGGCAATCCAGTCTTGGCCTTCATAGTTACACAGTGGCCTCTCTGGGCCTCCATGCAGGGACACCCCTGATACATTCCTGGCCTCAGTGGCTTTTCTTTGTCATAAAGGGAGATTCCATAGCCCCCGTTTTCTATCCTTAATTCTAAAGCCAGCACCATGTGGCCAAAGCTGCCAAGGTCTGCTGCTTGCTGGGGCTGGAACACGACCCCTCATCCAATTACTTCATCACTTTCTGCTCCCCACGGTTTCCTCTACTGACTAACTTAGCTGACCTGAAACTCAATCTATAGATCAGACTGAACTTGAACTCAAAGATCTTCATGCTTCTGTCTCCTGAGAGCTGGGATTAAAGGCTTGTACTATCATGCCTAGACCTAAACTTATCTTTAATTCCTTTTTCACAAGACAGAAATTTAGCTAGGTGGGATCTTGGCCTGAGGTCACCACTCCCTCTATTCTATTTAACATCTTTAATCTGTTTATCTCCTTGAACACAGGAATTAGCACCATTCCCCTTAACTTTTCTCCTTAAAGCTTACAGTTTGTATTTTTCCTTGCTCAGCTTACTCCTTCTCACCAAAATGTCCTTTTTTTAAAAAAAACTTTATTTAGATATTTTCCTTATTTACATTTCAAATGTTATCCTCTTTCCTTGTTTCTGCTCCAAAAGATCCCTATTCCATCCCCTCCCCCCAACCCCTCTACCACCATTCACTAACTCTCCCACTCCTGCTTCCCTATCCTGGCATTCCCCTACACTGGGGCAACAAGCTTTCACAGGACCAAGGTCCGATCCTCTTGTTGATGTCCAACAAGGCCATCCTTTGCTGCATATGTGACTGGAGCCATGGGTCCCTCCATGTGTACTCTGGTTGGTGGTTTAGTCCCTGGGAGCTCTGGGGGTACTGGTTGGTTCATATTGCTGTTCTTCCTATGGGGCTACAAACCCCTTCAGCTCCTTGGGTCCTTTCTCTAGCTCCTTCATTGGGTGTCCTGTGCTCAGTCCACTGGTTGACTGAGAGTGTCCCCCTCTGTATTTGTCAGGCACTGGCAGAGCCTCTTAGGAGACAATTATATCAGGCTCCTGTCAGCAAGCCCTTGTTGGCATTCACAATAGTGTCTGAGTTTGGTAACTGTATATGGGATGGATTCCCAGGTGGGGCAGTCTCTGGATGGTCTATCCTTCAGTCTCTGCTCCACACCTTGTTTCTGTATCTCCTCCCATGGGTATTTTGTTCCCCCTTCTAAGAAGGACTGAAGTATCCACACTTTGGTCTTCCTTCTTCTTGAGCTTCATGTGGTCTGTGAATTATATCTTGGGTATTCCTAGCTTCTGGGCTAAAATCCACTTATCAGTGAGTGCATACCATGTGTATTCTTTTGTGATTGGGTTACCTCACTGGGGATGCTTTTTTCTAGTTCCATCCATTTGCCTAAGAATTTCATGAATTCATTGCTTTTAATAGCTAATACTCCATTGTGTAAATGTACCACATTTTCTGTATCCATTCTTCTGTTGAGGGATATCTGGGTTCTTTCCAGTTTCTGGCTATTATAAATAAGGCTGCTATGAACATAGTGGAACATGTGTCCTTGTTACATGTTGGAGCATCTTCTGGGTATATATCCAGGAATGGTATAACTGGATCCTCAGGTAGTACTATGTCAAATTTTCTGAGGAACCACCAGACTGACATTCAGAGTGGTTGTATCAGCTTGCAATCCTACCAACAATGGAGGAATGTTACTCTTTCTCCACAGCCTCTCCAGCATCTGTTCTTGCCTGAGATTTTGATCTTAGCCATTCTGATTGGTGTGAGGTGGAATCTCAGGGTTGTTTTGATTTGCATTTCCCTGATGACTAAGGATGTTGAACATTTCTTTAGGTGCTTCTCAGCCATTTGAGTTTCCTCAGTTGAGAATTCTCTGTTTAGCTCTTTACCTCATTTTTTAATAGGGTTATTTGGCTCTCTGGAGTCTAACTTCTTGAGTTCTTTGTACATATTGGATATTAGTCCTCTATTGGGCTTTGGATTGGTAAAGATCCTTTCCTAATCTGTTGGTTGACGTTTTGTCCTGTTGACAGTGGCCTTTGCCTTACAAAAGCATTGCAATTTTATGAGATCTCATTTGTCAATTCTTGATCTTAGAGAATAAGCTATTGGTGTTGTGTTCAGGAAATTTTCCCCTGTGCCTATGTGCTTGAGGATCTTTCCCATTTTCTTTTATATTAGTTTCAGTGTGTCTGGTTTTATGTGGAGATCCTTGATCCAATTTGGAGCTTTGTACAAGGAGATAAGAATGGGCCAAATTGCATTTTTCTACGTGTTGACCTCCAGTTGATCTAGTACCATTTGTTAAAAATGCTGTCTTTTTTCCACTAGATGTTTTTAGCTCCTTTGTCAAATATCAAGTGACCGTAGGTGTGTGGGTTCACTTCTAGGTCTTCAGTTCTATTCCATTGATCTTCCTGCCTGTCTCTGTACCAATACCATACAGTTTTGTTTTGGTTTTTTATCACTATTGCTCTGTAGTAGAGCTTGAGGTCAGAGATGGTGATTCCCCCAGAAGATCCTTTGTTATGGAGAATAGTTTTTAGCTAGCCTGGGTTTTTTGTTATTCCAAATGAATTTGCTCCTTCTAGCTCTATGAAGAATTGAGTTGGAATTTTGATGGGGATTGCATTGAATCTGTATATTGCTTTTGGCAAGATGGTCATTTTTACTATAGCCTGCCAACCATGAGCATGGGAGATCTTTCCATCTTCTGAGATCTTCTTCTATTTCTTTCTTCAGAGGCTTAAAGTTCTTGTCATATAGATCTTTCACTTGCTTGGTTATAGCCACACCAAAGATATTTTACATAACTTGTGACTATTGTGAAGGGTGTTGTTTCCCTAATTTCTTTCTCAGCCTGTTTATCCTTTGAGTAGAGGAAAGCTACTGATTTGTTTGAGTTAATTTTATATCCAGCCATGTTACTGAAGTTGTTTATCAGCTTTAGGAGTTCTCTGGTGGAATTTTTGTGGTCACTTAAGTATACTATAATATCATCTGCAAATAGTAATATTTTGACTCCTTCCTTTCCAATTTGTATACCTTTGACCTCCTTTTGTTGTCTAATTGTTCTGCCTAAGACCTCGAGTTCTATATTGAATAGGTATGGAGAAAGTAGGCAGCCTTATCTGGTCCCTGATTTTAGTGGGATTGCTTCAAGTTTCTCTACATTTTGTTTGATGTTGGCTACTGGTTTGCTGGGTAATGCTTTTACTGTGTTTAGGTATGGGCCTTGAATTCCTGACCTTTTCAAGACTTTTATCATGAAGGGGTGTTGGATTTTGTCAAATGCTTTCTCAACATCTAATGAAATGAACATGCAATTTTTTTCTTTGAGTTTCTTTATATAGTGGATTACATTGATGGATTTCCATATATTCAACCATCCCTGCATTGCTGAGATGAAGTCTACTTGATCATGATGGATGATTGTTTTGATGTGTTCTTGGATTCGGTTTGTGAGAATTTTATTGAGTATTTTTACATCAATATTCATTAAGAAAATTGATCTGAAGTTCTCCTCCTTTGTTGGGTCTTTGTGCGGTTTAGGTATTCGAGTTATTGTGGCTTTATAGAATGAATTGGACAGTGTTCCTTCTATTTCTATTCTGTGAAATAGTTTGAAGAGTATTGGTATTAGGTCTTCTTTGAAGGTCTGATCGAACTCTGTACTAAACCCATCTTGTCCTGGGCTTTTTCTGGTTGGGAGACTATTAATGACTTCTTCTATTTCATTAGGGGTTATGGGACTGTTTAGATTGTTTATCCAATTCTGATTTAACTTTCATACCTGGTATCTGTCTAGAAAATTGTTCATTTCATCCAGATTTTCCAGTTTTGTTGAGTGTAGGCTTTTGTCGTAGGATCTGATGATGTTTTGTATTTCCTCAGTTTCTCATATGTCTCCCTTTTTATTTCTGATTTCAGTAATTTTGATACTGTCTCTGGGCCCTCTGGTTAGTCTGGCCAAGGGTTTATCTATCTTGTTGATTCTCCCAAAGACTCTGCTCCTGGTTTGGCTGACTCCTTGTATAGTTCTTTTTGTTTCTATTGGTTGATTTCAGCCCCAAGTTTGATGATTTCCTGCCATCTCCTCCTCTTGGGTGTATTTGCTTCTTTCTGTTCTAGAGCTCTCAGTGCTGTCAAGCTGCTAGTGTGTGTTCTCTCCAGTCTCTCTTTGGAGGCACTCAGAGCTATGAATTTTCCTCTTAGCACTTTTATTGTGTCCTATAAGTTTAGGTATGTTGTGTCTTCATTTTCATTACATTCTAAAAAGTCTTTAATTTCTTTCTTTATTTCCTCCTTTACTGAGTTATCATTGAGTAGAGTGTTGTTCAGCTTCCACGCGTATGTGTGCTTTCTATCAAAATGTCCTTCTTAATAGTGAACATTAGTAACTACATGACAGATACCACTCCATGTTGCCCCTTAAATCCTTGAGAACCATACCTTTTGTATTTTTTTCCTTTCTAAGCTTATTATGCTTGGTCAAAATAGTCTTTATAAAAGTGAACCACACAACAGTCTAAACGATGTTGTTTTGAGATTTCCTTTGTCAATTCAATTAATCTAAATCTCTTCAGTTTTGCTTCAGGCTGACTTTACAGACAAGCAAAAAGCAACCACATTATTCACCAAAATATCATAAGAACAATTTATAGGCAATATATTGTAATTCTTCTCCTCTGAAAGCTCTTGAGCCAAGCCCTGAAGATAAAATCACCCTCAGTGCCACTGTCTTTCATGCTTCTACTAGTGTGGCCCATTAACTTCTACTTAAATAATTCCACTGCTTTCCTAATCCAATGTTCCAAAATCCACATTCCTCCAAACAAAAGCATGGTCAGGACTATCACAGCAACACCCTACTCCTGGTACCAATTTCTGTCACAGTTAGGGTTTTATTGCTGTGCAGGGACAACATGACCAAAGCAAACACTTATAAAGGAAAGGATTTATCTGGGTTTGGCTTACAGTTTTAGAAGTTCAGGACATTATCATTATGACAGGAAGCATGGCAGCATGCAAGCAGACATGGTGTGGGAGGAGCTGAGAATTCTACATCTTGATCTGAGGGCATCTAGGAAGAGGCTCTGATTCCACCTGAGCAGAGCTTGAGCACAGGAGACCTCAAAGCCCCCACAATGACACACTTCCTCCAACAAGTCCACACCTAGTCAAACAAGGCCACACCTCTTCCAACAAGGCCACACCTAGTCAAACAAGGCCACACCTCCGAATAGTGCCTATTCAAACGTATAGTGCATTCAAACATATGAATCGATGGGAGCCAAACCTATTCAAACCATCACATATGTATATTTAACTTTCACAGAAACATAGATATAGTTATGGAACTATCACTATCACTATATTCTTACTTTAATCTTTCAATTGAGGTTATTGGGGACAAAGAGCTTGGAATTATCACTTTTTTTTAACAGTAAAAAGCTAAGCACAATTTAGATACAAAAACATGATCAGCTCTGAGTTATAGAGAAAAAGCAAGAAGAGAACTGTTTGCTGAACATAAAATTTAAAAGCAAAAGTTTATAATGTAAGTCCAGATGAGGACTAAATGTTTACCAATTGTTTCTAGTATCATGTATTTCCAGAGATTGTGACTAATTGCTACATCAAAGAGGACTTTGCATTTAAATGAACAGCATGTTGGATCCAGGTGACACAAGAGATAGGCTGTGACGCAGGGCTGTTCTTAGCCCCTGTGTGGACTTCGGTGTCTCAGTCAAGGAAGAAGGTGAAATTAGAGTCAAGGACACATTTTTATGACACCATTACTCCTTTCAACAACATTCTTCCCTGAGAATATTTACTGCAAAACAGACTCAATCCTCTGCCTTCCCAGGGGAACACTGACAATAGAAAATGCAATTACAGAAAAATCATACGAAATATAGACAATGTATTTTTAGCAACTGTTCTCCTAGGAAGTAGATCAGTTCTGTAACTAATGTGATGAAGTTGATCTCAAGGAGCTTCATCCATTTTAGGGTACCCATGAGCAGGAATTATTGGATCTTATTTTTTGTTGCTTATAATATATCACTAAATTCAATATTTGTCCTTAATAGAAAGTTACTCTGATATTCCTGAAATACAGTGTTTTAGCTACTGTATTATATAGAAAAGTATTTCCTGTTTAGATTATGATTTATTGTCCTTATATATTTATTTTCCTTAGTCACTGAGATCTAAGCAGTGAATAGTATTTATAATTCTAACATGCTGTACTTGTACAAAGGATTGAAAACTACATTCCAGGAATTATGAAATCTATCTTCACACTGACTCCTTGCACCAACCTTGAAACACATTAATACATTATTCTCATTTTTAAGGAAATAAGTCTCAGAATCTGAGCCTTATGCTTGACTAAAAAGTTTTACCTTGAACTAAAAAAAGGTAAAGCACCCTTAAGATATTTCAGTTGTTTGTTTTGAATTGCCACTAGTATTTACCCTTCTTCAAAATGGCTGCAATTGTGGGAACATAAATCTCAAGAGCTTGCTTCCCCTCTGGTAAAATGAGGAGGTGGATAACAATACTCAGTCCCCAGTTTGGACCCTTATAAAGCATCCCACAGAGCATAAGATTTGGAGCTTTGGTTCTTATCAGTCCATCCATCCATCCATCCATGCATGCATCCATCCATCCATCCATCCACCAACCAACCCGCTTTGACTGAGAACCTCCATGCTGTCTACTACTGTGGAGACCAGGAACATCATCATGAAAGTTCCAGTTTTTAAAGATCTTACATCCTATCAAGTTCTGTGTGATTGTGGGTGGGGAGGAGATGCAGATAAATATACTAATGAAGTTCTGAATACTAATTAACCAATACGGCACCAGAAGCAGACATGTCTGCTTCAAACCCTGAACCTGGGGGCAGGAGAGATGATTGCCCTGTGGTTCAAAGCACTTCCTGCTCTTTCAGAAGAGTGGGATTCAATTCCAGCACCCACCCTGGGTATCTCTTAACTACCTATTGACTCCAGCACTTACGGGGGATTCAAAACCCCTTTCTGACCTCAAGTGGTGCACACACATGCACACCCATACATAAACACACATAAAAATAAATCTCAAAAGAATTTTAAACTAAGGCAAGACTTACAGAAATTGAATATACAGATCATTATAGTAATTGATGTTTTTCTTCAAGTAATTCCAAATATTATTACTGGCTATCCCAAAGGGAAGGTACAAAGAGTACACTCCTAAGTCAAAGCCAATGTCTGCAGGCTATGAGGCATCAGAACAGCTGTGGGTGACTGATACTCTCTACGTACCTGCTTCCATCTTTAAAATAAATATGTCTTATTAGCACTTTAGAGAGGATGTGACTAAATGACTGAGAGAAAATGACTCAAAGGGGAAAGGATTTATCTTGACTCATCGATTCAGATGGCTTAATCCATGGTTGCTTGGATGCTGTGGTGGAGTATCAAGAATGACCCCCTCCCCTTGACTCAAGTAGTGCTCTGTGAGGAGGGGTCCAGCCTTGCTGGAGAAAATACTTGCTGGCTTTTATAGTTTACAGCCACACCCAGTCTCTCTGTTTTAGGTTTGTACCTCAGCACGTGATCTCTCAGCTTCTAGCTCCGGCCACCATTCCTGATGCTTGCTGCCATGCTGTCCCACCCTAATCGAATCTCTGGAACCATATGCCAGAAAATCTTTAAGTTTCTTCGGGTTGTGATATTTTATCACAGTAACATGACTGATTCAAGTGAATGATGAGCCACTTTAAATACTAGCAACATCATCATCAGTAGCATAGGAATAGGCTATTAGTTGTGTTGGGGAAATTAGTTATCTGTAGAAGCACAGTATTGTTTAAATGTCTCACAATGTAATGAAGGACACAGCACTTTAACATAGCGCAGGGCTTGCCACTCTCTAGCTCCCAGGAACGTCTTTATTTCCTCTTATTACTTAGACCTGTGATTTGTTAGGTACAATGGAGAAAATGAGAGATTTTCCTTTTCAGTACCAAGCTTACTGTTTATATAAGCTATCACTTCCAAAAAAAGATGTCTCTGAAGCATGGTGTTTTTGTAGTTCACCCTTACTATAGGAACAACAGCTCCTATCATACACTGTCCTGAGACGGAAATGAAGTTTAAATCATTGCATGAATCCTGAAGAAGGCACTTAGTACATTTACTTAAATTCTAAGAATATCTGGCTTGTCCCAGCATTGGATGGGTGTGCTGCTTTTGCATAAACCTTTATACATTATGTGTCTCATTCAAAAGAGGACCTCAACAAATACTCATGGACTGGTGGTCTGTATTTTGTATCACAAATATTTCTAATAGCATAAACTTGACAAAAACTACTATGTCTAAGCTCGTAGTTACTATGTCTCAGACATTGCTCTAGTTTTCATACTGGTGCTGGGCTAAAACA